>CM073580.1:6039982-6410455 GCA_037074715.1 Magnolia kwangsiensis
TAATCTTTGCTCTATTATTCCACTGAGTTAGCTACTCACTCCCACGTTACGGGATGGTGTTTGCAACACCCTCCAGACCCTGTCTTAGATGCAGGTGAGGCAGCGATTCAGGAGGCAGAGCCGGACTATGATGAGGACCAGGATGAGTTCTCATATATACAATACCACGACGGCTTTGCTTAGGGGGCCTGGATTGGCAGGACTTCTCAGTGGGACTCTTTTTGGACATTTGATTTCTGTTTATTTACATGTATGTGAGACTCAGAGATGTATTCATACTTTGGAGACAGTTGAGATCTATTTTATTTTCCATACAGTGATATGTATATCCTTTAGTCTTTCGCTTGCTTTTATCACTGAATCTGGAGTATGAATTGCAGTTTTGGTATACTTTTACTCATGTGAATGCTTTAACTCAGACAACATTGAATCATAATCATTTTTGTTGCATAAGTGATGGTCTGGAACTCGGAAGTTGAGTTTATACACGAACTCCGATTTTCAGGGTGTTACAATAGAAAATTAAAAACCATTGATGCACAACTTATCATGGTATAATCTAGCTCTAACACCTTTAGATGTATTGAACCTAATTAAAGTTTAACTTTAAAAAACACACACAGGTGAAATAGATTAGGATCTGATTGGACCACAAGGATCACCTATGAAGATTAATAAGCTAAGGTGAGGGTTTTATCCTTTAAGCTTACACTAATTTGAATTACTTACTTTTCCATGCCTTTTATGATATGAATTGTATTACCTTTTCATACTTTTAATGATGAGAGTTGTCATGCCTTTTCATATTTTTGATGATGAGAGTTATCATGCCTTTTCATACCTTTAATGATGTGATTCATCCTGCCTTCCATGTTTATATTTTTCTAGGAATTATCCTATCAATTGATTACATTATTATCATTACGATTATTGGCCCTTCGGGTTTATGACATGATGTCAATTATAAGGGATTTCTCTGAATTTGTGTGAAGCCATGGATGCAAGCCTGCCTTGTCTCTTTATTTGAGTTGGCTCTGCCACTTGTCTACTTATTGAGTTAGCCATTGCTGCTCTTCTCTTGTTATATTGGGTATTGCCACTTTTGTTGAGTTGACCATTGTCACTCTTTTCTTTATTATGTTGGCCTCGTACCATCTATCTTTACTGCTTGGGCATGTTTCTTACCATTCCAGAACCTCCGTAATTCAGTTGATATTATTTATTTGGATTTAGTTATATTCATTATTAATCAGTTCATATTCTCTGTAAGTGCAAGTGATGTGTAAGATGTATCACAACTAGTGATTCAAATATTCCATCATGGACGTAATGCGCTCTGGGTAGAGACCCTCTTGGGGCACGTAAGTCCTTGAGCCTTCGGGTAATGGTGCACAAATTGATGTGTGTAATTCTCTACTGTAGTGTCACATCACTTCGGGATTGGATGTCATAAATATTCGCTACATGAACAAATCATTGCATGTAATTCACCCAGCTCATGTTGTTGTGTGCTCTGAGGTCCCTTCGTAAATCCACGGTAGTGTTGGCCATGCCGGCGAATATCCGTAGTTATGGGATGCGGGTCGAGCCGGTTATCTATAAATTGTATTCCATAATATGATGATCACTACGTATGATGAGTCCCACATACTTTGCTAGGCATGCATCTCATGTAGGTTGGTTGCGCATGCTGATACCTCGTGTTAGTGGAGCATGGAACATATCAGACCCTTACTTTACCTATTATGTATCTCTTGAATTATTGTTAATCTTAAAGGATAATCTTTACTATGAGTAGGGCATTGACCCTCTCCCAACCGTACAGTTGATGCAGGTGGCGTACAAATTGATGACCTAGATGACTACTTACCTATAGAAGATTATCTTGAAAGACTAAAAAAATAGTTTTACTATTTAGTTTTATACTTTCGCTGTGAACTCTGATGTTGTAGTAAACCTCTCATTATGAGGCCATTTGATGATTCTATATACTCTGATGAAATGTAATCAATACAGTTGATTTTATTCTCCTGTATGATTATCTTCTTGAATGTATCTGGATGTAATTAAACAAACAAAAAAATAGGGTGTGATTTTACTAAAGCATCACAGTTTATACATTATTAACACCCGATTTCCTCGGGCACGAGTACAAACTCTAGCCATGAAAATTCGGGCTGTTACAAGGGAAAACTAGAAAATTGATCGAGGGAAACTTGAAATTTAACAGGGAAAACATGAAATTCAGTGGGAAAACATGAAATTGAGCTGGGTAAACTTGAATTTCAACGGGGAAAACATGAAATTGAGTAGGTGTAAGACCCGTGTCCTAGATTGTATCATTCCGTAAGCTTCTGCGGTCCTTCCGGTCGAATTTTCAGTAACCCGAGATCTTTTATCGGCATTTGCATGTGATCTTGAGTCGTTGTCAGTATATCTGAGTCGGATCGAGTCGAAACTTGTACCTTCATGACCGCATTGTCGCTGTGGTTCCAACGTCACGTCTCGTGCGCCAATTCGACGCTTAGATCATAAGTTGTGAACCGCTCATGATAATGGTCATGGATCACGCGTTGCGGGACCCGCCTATTCAGATTGCACATTTTCATAGTAACCATCATCATGAGGATGATGTCACCCTAGGGGTGACATCACTCCAGTTATAACCCCTAGCCCATAGCCCTAGGCATGCTCTTACAACTCATAATGACTTTAGCCCATGCCTCCCTTACAACTCATGATTGTCTAGCTAGAAAAAAAAAAAAATCATTTCTCCTTTCTCTCTCCATAATCTCTTTCCCTCCCTATTTCTTTCTTATTTCCTAGCAAGAGAGAGCTCCCAACGTACATGAGAGCTCTCCATTTCCAACCATTTTCAAGCTCTCCACCCCCAAATCCAACCCTCCAAAATCAATCCCAACATTGAATCTTGTTCCCTTGGAACTCTAGATCACATTGGTGGAAGAAGTCTAAGATCTAAGGTGGGTGTTCTATTCTCTCTCTCTCTCTCTCTCTCTCTCTCTCTCTCTCTCTCTCTCTCTCTCTCTCTCTCTCTCTCTCTTTCTCCTTTTTCTTTATGTTTGATCGTGGCCCACCTTATGATATGTTTCATATCTATGTCGTCCACCTAGTGGGCCCACCTAGCAGTCCGTTAAGGCGGGCCTAATTGGAGAAAATTCATAAATGTCCCCTTCATCCAAGGTAGGTGGGTCCCACACGTGTGAACCCACCCCAAAGTGAAGCACGTAGTGCATGTGGGGGCCCTACCTTACTGGAGGAAACCCAACCCGTGTGACACCCAACCTCCCTGGACGCTGGAGGTTGGAAATGAAAATAAAAATGTTAGCTTGCTTCAAAGGCTTTGGGTGGACCGCTCATGCATGCCCCACCTGGATGTATAAATCAAATCCACATCGTCCATCCTATTTCTCAAGTCATTTTAGGCGTTGAGCCAAGAAATGAAACCAATTCGATTTTCTGGCGGGCCATAGCATTGAAAACAGTGATTTTTACTGTTGAAATCTACCTTGATGTCTCTACCTGCCAAAACACATTACATATTGGACTTGTTTGGCCCGTCTTAAGTCCCGGAATCCAGTGGTTGGGTTGGATTTACCTAATGCAGGCCCCACCTAAGAAAACCTCACAAAAACAAAAATAAATAAATAAATAAAATACATAGGCATTTGGGACACTGCAGCAAGCAGCGTCCTTGCTGCTTGTTTAAGGGTGGGAAGGTGGGCCCCACAACAGGCCCCACCTCGATGTATGTTGTAAATCTATATGGTACATTTGATGAGTCCCCTTTGGGGACTGGGATTTCCCAAAAACCAGCCATACATGGGGCTCAGGTGATCCACACCACCAAAAGTGGCAGTAGATAGAACATCTACCATTGAAATCTTTCTGAGTCACAGAAGTTTTGGATTGAAATGAAATTTGTTTCTCATCTGCCTTTATGATCTTTCTGAGCAGATTCAATGGAAAACAAACGTTATGGTGGGCCCCACATGGGACCCACCTATGACGAACGGATTGGTTGGGTACTTCACATCAATTATATAGCTGGGTATTGACACCACAAAGCTGTGTCGGTCCCACTGACATTAGCAAGTAGTTGTGATCCCATCATCTACACCGTCCATGAACTGGACAGGTGGGAACCACCATGATATACGTGTTTTATGTCCAGGCCATCCGTGCCTGGACGATCCTATGGGACCCACCTATGCATGCATTGTATCTGTGCTGCCCATCAGGTGTGGACGGTGCTGTGGTACCCACCTGGTCTAAGTGCTACCTCCACCCACATGGGACCCAGCTGCCATAGAAGCCAAGTACGTTCACTAGCTATATAGTTGTAATGACATCATGGGTCTGATCACGCGGTATGCAAGTTATATCCAGCACCATCCATTATTTTTCTTCTTAGGTGTGGGACCCACCCCAAATGTGCAGCACGTATGGGGTGGGGCCACCTTGATGTATGAATTCTGTATCTACACCATCCCACGTGTGGACCTCACACCAACAATATAGCTGTTGCCTTTTTACATCAGCAAGTGTCGTGGACCAGCATGATGCATGTGTTCTCCACAGTCCATCTGTGTCGCGTCCAGACCATCCACATTTGCATCCTACCAACAGCAGTAGCTGCTGTATTGACGCTGCAAAGTTCTGTGGGCATGATAATTTGGTACACCGTTCATCAGAAGGTGGGACCCACCATGAAATATGTATTATATCTACACTGTCCGCATAGACGAGATACATGCAACATCATGCGTCCATAGAGCACCATCTAGTAGTGGAGTGGGCCCATGCTACTTGTGGGTGACAGATTGCATGCATGCATGGCACGTTGAATGACTAGAATGCATGACATGTATGTATGCACACATGTGATGCATGACTATTTAGTACATGTAATAGTTGTATGCATACGTACATGTATGATGAGTGTGGTAAGATGCATGACACCACGTTATGTGTTATACATGCATGGATGCAAGTAATACATGCATGAGTGATGGATTATATTGAATGCATATGTGACATATATGGGATGCACACCTGAACCGCTCATGAGCTAAACCATGGTAGAAAGGCACGTGCGAGACTTGAGGTCTAGTAAGCACTCCCTGGTAATATTATTTGAATGCATGCCTTCACAAGAGCTTAGCCATTCGTGTGAGTGTATTGCATGCACCTTCATGGTCCTGCAAATGTGATGTATATGCGGCCCATTATGATGTACATTTGGCCCGTATTTGAGGCACGTCGGTGAGACCCATTGTGATATATTTCCGGCCCATGTTATGAGGTCCATTTTGATGTATGCAAGGCCCATGGGTTATGGCTCATTGCAATGTATGTAAGGCCCAATTGGTGCTGCCTATTCGATATATATATATATATATATATATATATATATATATATATATATATATATGGCCCATGTGTAAGGCCCACCTATTGTGTATTTAAAGCCTATGGGTTATGACCCATAGTGATGTATATTAGGTACATGTGATGTAGCCCACAGTGATGTGTATTAGGCCCAGGTATGTGGCCCACCTGTGAAGTATATCTGAGGCTCGCTTGCGATGTATTCGAGGCCCATGGGTGAGGCCCAATGTGATGTATTCGAGGCCCATGGGCAAGAACTGATGTGATCTATATGTGGCTCATTGGGATTGTATGAGGCCCATGGGACGTGGCCCATTGTGATATATTTGAGGCCCATGGGCGCGGCCCATCGAGATGTATCTGAGGCCCATAGGCATGACCCATTGTGATACGTTTGAGGCCCTTGTAGGAAGCCCAATGCGATATATGAGAGGCCCATGAATGAGGCTCAATGTGATGTATATGTGGCCGTTACGTTGTGTATAAATCTCTTATGTAGGCCACTCCTTGGGAGCAATGTTAGTTAGATGTTCACATTGATGTGCAATGATGGTTAGATGTCCTCATTATGACCTTCTCGTAGGCTTTGTTAGGCCCATTCTCTAAGTGGGTTAACCCAAATAAGTGGGCCTCTTTCGCCATAGATGAATGGCTCCGTGCTATCAGATTTGATATAACCACAGTCGTGGGCCGATCTTTATATTATGGTTGATCAGCTGTCCATCTATGGACCCCGCCTTGTGTATATGTTGATTGTCGGTGCCGGTCATCAATGCTGATTATCGGTGCCGATTGTCGAGGCCAATTATTAAGGCCGATTCCGATTGCGAGGCCCAATGTGATGTATTCAAGGCCCATGGGATGTGGCCCATTGTGATATATTTCCTGCCCATATGATGAGGCCTGACTTGATGTATATTAGGCCAGTGTGAGTGGCCCATTGCGATGTATATTAGACCCGTGAGATGTAACCCACTTGATGTATATGTGGCCCATGAGTGAGGCCCATCGTGATGTGTATTAATCTCTTGAGTGAGGCCCATAGTGTTGTATATTTGGCCCTCGTGTGAGGTCATGAGTCCACTATATGTTAGGCTTTATGTGGGCTGTTCCTCAGGGGACAATGTTGGTTAAATGTCCACATTGTTGATGTCGATTGTCAATGCCGGTTATTGATACCGATTATGAGTATGTGACTGCATAGCATCATGATGCATGCCCATACACATCATCTGCATGTCTGTTATGAGATATGATTGACCATTGCATATGTCATAGTGTTGGTCATTATGAGACTCCCTGATAGGCGGAGATTGTCTCACATGAGCACACGATATGCACAGGATTGATGCATGATTGGATTGTATGACTCATGCATCTTGCATTGTGTGTTGTGATTACTATATGCCTTAGCGACATCAGGGTCATAGCCTCCACAGGCATATCGTGGATGGCCAGATGAGACACCAAAAATCTGTTCTACATGGGGTGCTATAGATACCCTGGGTGAAAGTCCCTAAACCCTCTTGGTTCTAGAGGTTGCTCCAACGTCTAGATTGAGTAGATGCATGAGCGCATGAGAGTAGTATACCGTTAGGCCGCATCTCCCATTATGTCGTGGTAGGTTGGAAGGGGGTGCGGCCTTACCTGCAGAGAGGAGGGGACAATGCTAGGCTGAGTCTAACCAACTCGAGGAATGGGTCCGTTATCGACCAGCCGAGCCCAATATTGGCAGGCGGATAGTGAGGTCTCTTCCACTCACCTTATTATGCGCGATGGGGCGGCAATCTAGTTTGGAGTGTAATAGACCCTGGTAATTTTTCAGAGAGTAACCGTACTGATAAGTGGACTTATTGAGCATGAATTGTATATTCATTCATTCATTCGCTATCCACTCGGGCTGGTGGTGCGTAACTATTTGTTACGGATACCTTCGCATGGTCAGGATTTCGGTTGGGCGTGCGACTAACCTGAGATCAGGACTTTACCACATTGAGTCTGACTATCTAAATTTAGGTATGAGACTGGTTTGGATAGAAGTCCCTTGTGGTGGACCCCGTAGCCTACGATACTACGTACTATCATCCCGACTTCACACTCTAGCATGGTCATTTCATTTACACCGCATATTACATTACATCCGCAGCACTTAGCATTTTGGGTTAATATGTTTCTGCACTTATATGGCCTAGACAGACTTAGCAGGATTTACATATTACATTGTACCTTCAACATCTGATATTTGGCTCTCTATGACTCCTCTTTTTCATAGTTGATTTGTATTACATACTCTAATATTGTATAATTCGTGAACTTGTTAGTACTTCTATTTACTCTGTTATCGTATGATTTATGATCTTGTTAGTATTTCTGCTTACACTGATAATTCATGATCTTGTCTATATTTCTTCTTATTCCGATATTGTGCGATTTATGGATTATCAGTATTTCTGGTATTATATAATGATGGCCTTGGATTAAATTTTTGATACTTACCTTATGCACACACTTACACCATCTTCTAAACTTTTTATAAGCTTATGCACGATAGATGCGTGCAGGTGATGTTAGGTTGCATTGGCGTTGAACATGGAGCGTGCAGCTGTCTTATGGAGCTTTGATTTTATTTTGGCATATGTATTTTCCTTTCAGCATTGTATTCAAACTTTATATATTAATGGATATGTGATGATGATGTTGCCTTTGTGATTTGGGTATACTTGTAGTTACGCTTATTATGAGTTAAATGTACATTGAAAAAAAAATTCTCTTTGTATGATCCCAGGATCGGAATCTGGTGTATGGATACTAGGAGCCGAGAATGGGGTACTACGGAGGCTATCGGCATCGGATTCAGCAATCGAAAATTTTTTGTGAGCCCGCTTTCCGAAATTGGGGCGTGACAGTAGGGTAAACTAGAAAATTGGTGGGGCTAACTAGAATATCAGCGGGCCAAACTAGAAAGTCGATGAGGCAAAATAGAAAATCAGCGGGGTAAGCATGAAATTGAGCAGGGTAAACTAGAAAATTAACGGGGCAAACTGAAAAATCAGCGGGGCAAACATAAAATTGAGGGGGGAAAACTAAAAAATCAACTGGGCAAATATGAAATTAAGCGGGGGAAACATGAAATTCAGCGGGGCAAACTAGAAAATTAGTGGGGCAAACTTAACAGATAATTTCATGGCTTAGGCAAAAAAATCTAAACGTATCCAATGTTCAAATGGACCACACCACATGAAATTTTGAATTGAACTTCTAATGTTGATCATTTCTTAGGGATCAAAGAAGTTTCGGATCAACCTTATAATTGTGTTTTCTATTAATCCATGTCTGTATGATCTTATGAATAGGTTTGATAACAAACAAACATCACTGTTGGGTCCACTATGGTTTCAATGGTGAGAATCATTATGCCCACTATTTCCCGTGGTATGATCCACTTAATCTTTTGATATGCTTCAATTTGGGGCTAAACCGCTAAAATTAGATGGAAAAACAGATGGACGGTGTGGATATACAACATACATTCAATGTGGGTCCAACTAAGTTTACTTAGTACAATGGGAGCATATTGACTAACTCAGTACGCAATCCGATTAAGCTTGCTATGCCCCATAATGATGTTTTATTTGTAATATATCATGTTCGTCGGATTATGTAATACCTCTCCATTTTCATCGGAATATGTATACACCAAAATCCCATATGTCGGAGGGAACCTAGACATTGAGCAGGGCAAACATGAAATTGAACGGGGAAAACATGAAATTCAGCGGGGGAAATATTAAATTTAGCAGGGAAAACATGAAATTCAACGGGGAAACATGAAATTGAACGGGGTAAACATGAAATTTAGCGGAGGAAACATTAAATTTAATGGGAAAAACATGAAATTTAGCGAGGCAAACATGAAATTGAGTGGGGGAAACATGAAATCAGCAGGGCAAACTAGAAAATCATTATGCCCACTGTTTCCTTTGGTATGATCCACTTGATCTTTTAATATGCTTCAAATTAGGGCTCAACCCCTTAAATTAGATGGAAAAATGGATGGACGACATGGATATACTACATACATTCAATGTGGGCCCAACTGAGTTTAAAATATACCTGTGTTGCGTGCTTTCTTCAATAGATTGACCATTTTCAGAAGAAGACAAAATGCTGATAAGGGGGGCCCAAAAAATGGGTTTTTTTAGTCTTTCTACTGGAAACGGAGTGAGGAAATGGGGTGAAAGCAACGATAGTGAAAGTAGTAGTGGAAAGGGAGAGGAAAAGTAAATAGTGAAAAGGGAGAGGAAAAGTCACAGCAGTGAAAGAAGGGGTATTTTCATCCTGGAATTCGGTCTTCGCACGTGCAGGTCTAAGTTCGTATAGTAAGTTTGTATTGCTTTATAAAAACTGTTGGATAAAAGGTGGGGTCCACAGTCATAAATTTCTCTTCGTTGTTACATACCAAATGAGTTGGGTGGTCTAATGTTAGTGCCAAGTCAGCCATAGTGGCAACACACGGTTTGATGTCCCACACGGACACAGATTAGATATTGACAGGTTGAGTAGCGAGTCCGTTATAGACGTGACGTCACCAAGTTCTGTGGGCCCCACTATGATGTATGTGTTGTATCCACACCATCCATACATTTTGAGATATCATTTTAGGGCATGAGCCAAAGAATGAGGTAACGGTAGATAAAAATCTGTAGTGGACCCCACCACAAAAAATAATGGGGAGAATGATTCCCATCGTTAAAACTATCTTAAGGCCCACCATATATTTGAAATTCAACCTCAAAAGTTAAAAAAGACATGAAAGAAGGGAAAACACAAATATCAGCTTGATCTAAAACTTTTGTGGCCTTTAGAAGTTTTTAATGGTGGGCATCACTGTCCACACTATTTTCTGTGCTGGGTCCACTGAAGCTTTGGATTTAACTCATTCTTTGGATATTTCCCTAAAATGATCTCTCCAAATGGATGGAAAGCGTTGATACAAAACATACATTATGGTGGAGCCCACAGAATTTGGTGACGTAACTTCATTAGCTAGTCCGGCTATTCAACCTGTCATTATCTAATCCGCATCTGTCCTACACATGCTTGGTTGGAAACATGTGGTCCATGCACATGGAGACGCTATTAATGGGACTAGGTCACTACTACTGTATAGGGCTGAAAGTTGGGCAGGTTTAACCCGACGGACCCAGCATTGGGTTTGGTTAGAATGCATCAGGTTTGGTCTTGGGCTTAGGCCATATAACCACCAACCCCGATAAAACTCGATTTGGGCTCGAGTTGAGGTCTTGGGTTGCCTGACCTAACTTTAACATAAACAATATATAAGTTCCTTATAAAATAATTATAATCAAGTATGGATTGTCTCTGTTGAAGGCATGAAAAATTCCAATGCCATCGGGTTTCCTTGGTCCACGTCATTTCCGATGACTCAAGTTAACAAGATATGTAGGATTTCTCTTTTCCAAATAGATTGCTTGATATACAATACAACTTTTAAAGGAGTAGTTGTCTTATATTTTAGCTTATTTGTTTAGAAAAAATGAACTTCTTTCCAATATAACTATATATATAATTTATAAAATTATAGTTACAAAAAATTCCAGTATTGAAAATATAATAAACTAATGTAATAATAAAAATATTAGAATATATCTATTGGCCATCCAAGCCCGCTTAGGTTGGGCTTGGGTTAAGAATTCCCAATCTGAGATTGAGTTGGATTAGGGTTGAGGTATAGGAACCTTGGGTTAAGTTAGGGTTGAACACTAACGGACCCAACCCACCCGACTTTCAGCCCTACCAGCGTACCTCATCTTCGATCACACGTGGCACTTATAGATGAGACCATAACCGTTCATTTCATACATTGGATAGTGAATGCGCCATGATCCAAAAATCACAATGTTTGGGCGATTTAACCCTTTCATTCTCATCATACAAAGTTAGCAACAGATTTCATTAAGCGAGTAAAATCTCACTTATCAGATGATCGAGATGGTTCAATCAAAGAATTGTTTTCTTTATTCGTCAATATACATCCGATAAAACATGATATACGGTTTGGATCATTACAAATGTGTGAAACGTATGTCGAAGAGTATTTAGAGGCACGAAAATTCTATGCACCGGAGGTCTACGCTCTGTTAGTGGAAAACACCAAGCTGAACATTACTAGGGTGAGACAGCCCATCAACTTATACGTGGCATGCACGAACGCCAATCCAAACCGTCTGATTCGTGGAACTCATTATTGATGGAGAATACCCAGGAAATAGTGCTGATCAAAATATCATAGCTATCCGATCGTTGATTGTTAATTGAATAATTAATAAGAAATCTATAAGCTATCTAATCCAGTAGCCAAAATAAGATAGTTAAAATTTCCTCATCCATGTGATTTTCTGTCAGTGATATATTAAATGTGTGGCCCACAATTTGAACAGTTTGGATGGGACGTGGCACGTGCAAGTTGGACGAGTTGCTACAGGTGAGTGATCGCAAAGAGCCTGCAAGGCCGACTCGCTCGCAAGAACCTAATCCCCCACGCGTGTCAATGTGATTAAAAAAATAAAAATAAAAAATCTATGCCGTTCATCAAGGTGGTCGCCCGCATATTTCTATACTTCAAAAACTATGGACAGTATGCCCATAAAGTGGGCCTTAATGTTCATCGAATATGGACCATTGGATTAATAACATATCCGAAAGAGGAAAGCCAATATGCAAGTGACTGCATTAAAAGTTTGAGGAACTGATCCGTTCAAGGTGGGCCACAATGTTGATGGGCCACTGGCCAAAATTCACAGCAATTGGACTCCTTTGACCATCTAGATCTCGTGGGGCCACAAAATTTTTGCATCAGGTTGATATTTATTTAATTTTCCCTTCATCTATGTTTGTGTGAATTTATGAGCAGCTCGATGCCAATTAGAAGTTAGAAATCATAATGGGTTTCAACGGTGGGCATTATTAATCCCCACTACCTTTTATAAATTGGCACACTTGACTTTTAGATCTACCAATTTTTGCTGCAAAATGGATGGGCAGTGTGGATATAATATATAAATCTAGTGGGGCCCACACAAAAACGTGGTGACTTAAACACACCACAAAGGTTGCAATTGACATCCGGTTCTGAGCTGCTAAGGATGCAAGATAAATGCCAAAAGAAAATGAGGTGGATTGCCCGTGGAACCGTGATGTTAATGAGAAATCCAACTTACACATCCTTTTTAAAAGATTATGTTAGGACATGACTTAAAAAATGACACAAATCTAAAAATTCAAAGCTCAAGTGGGTCTCGTGACATATGATGGTGGGAAGCGGACTGGCTGGTGTATCTCACGCCAGCTATATAGTTGATGTATTGACATTAATAAGTTCTGTGAGTCTAATCATAAGGTATGTATTATATTCAAACTATCTATCCTGTTGAAGAGCTCGTCTTAAGGCTTTAGAAGAAAAATAAGATGGATATAACTATCAAGTGGACTACACTACAGTGGGAGATTGAATGTCTACCATTGAAAACCTTTTTGGGATCACAAAAGTTTTGAATCAATATGAAATTTTTTTTACCTCTTCATCCAGGTCTTTTAGACCTTATGAACAGATTGGATGGAAAATAAACATTATGGTGGGCCATACAAATTTTTTAACGGTGAAATTCATTATCTCCGCTGCTATTTATGGTGTGGTCCAAATGATCTTGGGATATAATTCATTTTTTGGATAATGCTTTAAAATGATATCTAAAAATAGATCAACAGTATAGATATAATAAATACATAATTGTGGAGCCCATGTAACTTTGATACCCTTTCAACCGTTTGTACAACTCGGAGCTGGATGAGCGTCCGTGCTCATCTCCGCACGACACGTACCTACAGCGGCTATATACTTCCGATTCTGAGTTGCTACGGATGCATGCAAGACAAATACTGAAAGAAAATGAAGCGGATTACCTGTGAAAGCCCACTGTGATGTTAACTAGAAATCCACCTTACCCATCCTTTTTTAAAGATCATGTTACGACATGACTTTTAAAAAATGACGCAAAGCTAAAAATTCAAAGCTCAAGTGGGCCTCATGACAGATGATGGTGGGCGTCCTCATCCCCGATGTTTTGGAAGCGGATTAGCTGGTGTACCAACACCAGCTATATAGTTGGTGTATAGATGTCAGTAAGTTATGTGGGTTTAATCATGAGGTATGTTTTGGAAGCGGATTGGCAGCGAACGTTCCAGCCTGGGTCATCACAGATATAGAACAAAAGTTTGCCAGATTCTTCGGAGGTTGGACTGAGGGTAAGAAGAAATTGCCGTGGATAGCTTGGAAGAAAATAATGTCTCCAGTAGATGAAGGGGTTGGGAGTCAAGAAATTGAAGGAAGTTATGAATGCTCTTCACCTCAAGTTGGCCTGGGCAGTGAAACACAGCCACACGGTCGGGGCCTGGGTTCACTTTTCTCACAGCAGGTATGCCGATGACCTTCTCCCATCTGATGCAAGTGGATGCTGCAGAAATGCCTCTCCTCTGTGGAAGAAGATCAGGGCCCATTTCCCTTTCATCGACGATAACACGCAGTGGGAAGTCGGGGAGGGTGAGCAGAATCTGTGGGAGGTTAATTGGTCAGGTTTAGGGCCCCTCCACTGGCTGGCCTCCAATCCCATTCTAGCAAATCTGTGCATGCTAAAAATCAGAGACTTCTTAGGTCCGTCCGGGCCTCTTCCTCCGTCCGCTGTTTGCATGTACCTGCCGCAGTAGATTTTTGAGCAGATAGTCCATAGAGGATTTGCCACTACTTCAGGTCCCGTGACAACGTTTTGGGCCCTTCTAGGTCCTTTTCTGTCAAGACGGCCTGGTCTGTTTCAAGATCAAGGGGCCCTACAGCTGGCTCCTCATCTTGGATGTAGCACAAGTTGTTGTCTCCCAGGATGTCCTTATTTGTTTGGAGGCTCTTGCAGGGTGCTCTCCCAGTGGATTAAAGAATCCAAAGTAGAGGGATTCAGCTTGCTTCCTGCTGCAACTGTTGCGCACAGGACCCCTCACAGCATCCGACCCAGGAATCAATCCGCCACCTATTCCTTGAGGGTCGGCAGGCTACGATGGCATGGCGTTTCTTTAGCTCCTGTTGCGGTAATCCCCTTCCTCAACCACCAATCCCTTGATGGTAGGCTTCTACAATGGCTCAGGGCCTATGCTCCGGGTTCCACACTGGCTCTCATCCGTAGACTCCTCCCCATCTCCATTCTCTAGGAAGTATGGAAAGCGAGAAATGCGCCCGTTTTGACAACATTCCGATGAAGGCTCTCTCCATCTGGATCCGTGTAAAACTTTTATTGGAAAAGCTTATTGGCTCCCCCCTGGAGGGTGCCCTGCTGGGTTTCCCTCCCCGCCGTGCTTTAGTGATCCCTTGTTATCTCGCCCATTCTAGAATTATCAGATGGTCCAGGCCTCCTCTGGGATGGATCAAGGTGAATGTGGATGGGTCTTCAAAAGGTAATCCGGGCCCCTCGGGTGGTGGAGGGGTGGGGCGAGAATCTGCCGGTAACCTCATCTTTGCCTTCTATCATGGTTTTGGAGTGGGTTCTAACATCGGAGCTGAACTCCGTGCGATTCACGACGGCATCCATTTATGCCTGAAAATGGGGCTGATAAGGTCATTATTGAATCTGATTCTAAGGTGGTCATTAACGGTATTTCGGGTAACTCTCTTTTATCGAGGAGATGGAAACCTTGGGTTGATCAAGTTGCTAACTTGACAAGTCAGGGAGAATTTTCCTATTCGTGCATTGCCAGGGAAGGCAATGGACTTGCTGATGGTCTGGCTAGAGAAGGTAGTAGCCACCAAGCTGAAAAGGACTCCCCCCCCCCCCCCAGAAGGTTCGAGGGCGTCTATTTTTGAATAAGGTTGGCTTGGCTTATCTTGGGCCTATCCGGGACCTCCCTCGCTAATTGACCGCTACTGGGGGGTGGTACATCTGCAGTCCTTCCCAATGCCAGACGTGCTCCACTAGTTCTTCACCTATTTTGCAGATCCCCATCGTTTAGGGGTTTAGGGGATGGTTTATTCTTGTATAAACACGATAGGCGGGATGTATAGCTTTTTTTGGTGCTTTGCTCCCGCCCGAATCCATTCTAGGTTGTATCTCTCTTTTTCGATGAATTAGCAGTTCCAAAAATAAAAAATAAAAAAAATCATGAGGTATGTGTTATATCCAAACCGTTCATTCATTTGGCAAGTTAAAATAAGACAAATCTAATTATCAAGTGGACCACGCCGCAAAAAGCAATGGGGGATTGAACATGTACCATTGAAACCTTTTTAGGGGTCACAGAAGTTTTGGATCAATATGAAATTTCTTTTTCCTCTTCATCTAGGTCTTTGCGACCTTATGAATAGATTGCATGGAAGTTAAACGTTATGGTGGTCCCTACGAATTTTTTTATGGTGAAATCATCATCCTAATTTGTGATGTAATCCGGTTGATCTTGGGATATGATTCATTTTTTGGATAATGCTCTAAATTGATTTCAAAAATAGATGAAACGGTGTGTACATAATAAATACATCACTGTAGGACGATGTAACTTTGATCTCCTTTACACCGTTCGTACAACTCGAAGCTTGAGGAGCGTCAGTGTTCGTCTTCGCGCGACACGTACCAACACCAGCTATATAGCTGATGTGTGGTCCACCAGCCAACCCGCTTTCTAATGTTTCACGTGTTTTTCAGTTTTACAGTTTGTTTTTATTTTATTTTTATTTTTATTTTTTTTATACCGAAGTCATGACACGATTGGCGCAGAAATAGGGACGGACTGGATCTCATGCATGTGATGGGACTTGGGACCCGCGGCGTCTACAATTGTCTCCTTCTGATAACTCAGCGAGGCAATCAAGACCATGAACACCAATATATACAAATGCGCAAGGCTCGAGCGGAAGGATTGTAAATTCGTTTGGGCTTTCAGTTTATAAATCCGGGTCTCGTTGATAGCGATCCAAAGCGTTCATACTATGGAACTCACTATCGATGGTTAATTCACTGAAACTCTCTTGGATCAGAAGACCCTAACTACATACTATTTAGCCAATCGAATGAAAGCCGTTGGTATGTTTCTTTCTTAACCGTTTCTTCATTGCCACCTATCGAGAGGTTTATAATTTTCAACGCAGGATGTTTTTTGTGAATGGATCATTAACGATGTGGCCAAAAATATTGACGGTTTGGATATTTTAAAAATGGGACCAATTATATGAATCGAGAAATCTGTTGGAATTGTAAACCAAAGCCCAGCAATTAACGGTGACTGATCATCTTCCAAAGCACAGCAATACTTCCCATGGAGATGTTTTTGGAAGATGGAAAGTTTATATAGTTTTTAGGAATATTTAATGTTGGAAGCTCCTAATAAGAGCAGTTTTGTCTTTTCACCTTACATTTAAATGCCTATAAATGAGCATCTTATGTATTCGGTTGTAGCAAGAGAAGCAAGCAAGTGAATAGCAATCAAGAAAAAACAGCAAGTGTGAGGAGTTTGCAGCAACAAGATAATTTAAGAAAATATATAAAAATTCTGTTTTTCTTCTTTCTTTCTTATGCATCCGATTTCTGAGCTGTGATAAGGCTTTGCAAAGCCAAGAAAAGCTCTGGCTTATACAGCCAACAAATCATACCATTCAATCTCTACCCGAGCATTGTATAATACTAATTAAAAATGGGACCAATTATAAAATCTTCAACTCTCAATACATGGAATGACTTTATTTATTTATTAAAAAAGCAAATATATACAGAAGGATAAAAATTCCATCCAAATACGTCACAAATACCGATACAGATGCAATACACGATAATTTGAAACTAACGTAGCTACGGATGATCGTAACAATAGAAGGAAAGATGATGAAAATACACTCGATCGTGAGGACAGGGAAAGAGCCTCTCTTTCTTTCAGAGACTTTTGGAAATCCTAACTAGATATATAAGTAGAACATTCAGAAATGGTCACAGGCAAAACGCATCCTTACCAACCAGAGAAAGTGGCAAAGTACGTCTGAACGGATGTGAAGAAGAGAAGGAGACTACGTGAAAAATGGAAAAAAATGACGGATTTAGAGACGGTTCTGGACCGTCTCCAAAATTGCTTGGTTTAAAGACACTTTAGAGACGGCTGTAAACCGTCTCTAAAATTAGGGACGGCTCCTGACCATCCCTAATATTGTCTTTAAATGTTCCGTGTCCACAAACAATTTAAGACGGTCGTTAACCGTCTTATATACCTCATCTGAGACAGTCAAAGACCGTCCGCATTAGAGACGGTCTTCAACCGTCTTATATGCTATCATCTGAGACGGTCACTGGTCGTCTGTATTAGAGACGATCATTGGCTATCTTTTACTTGTAATCTGAGACTGTTAAAGTCCGTCAATATTAGAGACGGTCCTTAGCCGTCTTATTGCCTTGTCAAAAACCGTCTCTATTAGAAACTGTCAAAGACCGTCTCTAATAGAGACTGTCAATGACTGTCTCTATTAGAAACTGTTACTGACCGTCTCTATTAGAGACGGTCTTTTGCCGTCTTATTGCCCTGTCAAAAACCATCTTTATTAGAGACCGTCAACGACCGTCTCTATTAGAGACTGTTCTTCTCCGTCTTCTAGGACCATGGAAGACCGTCTATATTAGAGACAGCCCTTAACCGTCTCTAATGCTCAGGCACATCCTACAACATAAAATAGTTAAGGAGCTTAGAAAAATTAATTAACAATGTTTAAAATTATAAAATAAAATTTTAAAAAAAAAAAAAAAACTGTGATTTTATAAAAATCTACATTTTGAAATAAAAAATTAAGAACTTTGAATAATGTTGATAACTTTGAAAAAAAAAAAAGATATTTTGAAAAAGAAAATATAAAAAATTAAATAAAATTGTGAAAAAATTGACAAATTGTAAAAATATATATTTTTTTAAAAAAAGAAAACTAGATTTTGTATTTTGACAAAAAAATTTTAAAAGTTATATAACAAGATTTCGATTAAAAAAATGATATTTTGAAAAAGAAAATTTTAAAAATTAAACAAAATTGTGAAAAATTTGACAAATTGAAAAATATATATATTTTTTAAAAAAGAAAACTAGATTTTGCATTTTGACAAGAAAAATTGAAAAGTTATATAACAAAAGTGATATTAAAAAAAATGATATTTTGAAAAAGAAAATTTAAGAAATTAAACAAAATTGTGAAAAAATTGATAAATTGTAAAAAAAATATATGTTGATTTATTTGTGGCTCCATTAGTTGAGATTTTCATTACTTATTCAGTTACGAATTTTTTTTTTTAAAAAAAAAGCAGAAAAGTTATTCACAGATGTATGGATTTATCAATAGCTAGGGAATCATGTACATGAAGAGACTAATCACATCAACAGACATAGGCCACTTGTATAGATTTATCAGGAGATTCAGGACATTAATCACATACGCATTAGAACATATTCCTTGGCATTGAAGCAACTTTAATAGAGCATAAGAAAACAAGATCTTAGAAAGGATTTGCATCGTTTGGTGATATAAATGAAAAAAAAAAAAAGAGTACCATGTTGTGCATGCCCCTTCTCTCACAGTTTGTGGTCTTTGATTATTTTCTACAAACATCATAAGAAAGAAAGTGCTGCTTGATTAATGAGTTAGACATGAAATATTGACCTGAAAAGTTTGGAGGTTGTATGGCAAATACACATTCGGGTGAGATTGAGAGAGAGAGAGAGAGAGAGAGAGAGAGAGAGAGAGAGAGAAATACGTCAATGTTGCTGGAGATTTGGGGATTTAAGGGGAAGATGGAAAAACGCACTCTCTCTCCGTCTGCAACGGCCGCCTTCCCTCTCTGCAATCTCTCGATCCGTCTGCAACGGCATCCCACGAAAGTTTTGGATCAATATATATTGTGCCCACCGTGAATTTATGTAGTCTATTCACGCCGTTCATCCATTTTTTCAAATAATTTAAGGGGTTGAACCCAAAATTGAAGCATATCAAAAGATCAAGCCGATCATACAACAGGAAACAGTGGGAATGATGATTTCCACAGTTGAAACCTTACTAGGCCCCCCAATGATGTTTATTTTTCATCCAACCTATTCATAAGATCGTATAGACATGGATGAATGGAAAACATAAAAATAAGCTTGATCCAAAACTTATGTGGCCCCCAAGATTTTTTCAACCGTAGATGTTCAATTCACACTTGTTTTTTGTCGTGTGGTCCATTTTAGTGCTGGATATGCTTAATTTTTGGGTTATAAAGTCCTAAACTTATCTGATAAAATGGATGGACAAAGTGGATCAAATACATAAATCATGGTTTACCTCATGGAGTTTAGTATGCTGAAATTTGGATGTGCTCCGTGAGCCGACAAAACGGATAAATTCCTGATATGGATACACAAATATCATCTTGATATAAAAGTTTTGTGGCCTTTATAGATATATACACAAATAAATCATATTCAAATATTAAATGGACTGCATCCATGTTAAGGCATGTGAAGTAGTTTTGTTTTAGGCTGCAGATGGGTCGTATGCTGCACAAATTAAGTGTTTTAAAAGCAAGTGTGATATCTTTTATTTTTTTTTTGGTTATAAGCAATCTTTTAAAACTGTTCTAGTCAGTTTTAGGTTGTAATTTTGCTTTAGTTGAGATCCACACAAAATAGAGAATTAGCATAACCTAGTGGTTACAGTGTTTTTTTTTTTTTTTTTTTTTTTTAAGTACAAGTAATGGCTCGCATTGGTGGTCAATTTCGGGTCAGGTTGGTCCCAACGTGCATTCTGGATTGTGTTTAAAACATTGCATATGTATGCAAGTGGATAATAATATTCAATAAATATTTTGAGATATTTTTAAATTTATCATACTAGCATAAATGCATTAAGTCACATATATTAGAATTAAAGTTAGGTTGATGAGATATGATGTCTGATATTTGATGAATCAAGACATTTGACATAAGGCTATTATAGTAAGTAGTAGAGTTGAGCACGAGATGACTTGACTAACTCATGTTAATAGATAATTTGATGTCTAAAGAACAAAAAGGAAGCATATCCAAAGCTCAGGTGGACCACACCACAGGAAATAGTGTGATTGAACCTCTACCGTTTAAAATTTCTTGGAGGCAATAGAAGTTTTGGATCAAGCTGATGTTTGTGTTTTCTATTTATTCATATTTTTTTGATATTATGAACAACCTTTAACCATTTTTGGACAATCTGATCAATCCAGATTGAAGAGTAAATAACTTCAGATGTTTAAATCAAAATTCACTCAAATTGTTGATCAATCTTGTTTGCCCAATATCTTTCTCATATGTAGCATGATCGGGGCGAGAACTATAATGATTAGTAAAATAGAGTGAATAGACCAGACATGTAAAATGGGTCAAATATTCTAGTCAAAATTGTGACCTAACTTATTGACACCCTAAGACTCTAAGAATTAGTGTTAGTAAGTTTTGTAGGGCTCATCATGATCTGTGTCGAACATCAACATCGTGCATTTGATAGAAGTTTTGGATCAAGCTGATGTTTGTGTTTTCCCTTCATTCATATCTTTTTGATATTATGAACATGTTAGATGACAAACATTACTGTGGGCCCACGGAAGGTATCAAAGGTGGAAATCATTATTCCACACTGTTTTGTGTGGGATGGTCCACTTGAGTTTTGGATTTACCAAAAAATTGGGATCAACACATACCATTCATCCATTTTTAGAGATCATTTTATAGAATTATCTAAAAAATGAATCATATTCAAATATTAAATGGACCACACCACAAATAAGGGGAATAGATTGGCTACTCTCCCTACACCATCTAATGGCTAGTGGTTAGTGTTGTGTGGGCCTCACCATGATTTATGGCCCCACGACCATTTTTTTCATTACTTTTGAACCAGTTGGATTTCAAATAAACATTATGATGGGCCTTAGGATAGTTTCAACGGTGGGAATCACCCTCCTATTGTTTTCTGTAGTGGGGTCCACTACAGATTTTTATCTGTCTCATTCTTTGGCTCATGACTTAAAATGGTATCTCAAAATGGATGAACAGTGTGGATATAACAAATACATCATAAGTTTTTATATTTTTAAAATATTATATATATATATATATATATATATATATATATATATATATATATATATGAAAAAGGTTCTATACGTCGAGCTCATGGGAACTCCCCATGAGGTCGAGCTATGTGGGCCCTACCATGACGTGTGTCGTAAATTAACACCGTGCATTTGATGGGTCCCTTTTAAATTATGGGATATCCCAAAAATTAGCCGTATACAGAACTCTGGTGGGCCATACTATCTAAAATCAGGTGAAGACATGCTTAAAACATATAAAAGCACTTGGTGGGCCTCACTTGAAATTTGGATGCCTCTGAAACTTGGTATAACCCCTCATCCAAGTGGCACACACATAATGGATGGGATAGATTTGTGAACCATATCTCTGTGAGCCCAAAAAATAATTATGAATGTTTTAATGGAGGATAACCCCTCTCAACTTTTGTGTTCGATGGTCTGTAGGCCCCACCATGATGTATATGTTTCATCTATGTCGTCCATCTATTTTTATAAATCATTTTATGATATTACAAAAAAAAAAAAATTGAGTTATATCCCAATCTCGAGTGGACCACATTATAGGAAAAAGTGTTGAATGAATGTCAACCATTAAAAACTTTTTGGGAGCCATAAAAGTATTGGATCAAGCTGATCTTTTTTTTTTCCCTTCATCTGGGCCTTTATGACCAAATCAACAGATGGGATGTCAGATAAACAGTACAGTGGGCCTTAGGAGGATTTAAATGATGGATATCCAATCACTATTGTTTTCCTGTGGTGTGGTCCACCTAAGATTTATATCCCTCTTTTTTTTTAAGACGAAGGCCTAAAATGATATTGAAAAATGGATGAACGGATTGGATGAAACACATACATCATGGTGGGGCCCACAGACCACCGAACACTAGCTACGGCGCTGGTTTGAGTGGGAGTAGCCAATCCGTTCCACCCCAAAAACGTCTCGCACACGCCCACGACCCCAAATCCCTAAATCCCTCTCCCTCTCTCTCTCTGCAATCCACTCTCCCTCCCTTTCCCTCTGCAATACGCTCTCCCTCCCTCTCCCTCTCTCCGTCTCTCATCGGTAGCTAATCCGTGTCCCCCTCACCTCTCTCTCTCTCTCTCTCTCTCTCTCTCTCTCAACCTGTCAGTAGCTAATCCGCGTCCCCCTCTCAACCTATCAGTAGCTTATCCACGTCCCCCTCTCCTCTCTCTCTCGCCCTCCTCTTTCTACTCTAAACCCTAACCCATCATCCACCGACGATGTCCATAGTCTTCCCCATCGGCGGTAGCAGCGGATCAAGTCCCAATGCATGGCCGCCCAACCTCCATCAACAACAGCTACCGTCAAATTGAAGGTACTCTCTCTCGATCTCTCTTCCTTCATCTCTGTCTATCTCACTTCCCCTTTCGATTTGGGGATTTTAGGTCTTACAGATTTGGGGATTTTAGGGCTTACTGATTTGGGGATTTTAGGGCTGATAGATTTTAAGGATTTTAGGGCTTACAGATTTGGGGATTTTAAGGCTTATAGATTTGGGGATTTTAGGGCTTACAGATTTTAGGGATTTTAGGGCATGGATTGAAGATAAATACATCACTGCTGGGGTCCACACGTGGACAACAGTGATGAAACAAATATATTTACGATGGATTCCACCGTCCAGAGAGCTGGATAGTGTGGATTTGAGATACATACATCCTGTGGTGTCCACGTTGACAACACTCATCAAGAGGACTTCCACCTGTCCATAGATGGACGGTGGAGATATAAAACAAATACATCTATATATATTATATTATATTATATTATTATTTATACTAGAAACGTCCACGTCCAGCCGTAGACGTTACTGATGGACGGCCTAGATTTAAACATACCTCATGGTGGGTACCACGAAACTGCTGACGTGGAGCAGCAGTTGCTGCATACTGCGTGGGACCCACCGCCTGGAGGCATGGTGCGAATACAACACATCACGGTGGCCCCTACACAGCACTGTCCAGCAATGGATGGTGCAGATACAGATACATTACAGTGGTCCATAGATTTGCTGACGTCAATTAGCAGCTGTAGCTGCTAGGACCCACTGCCTGGATGGATGGTGTGGATGAAATACATTCAACATAGTGGGGTCCCACTCTACTGATGGTGCAGGTAAGACCCATAAATCACAGTGGGTTTCCACTGTCTAGAAAACTGGACGGTGTGGATATAAAATATATACATCACGTGGGATCCACGTGTATGGTAGATGCATCAAGGGGGGATCCACACAAGTGGCCCATAAGCTTAGGACCAAGCTGATATTTGTATTTTCCTTCATGCAGTCCAGCAACCTCAGCTGCTGGACAGTGTGAATACAGTACCGGCATCAATGTGGGGTCCATGTACACGTGGCCCACCAGCCACGCACATCGAGGTGGCCCCACGTATGGATGGTATGGATCTAATACATACATCATGATGGGGTTGCATCAGGGTGGGCCACACATCAAAAGAGAGAAAAAGAGAGAGATCGGAGGAAGTAAGAGGGACCCCGCCACTATGGGCCCCTCTAGCTTACAATCCTGAATCTAAACCTATAACCTTAACCTAAACTAAAACCTATGACCTAAAACCTAAATGTATTCTCAAATCCCTAAACCTAAACCTACACCTAATCCCAATCTCAACTCCCTAACCTAAACCTAAATCTAAACTTGAAAACCCAAACCTAAGCCTGATCCCGAACCCGAACCTGATTTCCTAAACCTAAACCTTAACATATTCTCAATTCCCTAAACCTATAGCTTATAACCTAAACCTAAACCTTAACCTTAACCTAAACTTATAACCTTAACCGAAACCAAAACCTATGACTTAAAACCTAAATGTATTCTCAAATCTCTAAACCTAAACCTACACCTAATCCTAATCTCAACTCCCTAACCTAAACCTAAACCTAAACTTGAAAACTCAAACCTAAACCCGATCCCGAACCCGAACCCGATTTCCTAAATCTAAACCTTAACCCATTCTCAATTCCCTAAACCTATAGCTTATAACTTAAACCTAAACCTTAACCTAAACCTAAACCTAAACCTTAACCTAAACCTATAACCTTAACCTAAACCAAAATCTATGACCTAAAACCTAAATGTATTCTCAAATGTCTAAACCTAAACCTACACCTAATCTTAATCTCAACTCCCTAACCTACACCTAAACCTAAACTTGAAAACCCAAACCTAAAACCCGATCCCGAACCCGAACCCGATTTTCTAAACCTAAACCTTAACCTATTCTCAAATCCCTAAACCTAAACCTACACCTAATCCTAATCTAAACTCCCTAACCTAAACCTAAACCTAAACTTGAAAACCTAAACCTGATCCCGAACTTGAACCCGAATTCCTAAACCTGAACCTTAACCTATTCTCAAATCCCTAAACCTAAACCTATACCTAATCCTAATCTCAACTACCTAACCTAAACCTAAACCTAACTTGAAAACCCAAACCTAAACCTGATCACGAACCCGAACCCGATTTCCTAAACCTAAACCTTAACCTATAACCTAACTTAAACCTAAACCTATAACCTACACTTATAACCTAAATCTAAACCTATTACCTAAACCTAAGCCTAAAACCTATACCTATGACCTAAAACCTAAATGTATTCTCAAATCCCTAAACCTAAACCTACACCTAATCCTAATCTCAACTCCCTAACCTAAACCTAAACCTAAACTTGAAAACCCAAACCTAAACCCAATCCTGAACCCGAACCCGATTTCTTAAACCTAAACCTTAACCTATTCTCAATTCCCTTAACCTATAGCTTTTAACCAAAACCCAATCCTGAACCTCTCTCTTTGGCTTCTTCCCATACATTACCTTTCATGTATTCAATTATTCCTCCATGTTGGCCGCTCGGCTTTTCAACTTGTTTACTTTTTTTTTCTCAAAATGTTAATATTTTCTTCGAAGCTTGCTTGAGATGTCACTGCATCGGAGGCCAAAGAAAGTAGTTGTTCAAAGATGAATTCAGCCATTTCTACTATTTCTCCCCCACCAATATGAGCAACAAAGCTACATAGAAAAACATGGTGAGATTTAAACGTGTCAATAAGTAATTTTCTTTAAAGGAAAAAAGGCTGATACTACTGTAGTTATTTATTTATAGAATGATTTTTGTTGATGCAGAAAACAACAAGTCCTTCCTAAACCACTTGAGACTTGCTAAAGAAGACAAGAATGGAGACCCTAGCTGCTGCTGCAAGGACCCTTTGATGACGAGTCAGGCGAGTTGAGTACTCCCGTGCCCAGCTCTATTTCTCCCACATCGCCCTTAAAAGTGGATTGAGGAATTATAATGTCTTGTTGGTTGAATATTTTTTTATTAGATGAAAGACAAAAAAAATTATTGTTGATTTCATGATGTTGAAACTTATATGTATATTTATGCATGGATGAATGTAATGGATAAGATTGTTTGTGCTTGGATGGATTTACATAGTTTGGGTTTAGATGGATGTGAGTGTGAATATGATGAAATATATTATATAACAGGTGTATATCATGAAGAAAATAGGTGTATATCAGGAAGAATGCGATATTAATAGGTGTAGATAAGACGGTCGAAGACCGTCCCTTTCAGGGCTAATGAGAGACTGTCTATAGCAGTCCTTTTTAAGGACGGTCTAAGACCGTCGCTTTTATGGTTCATCAAAGACGTCTTATAGTGGTCTTATTTATGGACGGTTTAGGGCCGTCCTTTTTATGGACGGTCTAAGGCCGTCCTTTTTATGGACGGTCCAGGACCGTCTTTTTTATGGACGGTCTAAGGCCATCCTTTTTTCAGACAGTCCAGGGCCGTCCTTTTTTCGGACAGTCGAAGGCCTTCCTTTTTTCGGACAGTCAAAGGCCTTCCTTTTTGCCTTCATTATAGTCATCTTTTACCTGCCTTTATAGACGATCAATGACCGTCCTTCTTTAGAGACGATTTATAGCCGTCCTTTAAAAAATATGACACGTCAAAATTTGACGGCCGTTGCGACGGTCCAGGACCGTCCTTTTTGACCTTTTGAGACGATTTTCGACCGTCCTTTTTTCACTGTTTTAGCGTAGTGAGAACTGCAGCCACGAAAGAGATGGCAGTCCATGGGCTCCCAAAATATTTGTCCCACCATGTAGCTATGGATATATTCACTCTCCGATCACGGTGCCTGCAGATACGCCTACTGATATCGCTGTACAGTTGGAGATCGTTCGTCACATCGGCTAGCCACATGTTGAATACACACGCCACCTCGTCGTCACTGCTGAGGGAATGGTGGAGTATGCCCTTGGACCAGAGCATCTTCACGTCGGCGCCATCGTTGATGAGAGAATCCATAAAGTGAATGTAGGAGGAAACACCACATCCGGAATATGTGTCGGAGCACGCCTCGAAGGCGATCAAGTTCAGCAGCTGAGTTATGGTTGTATCGTTGATGTACATGGTCGGAAACAACAGCCGTGGGAAGAATAAGTTTTCCTTGAAACTGATGTCCATCAAAGATTTCATGCGTCTATTCTCGAATCTGATCCCTATCTCCTTGAGGTCCATAACGGAGCTGAAGTTACGCGGTCGTCTATCCTCGAATCTGATCCCAATTTTCTCCGTAACGGAGCCAAAGTTACGCGGTATATTGCAGCTGCGCATTTCTGCCTTGGTAGGGAAGTCGAGCAAAATGGTCCGGAGAATGTCGAGTAGGTGAAGCGGGCTACCATGTTCTACGATATCAAGTTCTCCGTAGCACTCCTCGAACGATTGAGAATAATTCAGCGGACATGGGGATGAGGACTTTCAATTTGATGAAATCCATGATATTTGGTTTTTCCGAACTGCTAGAGCCCCATCGCAAGTTCATCAATTCATCAAGGACTTGGAATGGGAGCTGGTTTTCCATCAAGAACATGTCCCGAATAATGAGAGGAATGGCGTCATTGCTTATCTCTAACTCCATGTTTCCCTCCATAATGTTTAGGATGAAATACAAAACAAAGCAACCATCCTTGAACATCATTTGTGCGAAAACATCGTCGTTCATATTGTCCACCACCTTGGCAACGTAGTACTGTTTCACTTTCATGAACTCTTGGTAGATCCTTCTCCTCTCTCCAGGTCTGTCTATGAATCCCTTGCAGAATAGTTTAACTGCCGTGATCTTATGCTTCTCCATTTCCTGACGCTTGCCATGGTGGTAAGGTCCCAAAGACTCCACCCGAGGATGGAAACACTTCTTGTTCTTTGCATAATCGCGAAATTCGGCCGGCGCCTTCGGTATCTAATGTTTGGACTTGGCTTCCAGATCGGATTGCTGGTGATCATCTTCACCAAATATGTGAATAAACCACTCGTCACTTGGATTTCTTACGGCTTCTTGTGCGATCTCCTCTTCGGCCATTCTGGTGGCAGGGACGATGCAATTCCTCTACTTAATTTCCTCTATTTGTAGTTGATGTCTTGCAGCTTCTGATTGAAATTACTCTATTGAGAGAGTGTCACATAATCCGGTCTTATATAGGAGGACGGAACCACCACAATTGTTTGTAGAATATGTCTAATGGACTCCTGTTAACCCCTCGATGATGTATGTGTTCTATCCACACCCTCCATCCATTTTTCTATGTCATTTTAAGATATGAATCTAGAAAAATGAGACAGATTCAAGGCTCAAGTGGACCTCACCATAGGAAGCAGTTATGGCAATGTCCCACCTTTGAAACTTTCAAAGGCCCCACCGTGATGTTTATTTTATATATCAACCTTTTCTCAGGGTCGCATAAATCTTGATGAAAGGACAACACAAATATCAACTTGATTCAAAACTTCCGTGGCCCATAATGGATGGACGGCATAGATAAAACGCACGTTAAACTGTATTGCGAGATTTAAGAGTTATTTCCAACCAGAGGGAAAACGTACGCGTTGTATATCCACTCCGTACATCTGTGTTTCCCACTCATTTTAGGGGCGCACGTCCCTAAAAATGAAGCTGATCTAATTCTCATGCGGGCCTCACCACAGGAAACAATGTCGATTCAATATCCACCGTTAATAACTTTCTATGGCCCACCTAATATTTATTTGCCATTCAAGATGTTGATAAAGTCGCACAGAGCTAGAGAAAGGAAAACACAACTATAAGCTTGATTCAAATCTCTCGTGGCTAACAAGAAGTTTTTAACGGCAGGCATTTAGGTGGACTGGCAAATTGCTGTCCCGATCGAGAGGAGTGCATGTCATCTACTTTTTTTGTGCCATTAATTTGGCATAAATATAGTTTGATCCAAAACTAAGGTGGGCCCATACCAGGTGATAAGCTTGCTATAGACAAAGATAAAGGCGGAGGGAGAGGTTAAGATTTATTCACACTCACATCAAGAAAAACCTATTACTGTAAATTATTTATTTTTCAGATTTTTACTAGAGATAGATAAATTTTTAAAAGAGATTAAGAAGAGAAAATGAGTAGAGAACGAGAATGAGAACAATTAGCTAGAGAAGAAGAATTCAAGAGGGGAATGAGAGAAAACAGAAGTAGCGGAGTTAGAGAAGGTATTTCCATTAGAAGGGGAAAACATGTGGAGGACTTGAAGTCCACCCTAATTACTCCTCCAAAGTTGGAATCTGGCAGTGACAATAGTGTGAGGTGTCTTCAATCTGCACATTAAACAGGGGTTTGATCAATTGACTATCTTGGTCAATCAATCAAATAAGTCTCAAATTATACAAATTGGTATTTGGACAGTTTTGAACATTTTCAATAGATCGAATTATCAAGTTGATTAATTGATAAATTTTGAAAAATACTTGTAATCTCTTTGTATTCTTTTATGCATGTTTGATTGATTGAACATATGATGCTCTATCAATAGTTAGATCGATAACGCGCGCAGTTTTCATAATTTTGCAATTAGTTTTCTATATGGGGTTCTATATTATATATATGGGTGTAATTGTGGATATAGGGCATCCTAAGGTATTCCAATTGTGGCTTAAGAATTTCTAGGATTTGGAGAGGAGAAAATGAAGGTTTTCTTATTGTAAGTTCGTTCATCTCTTGTATTTTTCATTTTCATACTCATCATTGTCGCTTTGTACCATGATTTTTTTGACGTAAGGATTTTTTTCACGTAAAAATTGTGAGTACTTGTGCATGCTTTGTTTTCATTTGCTTATTATCGTGTGATCCAAATTCGAGGTTTGCTTCCGCGGTTCCCTAACAAGTGGTATAAGAGATAGCGTTGGAATTCGAGTTTAGATTTGAGACATGAGTATTGAGGGATCAAACGTGAAGTATGAAACAGAGAAGTTCACTAGGAAAAATAACTTCAAACTATATAAGTTGAAGATGAGAGGCCTTTTAGTTTAACAATGGCTGCAACATATATACTCCTTGGTGTAGAGAAGCGTCCAACGTTTGTAAGCGATGAAGAGTAGAAAAAATTGGATGAGAAGACAAAACCTCAGTCCAATTTGTTGGCTGATGACATTCTTTATAATGTTCTTGATTAAAAGATCACTGCAGGACTTTGAGAAGTTAGATAGCTTTTCTTCTTCTTCTTATTTTATTTTATTTTATTTAAAAGAAAGTGGACGATAGCCATAAAATTTCATTGACCGAGAAACTCTACAGCCATTCAGGAAGGATTTGGCAAAAATGTCAGGCCTCATCTATCATATAAGCTGAAGTTATACACAAAAAAAAAAAAAAAAAGAAAGGAAAAACTCCATGTGAATATGAGAAGACACCACGACCCAAGCCAGGGAGAGATCCGCCGCTATACAAGGGACCGCAGGCCTTCGTTAGGAGCTCCTAATGGCTCCAAAGCTAGTCCTATCCAACACGAGATCACCCCTGACTGGATGAAAAAGGAGAGAAGGGGAATCGTAAATCCAGTTTGGGCTTCCCTCACTAGCTTGTACATGATAAAATCCCCGTCAAATTATCTGTATCTGAAAAGGCAATTATATAATTTGAATATGATGGAGGGGTTGAATCTTATTCATTACATCAGTGCATTTAATTACAAACTTTGCAAATTGATGAGTAAGATCAAGTCCTAATTCTGTTGAACTCTCTTCCAAAGTCTTACAATAGCTTCGTAGAGATTATGTGCTAGGATAGAGACCATTGATGTCAAGATTGTCATCTCATCCATTTAATCGTGGATGTTAAGAAAGAAGGACAACAGTGTAGGGTCTTCTACAGATGTGTTAGTAGTTAGGGGAATGAATTTTGAGCGAGAGAAGAAAAACTCACGATCACGGTCCAATTTTAAGGGAAATGAGAAGATGAAGTACTTAAACTGTGGGAGACAAGAGCATATGAAGAAGGACTGTCGAAATCTTAATGCACAGAATGGGGAAATTTTTGATGAAGCGTTGAATGAGGCCAACACAATGGAATCTAACAAAGAGGTGAATGGTGGTGATGTCTTGACCACATCCAAATCCGGAACCATCTCATTAGTGAGTAGATTTTGGATTAGGGGTCTCATATATCACATAACTTTTCAACGAGATTGGTTCACCAGTTACAGTCAGTGTAATGGTGGACAAATGTTTATAGGCAATGACATTAACTGTAAGGTTGTTTGAATCAGAATGATGCGCATCAAAATGTTTGATGGGACAGAGTACATTTCGACGAATGTGAGACACGTATCTTAGTTAAGGAAGAATCTAATATCCCTGAGAGCCCTCGATGCACTTGGGTGCAAGTTTACTAGGTTTGATTGTATTCTTAAAGTTTCAAAATGAGTACTCATAGTGATAAAAGCATAACAAAGCAGTAACGTTTATAAGTTTATCAAAAATACCATATCGAGTGGAGATACAATGTCTATTATGAAGTTCATTTCGACACATTTATGACATGTTCATCTAGGCTGCATGAGCCAGAGCGGTATAAAGGTACTTTCTGATTAATGTTTGATTCATGTTTTTAAAAGTATTAATTTAAATATATGCGAGTATTGTATATACGGTAAATAGTCATGGTTATCTTTTAAATTTAAAAAAACATATAAGGGTAGACATCACTCTTCTAACTTTTTTCATTAGCATAGACTTCCTGAATCAAAGGTCAGTCTGATTTTTTGGATCTGTTCCTCGCAGGATTATATATCTAATGGTTAGAATGGATCTCACGGATACATCACAGTTGGCTGTTATAAAATAAAGGCAGCATTAGTCTCGAACTTGGTCACTCCACCAAAAGTGATACCTTCCCGAGAATAAAGGCCGGCAATCATCTAAGTAACAGTGCAGGCGGCACCTGCACTAAAATGATTGACAGTGTGGATATGTGTTGTATATCCACACTGTTAACCATTTTGGTGCATGGTAAATGAACCACACCACGTGAAAGGACATTGAACGCCCATCGTTACAAACTTCCTGGGCCTACCCTTGTGCTATTTACCACTTTGATAAGGTCACACATACCTGGATGAAAGACAACGGAGATAATATCAACTTGAAACAGAACTTTTGTAGCCCCAAAGAAGTTTTTAATGATAAATCACTACTCTTTTGTGTTGTGTTGCACTTTAGATTTGGATCCACTTCATTTTGGGACTATGTCTTAAATCGAGTTGTAAAAAGTAATGAACGGTGTGGATATACAACACATGTATCAAGGTGGCCCCACGATCAGGGAAGTTTTACTGTGTTGGTTACACCTAATCCTCCCAAAATAACTGGAATTGTTCATGCAGTACGAAGAACACGGCGGGGAGATCGGTACTTTGTTGACATAGTAAAGTTCTGTGGGCCCTACCTTGATGCATGTGTTATATCCACACCATCCACCCATTTTCCAGATCAGTGTAGGGCATGATCCAAAAAATGAGGCAGATCCAAGGCTCAAGTGGGCCACACCACTGAAAGCAGTGAGGACAGTGATGGCCACCAATGAAACCTTCTTAGGGCCTACCATGATGTTTATTTTCCATCTAACCTGTTCTCAACGTGAGACCTCAATGAAAGTAAAACACAAATATCACAATGATGCAAAATTATCATGGCATCCTATCAAGTTTTCAATGGTAAAGGCTGAATCCTCACTGTTTTCTGTGCTGTGGTCCGCATGAGCTTTTGCTCAGTCTCATTTTAGACTCATGTCCTAAATCGGGACAGATGATGTGGATATAATATATACATCATAGGGGCTACACATCAACAAAGTACTGACATTGACTGGGTGTTACCCCGCTAACACCTTACCCTTACAGTGGGGCCCACCTTGATGATGTTCTTATTATCCATGCCACCCATCCGTTTTCTCAGCTCATTTTAGTACATGGTCTCCAAAATTAAGCAGATCCAAATCCCAAGTGGGCCATACCATAGAAAACAACGGTGATTTAATGACCACCACTAAAAATTTCCCAAAGCCATGATAAGTAGATCCTTAATGCTTATTTGACAGTTGATAATGTCAACCAGAGTTAGAGGAAGTGAAAATACAACAAATAGTTTGATCCAAAACTTTCGTATCGTAAGAAGAATTTTAACCATTCACCACTTTTTTAATGGTGTGGGCCACAAAGATAGTATATACTTTAGTTTTGGAATAACGACATAAAATAAGCTAAAAAAATAAGATTTGGATATGCTTTAGTTTTGAAACAACGATATAAAATAAGCTGAAAAATAAAAAAGAATGCACGGTGTGAATATAAAATACATTTATCAAAATAAGCCCCACACATCCCATGGGTAACACCTAATCGGCTCCCAATAGTACCGACCTCCAAACTTTGTCATGCTCAGCCTAAGTCATATCCCATAAATAAGGGATAGGTACGAGACATGCAACGCTAGTCCATTACCTTAGGGCTTCAACTGTAATGACTGTAACGTACACTTAAAGATTCGAGATGTGCAAGCCCGAGAGTTAAAAAACAAAAATCAACCTTATGATGAGAATATGAAATCCACTCCAACCATTAGATGGAACACCACACAAGTTAATGTGAGACCCAAAAATTAGATTCATATGTGATTTAAGTGGGCCACACTAGGAGAAATTATTTGGAGTGTGAATTTTCTATGCACATTGTTGAAAAGTCCACCTGAAAAACGAATGAAGACTGATTTTTTTTTTATTATCCCATTTCTAACATGGGGTGACTCACCTAATGGAGGGGTAGATTTCATGTTAAGGCCATGATGGGGCTCATTCAAGTTGGCGACTCCCTTTCCTCTTCGAAATAACTTTTCTAAAATTATTATTAATATTAATTAGTCATTAAATTAGGATGAACGATTAGTTGTGTATGCTCATCCAAGTAGTTGTCTGAGAATGATGTTGGTGTTGAAACACATTTTATCTACAACTAATGCTGTGATGTTTGAAAAACATCAGTACAGCGTGATTGACTGCTCTTATTGATAATTCCCATCAATAGGTTTTTTAGATCAGCACACATGCTCTTATTCGATTTACATGTGTAGCCCACTTAAAAAGTAGACTTACAAAACTAACTTGTGTACCCAGGTAACACCTTAGCCCACTTTGATGATGCGCGCTTCGTATTCATTCCGTACATCCATTTTCCTAACTCATTTTAAGACATGGTCTCAAAAATTGAGCAAATCCAAATATCAAGTGGACAAATACCATAGGAAATAATGGTGATATAATGGCCACTGTTAAAAACTTCATAGGGCCATGATAAGCAGATCCTTAATGTTCGTTTGCCATCCAACTCTTTGTAAGGTCAACCAGCCTTGGAGGAAGAGAAAGTAGGACTCGCTTGATCCAAAACTTTTGTGGCCTATAAAGAATTTTAATGGTCATTCACCACTTTTTTCAATGGTGTAGTCCACGACGTTTTGGATACGGGGATAACTACTGGAGATGAGATTACAAAAAAGAAAAGGATGTGCTGCATGAATATACAATACATTACATTTATCAAAATAAGCCATACATGATAAAGGTAGCACCTACTCAGCTCCGCATAGTACTGACCACCAAATTTTGTTCAGCTTAAGCTAATTCGAATCCCATAAATAATGTATAGGTATGAGACGGCAGGTAGCCCTTCACTTTTAGGGCATCAACCGTAGTGAATGTGATGTGCACTTAAGATCCAATAGGATCATTAGACGTGCAATCCCATATAGAGTAAAGAAAATCAAGCTTACAAAAGATACATGTGCACTGTACCAGTGGAAACAATTGAGCGAGAGATGTCCACTCTTGATTTTTACATGGGGCTCACTATAATGAACTTATGAAATCCACTCTGACCATTAGATGCCACACCACACAAGCAAATGCTGAGGCCCAAAAATCAGGTTCATATGTAATCTAAGTGGGCCAGACTAAGGGAAATAATTTAAAGGGTGAGTTTTCTATGTACACTATTGCCAATCATGTAGTCCACATGAAATAAGGATGGAGACTGATTTTTTTATTTATTTTTTATCTCATGTCTAACATGGGGTGACTCACTTAATGGAGGGAGGTAGATTTCACATTAAGGCCATGATGAGGCTCATTCAGGTTGGTGACTCCCTTTCCTTTTTAAAATAACTTTTCTATTAAACTGTTATTAATATTAATTAGTCATTAAATTAGGACAGATAATTAGTTGTATATGCTCATCCAAGCAGTTATGTCTGAGAATGATGTCGATGTTGAAACACATTTTATTTACAACTAGTGTTGTGATGTTTGATAAATATTAGTGCAGCGATTAACTACTATTATTGATAATTCCCATCGAGAGGTATTTAGAGCTACACATATGCTTATAAGAGTCATGTGTGCCATCTTAGCAAATACATGAAAATAATGGATCAATGGCTTTTAATCGATTTACATGTGTGACCCGCTTAAAAAAGTAGGTTAACATGAACGAACTTACAATAAGAAAATCTTCATTTTCTCCTCTCCAAATCCTAGAAACTCTTAAGCCACAATTGGAATACCTAAGGATGCCTTATACTCACAATTACACCCATATATATAGCATAACACCCAAAATAGGAAACTAATTGTGCAATTATGAAAACTATGCACGCCATCGATCTAACTATCAATCGAGCACCATATGTTCAATCAATCAAACATTCATAAAAGAATACAAAGAGATTACAAGTATTTTTAGAATTTTGTTGATCGATCGACTTGATAATTCGATCAATCGAGATTGTCCAAAATTGTCTAGAAAGCAATCTGTATAATTCGGGGCTTATTTGATTGATTGGCCAAGATGGTCGATTGATCAAACCCTTGTTTCATGTACAGATTGAAGATATGTCACACTATTGTTACCTCCATATTCCAACTTAGGTGGAGTGATTAGGGTGGACTTCAAGTCCTCCACATGTTTTCCCCTTCTAACGGAAATACCTTCTCTAACTCTGCTTCTCCTTCTCTTATTCCTTCCCCTCTTGAATTCATATTCTCTTATTCATTCCCCCTCTTGAATTCTTTTTCTCTAGCTAATTGTTCTCCATCTCATTCTCTACTCATTTTTCTTCTTCTATACCTCTTATATATATATTGTAAAAAGTTGATAAATAAGTAATTTACCATAACAGGTTTTTCACGATGTGAGTGTGAATGAATCTCAACCTCTCCCTTTGCCTTTAATTCTCTTGGTCAATATTGGGTGTATCACGTGGTGTGGGCCACTTTAGTTTTGGATCCAACAATATTTTGGCCAAATGTCTTAACACAAATTGCGCGAAAAAAAAGAGTAGATGACATGCACACATCTCGATCGGGATCCGCAATCTACCTCGTCCACCTAAATGTCCTTTGATGATTCACTGAAACAATTAATAACAGGTTTTTCGTGATGAGTGTGAGTGAATCTCAACCTCTCCCTTCGCCTTTAATTCTCTTCGTCAATAATGGGTGTATCACATGGAGTAAGCCACTTTAGTTTTGGATCCAACAATATTTAGGCCAAATGTCCTAACACAAATGGCGCAAAAAAAAGAGAGCAGATGATATGCACACATCTTGATCGAGACCCACAATCAGGCCCGTCCACCTAAATGTCTTTTGATGACTCACCGAGGCTCGCGATGTGAGTTTGAGTGAATTTCATGTTATAAAATAGATGTCTTAAGTCTTACCACACTGCTCGACCAGTCAAGGGACTGACTTAACTAGTCGAAGGTCCCTTCGACTAGTCGAAGCCTGTTCGACTCAAAGTCTAGCAACGAGGTATTTGAGATTTTTGGAATGCTCGACCAGTCAAGGGACAAGCTCAACCATTCAAAGAGGTCCTTCGACCAGTCGAAACCCTGACTCGACTAGTAGAAGGTTACGCAGATGGTGTGCAGATTCCGCGCGGACCGCGTAAATTTGAGGCAGTTTTTAGGGAGGTGCGTAAGTATGGTTTCTCCATCTATAAATAAGAGTCTCTAGGGCCTTTCTAATGTATTCTAAGGCTTCCTAAAGATATTCCAAGGGTCTCTAAAAGACTTTCATGATTTTCAAAGGGTGGGTGAAATTTGAGGTTGTTCGAATTGGGTAAGTCTTTTCTCTTTATAATTTCTATTTTTATAGTGAAGATCTATCGCTTTGTGCCATGATTTTTTTTCTGAAAGGATTTTCCATGTTAATTTTTTATGTTCTCTTGTGATTGCTTAATGCTCTTGAATTGCTATTTTAGATCCATATCTATGTGATTACGTAGCATAAATCCTAACATCTCAACTTCTCCCTCCACCTTTAATTCTCTTAGTCAATAGTGGGTGTGTCACCTAGTGTGACCCAACAATATTAAGGCCAAACATCCTAACACAAATGATGTTAAAAAACAGTAGATGATATGCACACGTCTTGATCGGGCCCGCAGTTTCGCCCGTATGCTGTCTTTCGATGACTCACCGAGTCAATTAATAACAGGTCTTTCACGGTCTGAGTGTGAAACAATTTGAAAGGCCAATTTTCTATCTATTATGAGTCGCACCAAATGGATTAAAACGCCTGAAGTTCGCGTGTCGAGCAAGTGACCGTCACGTCATCACATGGGCCTCGACTAAACGGCGCCAACGCCAGTGGACGCGGATTGACTATTGACACTGCCAGTAGCGACGTAGCTACTGGACGGTGCTCTGTGGACCCAACATGATTTGTGTGTTTAATCCACACCGTCCATCCATTTTGAGTAATTATTTTAGTTCATGAAGTAAAAAATGAGGCAGATAAAAATCTCAGGTGCGCCACACCACAGGAAAACAGTGGTAATTGAATACACACCATTTAAAACTTCCTAGGGCCAACTGTAATGTTTATTTGCCATCCCATCGGTTGATCAGGTCACAAAGACATGGATGAAGGGAAAACATAAGTACCAGTTTTGATGCAAAACTTTTGTGGCCCCAAGTAGTTTATATTTTTATTTTTATTGTAGGCATTCAATCATGACTATTTCCTATGACGTGGTCCACCTAAAATTTTGATCTACTTCATTTTTGTGCTCATGTCCTGAAATGAGCTGTTAAAATTGATGTACGGTGTGGATAAAACACACACCATGGCGGGGCCCATAGAGCACCCTACTGGCAGTGTCAGTAGGCAATCGGCGTCCAAGGAAATGGGGCCCACGTGGGACCATTTCCTTTTTGGCCAAACGAATGTACGTGGGAAGTTCGCGTGTGGAGCAAGTGACCATCGCATGCATCACATGGTGGTAACTCAGCTATAGGATGTGTAGCCCACGTGCGACCTTTTTTGCCCTTCCTTTTGAGATAATTTTATTAATCGAAATTAAGTCTATTCCATTACTTAGGTGGGCCACACCATAATGGTGTATAAAAAATAATGCCTAAAACCTTTAAATTCACGTGGCGCGGTCCACGTGAGTGTTTAAATTTCCTGATTTCTGAGGCGTCCCTTCATCCGGGTGGGGCGCGTCAGATGAATAAATTGGATTGTATAAATACACCAAGGTGAGCCCCACAGACAATTCGGATGATTCCATGTTGTAGCGCACCTAAGTTTTGAAACGATCTGGGCCCCAACCCAAACACGAGATGGCGCACCTGATGGACGGTTCGGATCTTATCCACATGAGGTCCTTCACCAATCCTATATTCAGATAATCTAAATGGCGTAATTTTTGTCCACGATACATCTAAACTTGAACACATATTTTTGACGGTTTAATTTGAATTACTTTTAGCTACGTTCATCATTTTTTAAGTTGAAGCGTATCATCCACCACACTCTGCCAGAGTATCAAAGTTTTTCTATCTACTCTTTCACGGTGCTGATGTTTGGGGCTCACCATTTGTACAAGTGGGGCCCATTGAGAAATGATCAAAACCATTGATGTCATGGGCCCCAGTATGAGTTATCTATACACCAAAAACTCAACCTTTCAATAGGTAGCCAACAAGGAAACATTTGAGAAGGAAGATACAACACCCGGTCCCACTCAACCTACAAAGCATCCAAATTTCGATGGCTGGGATCATCTAATCTGGGTTTTTGGTTCATGGGTCCCATCATATCAACGTTTTGGATCACCAAACCATGGGGCTACTCATGAAAATTAAAAGCCCGAATGAAATGTACAACGTCTAAAAGGAGCATTTACAAATTCCTCATTTTTGAAGTAGCTTTCTCTGAAATGTTCAAATAGTGGTGGTGGGCCATAACCATTTTTCATTTCTGATTTCAGGTCACGGATCATGCAAATACGAGTATCTCCCCTGATTGGACGGTCAGGATACCACAGAGTCGAATGAGCTTCGGAAATCTTCTTCTTCTATTTTTATTTTTGTCTCTAGTTTAGATTTTGATTGGCAAAATAGTAACTCTTCAAATTATAATCCAAAATGTGATTCCTCAAATTCATTATAATTATAGTGTTTTGCTAAACCCAGATGCGTGTGCAAATAAATCTCATGTACACTCCACACACGTGCACGATAGGTCCAAGATCCAATCCATCCATCAGAACGCACCCACCATACAGATGCCCCATCCCAAGAATCACGTTGATTCATTGGTTACGTGTGCTCAAGTTTGAAAAACAAATGTACGGCTCTGTAAAACTCGGCTGAGGTTTTCTAACCATCTGACCGTTTGCAATATTGGGGCCCACATGTTGATTGGCCTAGATTTTACATTTGGGGAAAACATGTAGAAGTTCGGACCAACCTGATGGATGGATTAGATCTCGCACCGATATGCCATGCGGGCGCATGTGTGGTACGCCAGCTCTATTGCACACGCATGTGCGATTAGAAAAGTTAATGAAGATAAATGATCCAGTGCACTTTAGTTGCATTCGGACACTTGAGCTGCTGCTACGTTCATCATAAATTTCATGGCCCACAGCATGAAAATAACAGTGATTACATGGTCTGATTTATTCACAGATGGACTGTTTTTTATACCCATCCGTATTCCTGGACATGCATGGAATGGTTGGGATTTTTCTATGAAGGTGATTCTTTTGAACGAAAAACAATCCATGATGGATACCAACATGTAGATGGCTCAGATTGTCGATGCTTTGGACCTAATGCATACCAATATGGGGTTTCAAATCCCCTCAAAGAGGGGTTTGAAATCCAAGGTAAAAGCTTGGATTATATTTAAAATCCTTCCGAGAGTTGCATGTGTAACATGTGTGCCACTAGACTATTAATCTATTAAGTACATGACCGATTAATGATATCTCAAAACAATTAGATTATCAATTGTATCACTATAATTACTTTAATACAATGATCTTTGCCATCCAAGCAAATCAACAGATAAAAAACATTGGTGAGTCACTCGAATGTGAGCTTGTGCTTGTGGCCCATCAAGACTTGGAATTTCATCATTTTCGGGCAAAATATATATTTCAACGGGCTTATTACAACCATTATGTCAAAGATTACATACGTACACTAATTAGAGATATTAAAATTAATTTAGTAATTAAATTCAAACACCTGTTAATATACTATGCATAGCTGCTTTTGGATTACAAGGATTCTGAATCCAGGGTGCCTAATACAATTGGAGGATTTCAAATCCAGGGGGTTCCAAATCCACACTCCCAAACAGTACCTCTCAATACTCGAGACAACATCCCATAACAAAGAAAATACTATCCAAAATCATCTTTGGCAACAAAATCTCACTCCAAAAACAAAATCATTTTATTTAGGACCACTTGAAATCCCCCCAAAAACAAACAACAATATATGTCTACACCCCCACCCTATGCACAGATCTTCCTTACAAGTAACCTTCCGTAAGGGTCCTAACTCATGCCTCAGTGGTAGACATACAAGAGTTTCAACATAAGGTCATGGGTTTGAGTACCCTTTTTTTTTTACACGCACACACACTCCGCACACTCACGCTGGTGGAATTTCACCACATATGGGTACTTGAACCCTTGACCAGGCGTTGAACCTACTTGGAGTCTACCACCGAAGCAAGAGTAAGGACCCATTGTGGTATAAAAATGTGGTGTGAGTGCATGTGTAAAAAAAAAAAAAAAAAAAGAAAGAAAGAAAGTAACCATCTATAGAGCGTGGCCCACTTTAGATGTTTATAAGAGAATAATGATGATAAAGTGGTAGCTTAAACGATTGATTATTGATATCTAATGGACACTAATCAAGTTTCTAGAAACATAAACTCGCACATTAGAAGCTACAGTCTTCAAGATAGGCCAAATCAAACTTTTCATCTTCAACATTACCTAATTGGACTGTCTATTTTCCACATTAGAAGCTACAGTCTTCAACATGGGCCAAACCGAACTTTGCATCTTCAACATTGCCTAACTGGAACTTTGATATTCCATGTTTGAAGCTACAGTCTTCAAGATAGGCCGAATCAAACATTTCATCTTCAGCATTGCCTAATCGGACAATCGATATTCCACGTTAGATGGTACAGTCTTCAAGATGGGCTGAATTGAACTTTTCATCTTCAACATTGCCTACTCGGACAAACGATATTCCACATTAGAGGCTGTAGTCTTCAAGATGGGCTTAAATCTTAATCGAACTTTTCATCTTCAACATTGACTAATTGGACTATCGTTATTCAATGCTGGAAGCTACAGTCTTCAAGATAAGGCTGAATCAAGCTTTTCATCTTCAACATTGCCTAACTGGACTGTTGATATTCCACACTGGAAGCTAGAGTCTTCAAGATGGCAAAATCAAACAACTTTTCATCTTCAACATTACCTAATTGAACTGTCGATAGTCCACATTAGAAGCTACAGTCTTCAAGATAGGCTGAAACAAACAACTTTTCATCTTCAACATTGCCTAATCGGACTGTCGATATTCATCATCATTCCGTTGGACCATTCATTTCAAATATTGGTGGAATTAGACCGTTCGTCTCCTATATCTGCCTGATGAGACTAGGAAAACATTATCACCCCTTTCTCAGCTTTGAATGGTCTTTTTACTAACCGGAGTGTCATAAGTATCCAGCCACATGCATTTTTTGCAGTATGGGCCAAACAGCGCTACTACTGTAAAAAGTGTATGCGACTCTAATTCTCATTCTAGGGAACAACCAAACAGGCCCTTGACACTTCCATTGTTTAAGAAAATCAAGCTTCTAGACAGTGTATAATCAAGGAGATCAAGACAAATGCTTGTGGGATCAAACCTGATTGACGCTGAGCAGTGTTGGACCCATACAAGTTGTATAGCAAATTTATAACAGGATTTAACACTAACATGCAAAGACATTCGTGGTTTTCAAGAGCAGTTTTGGGATGTGACTGGGGGAAATCAAAACCAGTCCGACTCACCTCAACTCGGTCCAACTTGTTCTGGCTCGGTCTTGTTTCAGAGTGCAACTCTCCAAAGACTTGTTTTGTTCTGCATTAACAGAAAACTCGTGTATCTCGCATAGGTGCCTCCTGGGATGAATGAACATGTATGAAATCTGTCCATCAGGAACATCACCCCTTGCTTAGCCTTGATCCCAAAAATCAGGCTGATTCAACACTTAGGTGGGCCACCCCATAATTTATATTCTTTAAAACCTCTAAACTCACATGGTATGGTCCACCTGAGTTTTGAAATACTTTTTATTTGGGTAAATTTTTATTTTTATTTTTTCTTTTTATTTTTAAAAAATCATGACAAGCATCAAATGAATGGATTGGATGTCAAATAAACACCACAATGAGCCCTACAGAAAACAAATGGTGGGCATCCCATACCAACTTTTTCATAGGGTGTTGTGGCCTACCTGAGTTCTGGACAGTAATGATTTTTGGGCTGCAAGGTGAGGCAGCATACCCGATGGGCAGGGTGGATCTCATGTAACTTCCACCCACGTGGCTCTCGGTGCACAAGTTAGGCTAGCACGGCTCTAAAACCGTGAATGCATCACAGAGAGAATGACGATACTTGAGTTTATATGATTATTATATCCTTGAGATTGATATCGAAAGCATGTCTATAATAATAAACAAAAGTAATAATTTCTGTGAATTTTTATCTTTCAAAAAAAAAAAGGTAATAATTTCTGTAACTGAGTGACTGAATACCAAAACATCACAGAGTGGAAAGAGCTTACTTTCAGTTTCCATCATCCTAAACACCAGAAGCATTTGTTGAATCTGATGGTGCTTTCCAATGCTGCTATCTGGGTAGTCATTTCCCTAGAAAAGCAGGCATGCCCATCCAGCGATGAAAGCAAAACCACCATACGGTGCAAGAGAAGAGTACTTTCTGTCTTCAAGGTAGGCCACAGTGTAACAACTGCAAAATCCACCATCCATTTCCATATAATTGCACCTATAAACTATCCATGCTCAAAGGAGCAAAGTAGAAGAAATGACTGTAACCTTTTCTTTTTCTTTTTTCCTTTTCTTCTTTTCTCTCTGTTTTTTTTTTTTTTTTAGGCTGTAGTTTTTTGAGAGCATTGACAGAATCATCCATGATTCGAAATTGAATAATGACTCCCAGTTCATGGTACGGACAGTAAAATGGTTTTTACATGTATATGGGAATGCTTCACACACAACTTGTGGAAGATAAGAAATTTGTGCAACTAGTTGAGTGTGGGCCCCACAGTGACATATACTCAGCATCATCCAACCCATCAAGCCATGAAAATCGGACATCCTGAAAATCAGGTGGGCCACACCATAGAAAACAATGGGAACCACCCAAAAAACAACAAACCCACTTGGTGGTCCACCTCATGGCTGGCTCAGCTTGAATTTTTGGGTGACCCTGATGGATGGGTTGGATTCCATACAAACACCACATGCGGCTGCTTGCATGATTGTATCATATATAACTAGCTGGCATGCTAGAGGTTTTTACCTTTTAACTCTTCTTACTACCTTTCACCACACAAAGAAGAATTGTAAAAGAGGATAAGTAGAAACAAACCAAGGCACTCAAGATAGGTATTTGTGGTGAGTTTATTGGACCCTGCCAAGCTAACCGTTCTGCATTGTTCATTAGTTTTAAAATTCGGTGACTCAACTCGAAACTCAGCTGAGTCAACTCAACTAGATTTCGTGCTGAAAAGGTTATGTATCGATTGACAGGTCTGATCCCGCTATCTTGATTTCAATGCCGATGCATTGTGGGCCCATATATAGATCTATATATCACCTGCTAACACATAATCAATTAGTGTTTGAATGAAAAATCTGTCCACAATCCCGCCTATTGAGTATAGAGCACAACGATCATGTTCTGAACTCATCCCCTTTGATTGTACTGTATTTTGCCTAACCCAGTCTGATTTAATCTTAGGCAGCTGAAAACTCGTACCTTAGTTTCCCTTCCTTGGACTCTTCTTCTACCTTTTGTTTTTTCTCTATTTATTATTATTATTATTTTGCTGAAAGACTAGCAAGCATGATGCTGGATTTCATTATGAAAGGATTATGCCGTTCCTAAGTAAACTTTCCTATGTGAAAAATAGTTTGTTTGTTTGTTTTTTTTTTTTCTAACTTTGTTAAGTTCCCCATCATTAGGAAAAGCGAAACACAACATCGATAGTTGTACCATAATTTTAAAACTGACTTTACTTGAAACACAGCCGAGTCAACTCGACTCGGTGAGATTTCGAGCTGAGATGTTGTGAAACTCAGTCCTTGCTGTGACTCGATCCTGACTTGATGGCTTGACCACTCGGCTTGATGCGACTTGCATGGGCTCAAACTGCATCACCCAGTTTGGCATGTAAAAGGTAAACGGAAGGAAGAGGGAAATGAGCTTAACCAATGCACCATCAGCTGCTGATAAATTCCGTGTTTATATTTTTTATCCGCTTTATAACTATCTTAAATATCTGTTTCATGGAATTCGAAATTTTTTAGTATTATATATCAAGAAGTGGGGTCAAGTCTTTGAGTCCACCATCATCATAGGTCGATAATGGTGGACTCAAAGACTTGACCCCACTTTTTTCAACACTTGAGGTCTTGGTATCGATCCCTAGTGGGGGTGGCTAACAGTGAAGCATCAACTGACAGTGGGGTGTACTAACAAGCTAACCAAAAAAAAAAAAAAAAGGTCTTTGGGTCCACCCGACCCGGCTAAACTTTGAGTCGAGTCAAGTTTTTGGGTTTTCAAACTCTGGTTGGTACATGCATGAGCTCCACAGCTAATAAAAGATGTCCTTTTCAAAGGTCTCTTTAATTCCAAGCAGCCTAGTCCGACTAGCAGTAGACTTCCAAGGATCCTTCTGGGCTTTGATACTTCCACCGTTTGGCTGAAGTGGTAAGTTTGCAGTCCTTTTGGCATTCTTCAAAGTTGGATCACTTCTCATGTTTTGACTCTCCCTAGGAAAACTACTGTTATCAATCTCGATTTCCAAAGGAGTTGGATTCATGAAGGATCAGATTATTGCAAGACAGAAACAGCAGCACTCCGTGGGATCTGAGGAAGAGAGGAAGAAGGCGGTAGTCCAAAGTATCAACAAATTCCGGTGTATGAGCAGGGAAGTGCCTCTTTCAAAATGTAAACAAGTATAAATAGGTAGGAAGCATGAGTGAGAGCGAGTCTGTTTCGACAAAGAAAACAAATGCATTTCGATTCGGGGAATTTATTCAATGATAACAAAGAATGAATGAGAGAACATTCATCACATTTATCTGAGTTCATTTACATCCTCTGATTCCCTTGATTCTGAAAATAAAGTACAATTAATGCAATGTACTGAATGAAAGAGAAGATAGTTCGATGGAGATTTCGGCAGTATTCCGATGCTATTTTGGTCATCTCCTAGATACTTAGGAGGAATTGCTGATTTGATCAGCCAGTCTTCCAATGGATGGAGCATCCTTCCAGTCATTCTCCCTTAAAATATGAAGCAGCTTATTACAGTGTGGCCAGGCCCGGAAGAAATCAGCCCGATCATGCTAAACGAGCCTGAAAAGTCTCCAAGAATGAAAGATCAGGGGGTTCCCACCATCCGTTTGGCTTCAAACTTGATGTGCAGCATTAGAACCACAAATTATCCGTACACGTCAAATTTCAGCTTCTGGATCCTTGTAGAAGTGGCTAAACTGACAAATCAGCTCCTGAGATCGTGATTTGCGGCCCGCCAAATATCTGGATATACTTCAAACTCGGCCTCAACGCTTTAAATACAACGGGCAAGTGAATGGATGGAGCAGATTTTCCGCGAAGGTCACACTGGAGTCTACATGTACAACGCATGTACATGGAGTGCATGTGCACTAGCCGTGCACCGCCATAGCCAAAGTTGGTCAGCGCCGCTGACCCGACTCTCTTTCTCAAATCCGTGAAAATAGGCAGCGTCTTCACCGCGACCACTGGTTTCGTGTAGTGTGGTCCACTCACTACTTTATTTAGTGATCTGATCCGTCCATTCTCTTCAGAGGATGGGAATTACTGTTACCTAGCTGTCCCTTTGTCGCCATGCAGACCATTGCAAGATTTTAACCGTTAAACACGAGATGGACGGTGAAGTGGATAATATATTGGACCGCACTGATTTCTCTTCAAAAGCAGTCATTCCTTGGTGATTTTTCGTCATGAGTACAATGAACGGAGTGGATTCTCCAAAAGACTCCAGTAAACGGGCCCTCAAAAACCACAGAGTCGACGTACGTCGACTCTGTTCAAAACAGAGCGTCGGATCCTTCCTAGTGGGCCACCATCACGCAGGTAGGGGATGATCCGAGTCGTCCATCAAATGGAGGAGGCAAAAACAATCGGAGTGATGTTGAGATTTGGTGACCATGCGCATTCTCATGACCGCAACAGTGATCGCAAAAGGACCATTCGGCTGCTTTGAAGGATTGATTATTCAGGTGGGCCATGTCAACAAACAATGAAAACTCCACTTTCACGGTCGAAATCTTGAGATGAAGACATTGGGCTGTGTGGATTTCTCAAAAGGATACTGTATTGGGCCCCACCAGCGACACAGCAGAAGAAACAACGTTCTTCCTCTGTTATGCATGACTGGAGCTTTGGCCGATTGCGCAGACGCAGCAACATCATTCTTCCTTTGCGCGGACGCAATAGCAGTCCCTTCCTTTGCGCGGACGCTACAGCAGTCTCTTCCTTTGAGCGAATGCAACTTCCTTTGCGCGGACGCAATAGCTTCTTCCTTTGCACGGACGCTGCAGCTTCCTCCTTTGCACAGTTGTGCGCAAGCAACTTCGGTTGCGTGGTCCAGCGCAAGGACTTCCTTCTCTTCCTCTCCTCTCTCACTTCTTTGGCCCACCAGCTGCTCTCGTCCGATTCCACCTCCCAAATGAAGTGGAAGTGGGGTATTTATAGGCCTCACCACTCTTACAGAGTGGTGATCACCACCACCTATTGCTTCACACTTGAACTTCTTCTTTTCTTAGACTATGGTGACCACCAAGCCACCTCTTAAATGGTGGTGTATAACCTTTCTCTCTTAAAATGACACATGTGCACCCTTTTTTACCAAACTACCCCTTTCATTCCCTTTTACCAGAATACCTAAACTACCCTTTGGATATGGAATGTTACCAAAATACCTAAACTACCCCTGGAACTGGATTTTTACCAAAATATCCAAAATACCTTTGGAACTGGATTTTACCAAAATACATAAACTACCCTTTGAACTGGATTTTTATCAAAACATCCAAAATACCTTTGGAACTGGAATTTTACCAAAATATCAAGGACGCGGAATATATTTTTTATGCCTCAACAGATGCCCCCTCGATCCTTCTTTGATTGATTACTGAAATCAAATGGAGGATCGATCTTCCTCTGCCTGATGATCTAGAATGAACTGCAACTGAAGGATGACCAGATGATTATGCTTGCACGGGAGACTGGATGATTATTCTTGCATGGCAGACTGGATGATCATACTTGACCAGAAGATTGAATGATAGCGTTCGATCAGAAGACTGGAATGATGGCGCTTGAACATAAGATTTGAATGATGACGCTCAAATAGAAAATTTGAATGCTAGCGCTCAAGCGGAAGACTGGAATGATGGCGCTTGAACAGAAGATCGGAATGCTGGTGTTTCAAGCGGAGAACTGAAATACTCGTGCTCGAACGAAGGGTTTGAATGATTCCGTTCGACCAGAAGACTTGAATGATGGCACTCGAGCGGAAAACTGAAATGCCCCCAGTCAGCAATGTCGAGCAGATGTTTCACTAAAGAAGATTCATTGAAGCCCGCCTCCGCAACAGCTGTGACAACTTCTTCTTTGAGCAATTTGATCAGAGAACTTTCTTTCAACATTGTTGCTGCTGTAACGATCTCTCTAGCAATTCTTTCCTTTTGATCAGCTCCAGCGATAACGATCTCTCCGGCGATTCTTTCCTTTTGATCAGCTCCAGCGATTCTTTGCTTTTGCTCTATATCTAGGGCTGTTTTTTAATGCTGCTCCTGCCACAACAACTTTTTCAATTGTTTCCTTTACTCACAATCTGCATAACCCAAGCTTTTGAATAATGGTTTCTCCTGCCAAATTTATCGGAATTAGTATTTATAATTTTCAATATAGCTTTAGGAAGCACTGATAATTTTTGAAATAGATTGAGAGTTTCTTCTCTTTTTAGGCCGATTGTGGTATTCGCAATATGATTTAATCAATCTTTGCGCTTGTCATCGTGCTTCACATTATATTCTTTATATTGCACTCTTGGAGATTTCATCTTTAGCTCCAAAGGTTCGACCGCTGAGTCTTTTTACTGAGTCTTCCCTAGTTTGTGCTCCTTAGCATTTCTTCATAGACTTTTTCTTGGATCTTTGCTGATTCTAAAAAATAGAAAAATAGACAAAACTTCTTTTCAATTTTCATTTAATAATTTTTCAAAGGTCATAGAAGTTACTGATGATGACGATTCTGTTTGTTCTTTGTCTCCATCCGATCTGATACTTGGAGTCTTGCAATATTATTATCCATAATACTTGGCATATGAATTCCTTCGCCGCGTATAAGAGATTATCAGAAAGACCAAGGCATAGATTATTTTGAAGACATTAAATCCTGGCCCCTTTCCAAGTCAATGTCGCAGAAAGATTTCTTCAAAAGATAATATTTTTGAAGTGAAGCTTGCTGATATCTTTGAAGGATAGATAATCTTTGCGGCTCCTTTAACAAATCCAAAGAATATATCCGGATCTTCATATTGTTCGGAAGAGAATGATAATTTCTTTGCTAATTTATTTTCTGCCCCCTTTTGAGAACCTTGTGCGATAATATGTCTTTATTCATTAAGAAGACGAGAGATGAAAAGACCCCACAGCTCTTGTCAATATATTAATTGGCCTTGGAGACTTGAGCTTTTAAGTAGATAATCGTCGATATCTTGAAGGCATTTACTTTTGATGTAATTTGAACCTAATTTAAGAGAGATGCATTTTTGCATGTTGTCTATTTAATATTTAAAAATTTTCATCAGGCAATTGCATGTTTGAGCATATCTATATTGAAATATGTATTTGCAGCATTTTGAATGCTACACTTTAATTTGTGCTTTCAAGCAATGGAGATAGTATACTCTTGACTGACCATACCTTGACTGGACAAAACTTGACTTGACTTGACCAGACTCGACTGAACTGGACTGACATTACTGGACCGACACCACTAGACCGACACTGCTGGACAGACACTTACACACACAGTTTAAGCACCACTAAACCTGACACTACTGGACAGACACACACATTTTAAGCTCTTTGAGTAGTGGAGCGAATTTATTTAGACTCTAGTTAGAGTCGGGTCTTACGTGATGGTCTCTGTAACTCTTAGGAGTTCGCTGGACTCCTCATCGCCTAGGGAGTTCACAAACCGCGATCCATCAGAGGGGCCCAGTGAAGCTACCGGGGTGGTGAACTCGGTTGGTTTTACAGCACAGGGTTGGCCACGGTAACTCTCTAGAGTTCACAGAGCTCACAAGGCTACCTTTGGGGGTACCAAATCCATGGTTGCCGATCCATCGATGAGTAGGTTTAAGCCCTGCCTCATGAGTTAGTACCGGAATCGAACCACAAATCTGGGGGGTCTTATGCATGGTTGGCCTATCCTGCGCACACTGCAGCCCTCATTTTCTTCACCTGCAAGGTCGGGCCATTCACGGGAGGGCTTGTCCTCCGTTCCCCGTGACGATGCCGGAAAGCTATACAGACAGCATGGGTGTTACGCTTGACTGGTCATTTGAAGACTTTTAGCACTTTGGCTTCTAGTCGACTTTTGGCCTCTTGCTTTTGGTCTTTTGGTTGACTTTTGGCTCTTTTGGCCTTTAGTCATTTGAAGACTTTGAGCTCTTGGCTTTTTGTCAACTTTTAGCCTTCTGGCTTTTGGTCATTGACTCCGTCAGCTGCCCACATAGGTATGCGTACGATGGCCTTCCTGGGCTTTTTAGGGCCACTGGCTTCTCGGCGCTGTCCGAATGACGATCTTCATAGGTCTTATGCGTAGCCAATCCCTTTCAAGATTTAATCCTTTAAGGATTTGACTTTTCTTTTTTTTTCTTTTTTTTTTTTCGGGACTTGTGGCTAGACCGCCTTTTTATGATCAGCAATCATCACTGTCGCCAAATTTATATAGCTGGTTGTATGATTCATCATATGGTTGAACAATAATTAACATTTCGCTGCTGCCGACGATGTCGTAAAGGCTTTTGTATCATATTTAAAGCAATGTATCAGCTTAGCGATGATGGCAATTTTGATGAGCGATTGATTGGCAACAGTGATAGTTGTTCTCTTTTCTTTTTATGATCATTGATACCTGATGATGCGATTTTGATGGAGATTTTCTATCGGCGATGAGCGTCAACGCTTGGTGGCGATCATCAAAGCTTGGTGTTGATCATCAACGCTTGGTGTTTGACAATGACTCGATATACTTGAAAGCCTGTCTTTCATTCAAATATAAAAAAAAATATGCATTCTATGGTGAGAAATATATTTTACAGCTTTTACTCACCTGTCTTAATTGATTATAGGTCTTAAGCGTAGCTGGCCGTGCAGGCTTGGCTAGGCTGCCTTAATTGATATTGTGCCATTGCTGTCTTAAAATCTGTGTGGTTGACCATGTAGATATTTCGCCAGCTGCTGATATATTCTGAGAATCAATAATTGATATTTCGCCGTTGCTGATATATTCTGAGAATATTCATGTTGTATTTAAAATAGTTTATCAGCTTGATGATGATAGTAATTTTGATAAAATAAGCTTGCATAAGCCATTGATGACGATAGCGATAGTTGCTTATTTTGGCGACGATCATTGGCACTTGCTTATTTTGACAACAATCATCGATGCTTTTATTTGGCGATTGTCATTGACGCTTCGTATTTGGCGATGATTTGATATGCTTGAAAGCCTGCACTTTATCCAAATACAAAAGAAATATATTATATGGTGAGTTGTCTTGCCCCCTTTTGATTAGGAAGCATTGCTCTAGGAATCTTCGTAATCAAAATAATGATGCTGCCACCTGATACCGCACCCCTTCATACTTTTTGCCCAAGATTAACTTTGCCCCCAGTCTCGAGCTAATCGAGCCTATGTATCCTTATCTCCCTCCTCCTTTTTTTTTCTTTTTTTTTTCTTCTCTTTTTTTTTTTCATGTCGTACACCTTAACAATTTCTCCTTTATCAACCGTCTGCTGTAACTTATTCTTCAAGCCATTCATTTTTTTTCCTTCGATTGTATCTCCTTGTCTTTCGAAATCCTTTCACTCCTCTTCTTATAGGCGACAATCATTAATGTTTGATATCAATCATCAATGCTTGCTTTTGCCCCAACTTTAACCTGTAAAAATTAGTATAGATAATTATTATAAACAATTATCATTTCGAGAAGTCAACAATTACCTCATTTGGAATTCTGAGATTTTATCATTCTGAGACTTTGCTGATCTTGCCATTTTTTATTTAGAAGCATCAAACTTAGAATTTATCTTCAAGGATAACGAATTTCGCATGCCTTTATCTGCCCCCTGAATAATTGTGTCGGGAATCTTTTGAATTAGCACGCTGTGAATCTTCTGGATATTCAGGGATGATATATTTTGCTGAACTGGCAGATATCTTGATGAAAATTGACCCCCATGATGAATATACTCGTCTTGGTTTCTTCCTGCCTGTTCTTCTTTTCTTCTTTGTTTTATTTCCTTTAATACTTTAACTATGGTGATATAATTGCCTCTGTAGCTAACGACTGATTCCTCATAAGCCATACATCGCCTTCTTCAGCTTTGACAGTCCTTTGTTTTCCTTTCTTTCTTCGGCTATATATGCTGCTATTCTTTTAAGACTTTCAAGTAATTTTTATTCTGGCGAATTGTGACGATGCCCCGTGTTCTCCATTGACATATGAATTCGTTAATTCATTAATTGATCCGTTTACTTGTTGGCGAGCAACGCTTGACTTAGTTGAACTAACTTTTCATCTGAAGGCTTTGTACATTCTTTGTGCACCAACATGCTATCATCCGTCCTTCATTGTCTCACAGCGCTACTGATAAAGCATACACTGCTTTCGATGCTACCATGCTTCTTCTTCATTTAACTTCCCCTCCATGGAAGTGCTTCTGCATGCTACTCATTATTTGGTCAGCATGTGAGCATAGCTTTGCATAAAATCAGCTGAATTTGAATTGGCTCTAGAACTCTAAATGCTTTTTATCAAGCATTTAAAATTGTCGAATTGACTTTCTTTTTCAGTGTGCTTCTGAGCAAACGATAATTCCCCATTTACCACTGGGAAAATAACTTCATCCGCAGCAAATCCGTGAAAGGTGCATACTTAGGCAATGAATTGTAACCTTGCAAGTTTCACAAGTGCTCCACCATTTCTCTGCTTGATCCATTAATTGGCCATGTGTGGGAGCCACACAACACTTTTGAAGAAGTCTTTCATCTGAGACAAATCAAGGCAGCCTGTTCCTCTTCCTTAGACATGTACCAACTAGCTGATATTTGAATCGCTTTCGTACAAGAAGATAGCTTTCTCCGGTAACTGTCATCGTTCTGGCATTATTCGTCTTTGATCGAAATGGATTTGATCATTTCTGACACTTTGTTGGTGGAAGTATATTGGATGTGATATACCTGTCATTCAGAACAGAGCGTTAGCTAATTTATTAAATAAATCGTACTTTAGTTTCAGAGATGAAGGGGAGGATGTTTCCACTGAGAGTCGCCATTTTGGCGTCTGCAAAAGGTGATTAATATTCTCTTAATACTTTCCAAGTTACCATTGAATAATAAAGGGTCCCCAGCAGAGTCGCCATTTTGTTTCGACAAAGAAAACAAATGCATTTCGATTTGAGGAATTTATTCAATGATAACAAAGAATGAATGAGAGAATATTCATCACATTTATCTGAGTTCATTTACATCCTCTGATTTCCTTGATTCTGAAAACAAAGTACAATTAATGCAATGTACTGAATGAAAGAGAAGATAGTTCGATGGAGATTTCGGCAGTATTCCGATGCTATTTCGGTCATCTCCTAGATACTTAGGAGGAATTGCTGATTTGATCAGCCAGTCTTCCAATGGATGGAGCATCCTTCCAGTCATTCTCCTTTAAAATATGAAGCAGCTTATTACAGTGTGGCTAGGTCCTGAAGAAATCAGCCCGATCATGCTAAACGGGCCTGAAAAGTCTCCCAGAATGAAAGATCAGGGGGTTTTCACCATTCGTTTGGCTTCAAACTTGATGTGCAGCATTAGAACCACAAATTAGCCGTACACGTCAAATTTCAGCTTCTGAATCCTTGTAAAAGTGGCTAAACTGACAAATCAGACCCTGAGATCGTGATTTACGGCCCGCCAGATATCTGGATATACTTCAAACTCGGCCTTAACGCTTTAAATACAACGGGCAAGTGAATGGATGGAGCAGATTTTCCGCGAAGGTCACACTGGAGTCTACATGTAGAACGCATGTACATGGAGTGCATGTGCACTAGCCGTGCACCGCCACAGCCAAAGTCGGTCAGCGCCGCTGCGACTCTCTTTCTCAAATCCGTGAAAATAGGCAGCGTCTTCACCGCGACCGCTGGTTTCGTGGTGTGGTCCACTCACTACTCTATTTAGTGATCTGATCCGTTCATTCTCTTCAGAGGATGGGAATTACTGTTACCTAGCTGTCCCTTTGTCGCCATGACCTTTGCAAGATTTTAACCGTTAAACACGGGATGGACGGTGAAGTGGATAATATATTGGACCGCACTGATTTCTCCTCAAAAGTAGTCATTCCTTGGTGATTTTTCGTCGTGAGTACAATGAACGGAGTGGATTCTCCAAAAGACTCCAGTAAACGGGCCCTCAAAAACCACAGAGTCGACGTACGTCGATTCTGTTCAAAACAGAGCGTCGGATCCTTCCTAGTGGGCCACCATCACGCAGGTAGGGGATGATCCGAGTCGTCCATCAGATGGAGGAGGCAAAAACAATCGAAGTGATGTTGAGATTTGGTGACCATGCTCATTCTCATGACCGCAACAGTGATCGCAAAAGGACCGTTCGGCTGCTTTGAAGGATTGATTATTCAGGTGGACCATGTCAACAGACAATGAAAACTCCACTTTCACGGTCGAAATCTTGAGAGGAAGACATTGGGCGGTGTGGATTTCTCAAAAGGACACTGTATTGAGCCCCACCAGCGACACAGCAGAAGAAACAACGTTCTTCCTCTGTTATGCATGACTGGAGCTCTGGCCGATTGCGAAGACGCAGCAACATCATTCTTCCTTTGCGCGGACGCAATAGCAGTCCCTTCCTTTGCGCGGACGCTACAGCAGTCTCTTCCTTTGCGCGAATGCAACTTCCTTTGCGCGGACGCAATAGCTTCTTCCTTTGCACGGACGTTGCAGCTTCCTCCTTTGCACAGTTGTGCGCAAGCAACTTGGGTTACATGGTCCAGCGCAAGGACTTCCTTCTCTTCCTCTCCTCTCTCACTTCTTTGGCCCACCAGCTGCTCTCGTCCGATTCCACCTCCCAAATGAAGTGGAAGTGGGGTATTTATAGGCCTCACCACTCTTACAGAGTGATGATCACCACCACCTATTGCTTCACACTCGAACTATCTTCTCTTTCATTCAGTACATTGCATTAATTGTACTTTGTTTTCAGAATCAAGGGAATCAGAGGATGTAAATGAACTCAGATAAATGTGATGAATGTTCTCTCATTCATTTTTTGTTATCATTGAATAAATTCCCCGAATCGAAATGCATTTGTTTTCTTTGTCGAAACAGAGTCCAAAGTGGAGATTCAAAGAAGAAGTGACACCTACTAGAAGGATCCTGCAAGGAGGGAGCACATCATGTGTTTGTAGAGGACTGGCCACTCATGGAATGGGGGAAGCTGGGAAGTGCTTGGTGATCATGGTCGATTAATCCATCAAGAACCACGCACAAATCAGGGTTTGGCTCGAAGTGAGCTAGGATCATGTTAGAATTCAACATGAATTTAAAGATGTTGTCTGATTCTGAGATCCTGCAGTTGGAACTGAGGAGGTGGTCAAGAGGCTGCAAGGAGGGGAAGTTTTCTTCAATAGTGCGGTCAAACATATATCTAGATAGGCAGATCACTCAAAGAGGGATCTGGAGGGAAAGTGGCTTAAAAATGCACTTCAGAACTCTTGACTAGGGATGGTCGACGAAATTGATGCCAGATCTATATGTAAGGATGAATCCAGAATACCCAATTGAAGATCCATTATCTAAACAGCATTGATCCAATGGAACCTACAGCGATTAAGATTAAAGGGGAGTCCATGATAGTTCATTGTGTCTGGGAGCCCGCACTAGAGGGAATTAGAGGTGTACATTCTCAGGGAAGGGAAGACGAGATGTCTGATGAAGTGAGGGAGGTAGGAGTGGAAGGCTTAATGCCATGTAGAATTGCAGTCAGGAGGATAGGTGGCTGGTCTAGTAGGTGAGGATCCTATAATCTTGGCCATTGCTTTGAATATCAGCCGCTATTATTGATAATATCAATGATATTTTGAAAGCTGATAAAAAGAAACAAAAGCTATGCCTTTGCAATAAATGCTTTATGAATCCATGGCTTTGCATCTTTATTACCAATCAGTGGACTTTGGGATTTGCCAATACCATATTCTCATTTCCTTGACCCCAAACAGGCTCTTAAGTTCATGAATCATGCCCTGCTCAGAAAGCAGCTATGGAGCTTTTGAAAAAAAGGTGACCCTTTGTGGAAGCAAGCGCTTTCAAGCAAATGCAACTTAAGTGCAGGTGGTTGGTTCACAAGAGACCCCTCTCTTATGTGGCTTCTTGTTTGTGGAAAGTGGCTAGCAGTATTTAGGAAGATTTCTTGAATAATCTTAAAAAGGAGGACCAAGCATTTGATGTTGGATACCTCACATGTAGACTTGTTGAAGCAGTCAAGGACATTGTTGTGCTTAGAACATATTGTAGCACTATCAAAGGTATTTCTTGTTGAATTTTAACTGCTGGTCTCTAATAACTATCAAAACTGAAAACTTGTCTAAAGCTCGAATTGCAGGAAAAATCTACGAACCCAAAATCGACAACCAACCAAAGGTACAAGAGACGAACCCAAGAAGAATCTGCTTTCACTACTCACCTTGAAGCTCTAATACCATGTACAGAATCCAAGGTTTCACATTCCATAATGCAATTTCTCAAAATGTAGCAACATGAAATTGTTTATATGGCCAAGACTACAACCAACCAAGAATCAAGAAAGAAACAAAGAGAAAACAATTTTTATTTATATTGATTGAATCTTAGATACTTTGTGATACCAAAAAATGAAAAAAGTTAAAAACTCAATATCAATTCATTCTCTACATGAAAATATAGACTCAGCCATGTCATGCATTGAAATTTGGAAATCAAACTTCAAATTCCCTCCTACAACTTAGGGATGGAAAAGTGGACAATTAAAATGTACTGCATAAATACATTTGAGAACAAACACCTCATGTGCATGTGCATAACAAGAGAGAACCCAATAAATAATCTGTTTCTTAAATGCTAGGTAATCCGGCCCATGCAAAATTGACAAATGCCTAAACTACCCTTGAATTCCATAAAACTTTAGCAAGCCTAAACTTTTTCTATGTACTTTAACATGCCTTAACTATGTTATGCAAAATAGAAAAATACCAAGAATGACCCTATGAATCTCATGCACATATTACATACATCCTCACTACATGACACTAGTGATGAAGCTAACAGAAAAAAAAAAAGAAGAAGAAGAAGAAGAAGAAGAAGAAGAAGAAGGAAAGAAGAAAAGAAAATCAATATTTCTGTGTCCTTGAAAAATTGGATGATTCATCCAAACACTGGTCACTAATTGATCATGTATTAGCATGTATACATATATGGGTTTCCAATGACGATGAAAAGGGAAACACCCTCAACAAGGGGGGTGAGTTTGGAACATGACAGTTCAGCCTTGCAATCGATAAGTGGATCTTCAAAGTGTAAAACCCACCCTATAATGAATAAAGATTTCAATGTTGGAAGATCATGAAAACGCATCATGAGCCCAGGAGTAAAGATAGATCTTGAGAAGATGTGTCTGGGAATTGGTTTTTCGCAAGCATGTCAACGGAAACATAAGATGCAGTATCTTCAGGTCCTGCCAATTTTATTTAACCAAAATTCCACTCAATTGAAAACACTAACAACCAAATAACCACAGAAAATAGGCAGAAGTTAGCGACTATGAACATGAATGAAAGAGCCAAGAAAAATGGGTGGTCTGGAGACGATAACTGAGGGGACTCCTCAAATGTCATAACATGGCTTCCAAGGAAGGTTTTCTGCGGAGGTCTATGAGATGGGTGGACGAGGCAAACGAATTGAAAGGTCTCTTAGTTTCCCTACTTATACCCTAAAGGAAGGAAATGTAGCTGATTGTTTTGCCAGAATGGGATCCAATCTCCATCTCTTCGTATAGGAGATTCCCTTTTGTTCTAGTTTCTTTTTCCTTAAGGGCTTGCTTGGTTTCATGGAAAAATAAAAAGAGAGAGAGGAAAATGGTGTTTTTCAGGAAACAGCAATTTTAGAAAACAGTGAGAAATGAAAAGCTGTTTCCCTTGATTGTTTCTCAACAAGATTTAACTGATTTTTTAAAAAAAAAAAATTTTCATCTGTATTTCTTGTTTAGAAAAATGGGATTCTTTCATGAAAATTTATTTTCTAGTTGAAGACAAAAGGTGACGCGTGTTCGCTGAAAATGGATTGTGTCACATGTCACGTTCAAGGTATTCCATAATGGTAATGGCCACCATTGTTACCTTTACGATCAGGGTGTCCCAAAACGGTTACGTATCGGCCGTAACGGCCGATACGTAACGGTAACGGTGGTACCCGTTACGCGATACGGGGCCGTATCGGCCGAGTCCCGTTTTTGTACACGTAACGGCCGTTACGGTCCCGTTACGGGCGTAACGGCCATTACTGAGCCGTAACAGCTGTTACGGGCTTGAAAAAAAAAAAAAAAAAAACCCTAACCTTTTTTCTTTCTTTTCCTTTTCTTCTCTTTCTTCTTCTTCTGCTTCTTATTCTTCTTCTTCCTCTTCTCGACCTGCTGCGGCCCTGTTGCGGCTGCGGCCCTGCTGCGACTGCGGCTGCAGCCTACTCCTCCTCCTCCTCCTTCTCTCTCTCTCTCTCTCTCTCTCTCTCTCTCTCTCTCTCTCTCTCTCTCTCTCTGTTCTTTCCCTCTTTCCCTCTTTCCCTCTTTTTTTCTTCTCCTCTTTCCCTCTTTTTTATTTTCGGTTTCCCCCTCTTTTTTCTTTTTTTTTGACGGGCGTAAGCTGCGGTAGGTATGTGTCACGCGCTGAGACGAGCGCTGACACTCCTCGACCTCTGAGTTGTACGAACGGTTCAAAGGAGATCAAAGTTATACGGGCTCCACAGTGATGTATTTATTATATCTACACCGTTCATCTATTTTTAAATATTAGTTTAGAGCATTAGCTAAAAAATGATGCGTATCCAAAGATCGTCTGGACCACACCAAAAATAGCAGCGATATGATGATTTCCACCGTTAAACAATTCGTAGGCCCACCGTAACATTTATTTTCCATCCCATCTGTTCATAAAGTCAAAAAGACCTGTATGAAAAGGAAAAACAAATTTCATATTGATCTAAAGTTCTGTGATCCCAAAAAAGTTTTCAATGGTAGACGTTCAATCCCCTGCTACTTTTTGCAGTGTGGTCCACTTGATAATTTGATTTGTATTATTTTTCGTGTCAAGCCTTAAGACGATCTCGTCAAATGAATGGACGGTTTAGATATAACACATTCATCATGAGTGGGGCCCAAAAAACTTTAACATGTGTGCTACACTACCCGATCCAAGTCTCACCTAATTTGGGCCCTTAAAAAATTGTATACGAGACATATTAATTTAAAATTTACCAATTAAATTATAATCTACAATTGCTAACTCACAATGCCAAAATCAAATTATTTGAATAATTTTAATTATTATTTTGTATACTTTTATTTTTTAAAATAGGGTCTTTTGATTTTTTTTCATGATTCACTGTCTAATAAATGTCCACCAATACATAAGTGGAATAATGACAATAAATTGCATGAATTTGAGGCTAATTTGTAGCATAGATTGGTCCTCCAAGTCAGCCCGAAATTGGCAACGCTATCTACCTGAATTTAATTTCATTTTTTTAAAGAACTATTGGGAGAAAGATATTAAATTGTTAAGTATATAAATTACATATTTAGAAAATTAAATATATAAATTTTGTAGTCAAATGCAGGTTACCTGGTTCAAAAATTAATCAGACAGTCCGATACAGCTTTTCACCAAAGAGTGGACCGTTACACTACCATAAACATGTTCCAATTTATAAATGAATGCATATTTGGAATGCTTAGAATATTCTAGATTTAATCCATATTTTTTCATAATTTTTTAGCAAAAAAAAAAAAATTTACGCCGCTACACCCCCGTATCGCCGTTATGCCCCCGTATCCGTATCGGTTTTAGAAGTCACCGTTATGCTAACCGATACCGATACGGGACACCTTTTTTACGATACTGGTTGTAATCGCTTTTATGGTCTCTTTTTTATTATTAAAATAAAAAAACAAAAAACAAAGAACCTGTATCAGCCCCGTAATGGTGCTTTAAGATGGCCAGTGGCATATGTCAGGCACTTGAATGGATGTTTGCAGTTTGCGCATGTGGGGCAATTGAATGGATGTTTGCAGTTTGTGCATGTGGGCCAATTGAATGGATGTTTGTAGTTTACACATGTGGGGCAGTTGAAGGTGGGCATTGGCACATGTTGAACATTGACACATGTCGTGCATGTGAAACACCTAAAATTGGATGGCAGCTAGTGGTACATGTGACTCAATAGCATGTGTGGCACATGTTGGGTGTTTGAAGATGAGAGGTGGCACATTTTGCACATAGTTCATTGGGGTGTGTGGCACATCAAAACGAGGGTCACTAGAAGATGAGCAATGGCACCTATTGTACATGTGGCAGTGGCATATGTGAGGAGCTTTAAGATGGATGGTGGCACATGCTACACATGTGGGGCACTTGAAGATGGACGCTTGCATGTGCGGCCTGCGGGACACTTAGAATATGGGAGGTGGTAAATTTGACTACCATGTGGGGCACTTTATAGAAGATGGATCGTTTCCTCTCATTTTCCTCAATTTATTGAAAATGAACCTTCTCTAGGAAAGAAAATGAAATGGGCTTTTTACCGGAAATGAGATGAAAATAGAAACAGAGTTTCCATGAAATTTACAAAAATAAACAAAAGAAACGCCATTTTCATGAAAATGATATTTCCTCAATTTATATTTCCACGAATTCAAAAAGAGGCCCTAATAAAATTTCATCTTTCTACAATATATATGCGTGCATGTTAGCACCACCCTTAAACACATGCATGCATATACATATACACATATGAGCATATGAGCTCTGCCAAGCGCACACATGTATGGACTAAAGCTCATCTACACGCTACATATGTGCCAACATGGCACATAGGTGTGAGATCCAATCCATCCATTAGGTTGGTCTAACCCAACTGACGAGTGGATGAACCTAATGCTTGGGCTAGGGCATGAATATAATGGTGTCGTTCTGATGGATCGATTTGATCTTGGACCCATCATGTCATGTTGGCACATGTGTGGCATGTGCATGAGCTTTATTCCACAGATGTGTGCACTTAGCAAAGAAAGCTCCATAAAAAAATACATACATATACATACATATAATAATTGCAAAAATATTAAAATGCAACTCAAACAAAAGAATGTCGAAGTATGGTGACAATACAATCATCATAACTCGCATGTTAATAGGAAAAAAGAAAGGATAAAGCACTTACGTCCCTGAAAATGCCAGAATCCCAGTTAATAAACCTCCAAACTGCATCAAAACAAGTGAAAGAAAATCAATAACACATCTTCCTTTCTATACCATAGTTACCAGGCTCAAGGTCCACTTTGCGTTTGATTTGCAGTTCAATATTTGTCCATGCTTAATGAATCCAAATTGTTGAGATTAGCTCGTCATGAGTTTCTTCGATCATTGCGTCTGTTCACTAAGTTATTAGATTCAATTTGTTCAATTCATGAATCAAATTCTTCTGTTCGCAGAGCCACGTTAAAGAGGTATTGTACAATGCTCAGCCTATTCAATTGTGCCCACATTCTATGGAAGAGGGATCTCTTTCAATGATACAGATCATCCATATGGTGGATCCCACTATAGCTTGCTAATGGGCAAAAAAAAATAGTAGAGAAAAATACCAGCCATCTGATAGGTGGACATTTCATTGTGCATGGACTGCTGGCAAGATTTTACATCTCAACTGTCCAATTACAAGCTGCTTATAGATAGTAATTTCCAATGTGATCTTTGCTTAAGCCATATGCATGTACAAGGCATACCATCTACATGCCATCACATGTGCCGGTGTGGCAGAAAGATGTGATATCCAAGCCGTCCATTAGGTTGGTCCAAACATTCTCGCCAAAATCAAGATGGTCCACTCATCGTGTGGATGTTAGGTACAGGCGGACAGGTCAGAAGAGTCTGGCCAAAAGTTTTTTCCACCAGTACATCTGTCTCATGATTTACCGCCCACCTGACAGTGGAGCGACCTGATTCTTGGGCCAAAGCATCCACGCAATGAGCCCCCTGATGGATGGATTACATCTATCTACCACTTATTTGCCATGTTGGCGTGTGCGTGGTGTGTACATGAGCTGCCTTATACACATGTATAGGCCTAGCAAAGCTCTCTCGAATGATTCTTTTCCTTTGGAGCACTAGCCGTCTGTGGCGGGGCCCACCAGATGAATGGTTTATCATTAAAAGGTGGGCCCCATACCTCCTACTTCCTAGGCATTCGTTGTTCCCAACATTTTTAAGAACGGACACTACCACACTCAAATCCACTTACATTTTGTATGATCAAGGTACAAAAAGTGTGCATGAGTTTTAAAACCCTGTAACTAAAACCAAGTATGGTATATTTCCTCGTAAAGTTAAGTGATAAATACGGGTATGTTTGATTGGTTGCACCAAATATCATGAAATATTGTGATATTTTGCACCAAAGTAGTCTTTAATTGCGAAATATCATGATATTTGATGCGACCAAACACACCCTAAATAAAAAGTACAACAAGGAGTGGAAATGGACACTTACAATGTTTGGATGCTTGGTGATTGGAGCTGCAAGCAAGGCAGCCGTGTGGACCAAATGGTAGAGAGATGCAGTATGCCAAACCTTTATTTATTTTTACACGAAAAGAAATGAGAAATTGAAGGGGGAAAAAAGATTGATTAAGATTAGCAAAATCATAATAAAATGAAATGATTACATCTTTGTAAGCTGGATTTTTGGGCTTAAAAGCATGTGCTCCATAGGTGCCAAGGGCAAGAGCAGCAACTCCTGTTTACATTTGAATGCATGAGAGAAAATTCTCAGATACCAACAATGAGAAATTCAGTCTTTCTTACCATTCCCATTCAATTCTAATGAAAGAAGTGAAATTCTAAGGTGATTCTTACGAAGATAGTGAAGAAGCGAATGAAAGATTGTGATATTGATGTAGAGCGGGTCGCAGACACTTTCATGGCAAAGATGGACCAGGGAAGGCCCAATCAGATGCGGAAATGATCCGGACCGTCAGAACCTTAAATTAGTCATATCTCGCAAACTGGGATGAGTTTTTCAACATATTATATATGATTTCGACGTTCAAAAGTCCAGTTTAGTTTCGTTTTTACTATAAATAGTAAGTATTAGTTCGAGTATAACTTTTGATCCTTTGAGTTGTAGAAGTCGTGCCCAACATGAAAAGAGCTTAGAAAAGTTAGTAGAATAATGTGGTTGGGCCAAATTGGACACTTAATATTTTTTCCCGAAAACCACAAAGACTAGTAGGAATAGAGGTTGTCTATAAATAGTAAGTTAACTAATTATAGTAAGTCACGTTTTTAGGGTGTTTGAGTTGGAGTCTAAGTCTAAAACTCCGTCCAGGTTTGAGTTCCTTATTTAAAGAGTTGTAATTTCATTTTTTATTCATCAATCAAGTTATTTCGTATTTATTAGGAATTATTCATGCTTTTATCCATCATGGATTCAAGGAACCTCTGTGAGGAGTCCAGAGAGCTCCATGGATCCGGAGTAGTTATCCCTTGAGGAAGACGGTGATCGACCTCATCACGTCCCTCCCTGCGCTAGATATCAATGCCATGATCTAGCTGGGGCTCTATCTGTCATAAAAGCCAGGCTATCCGCTTATCAGGTCAGCTACGCAGGTAATTTGAATGTCAACTGTTCGTGATTTTGTTTCAAACCATATATTTTCCTGATACAAGTATGACTTACCTAATGAGTGGATTGGCCAGACTTATGGACCCGGACATGCTCATAGTGAGCCCCACCTAATGAATGGCTCAGATCAAGCAAACCAGTGCCATGATTTTCGTTTCTGACTTCTCCTGCCATGGCATTCATCACAGAAGAAAACCCATAATAACAAATCCAGCTTTTATTCCTCATATAAGTGTGACCCACATAATGAGTGGATTGGCCAGATTTATGGGTCCAGGACATGCTCATAGTGGGTCCCAGCTAATGAATAGCCTGGATCAAGAACACACATGCCATGATTCATTTTTGCAACATCTCCTGCTGTAGCATCCGTCATAGAAGAAGACACATCATACAAACTCAGCTTTTCTTCCTCATACAAGTGTGAGTGTGACCCACCCAACGAGTGGATTGGCAAGATTAATGACTAATACATGCTCATAGTGGGCCCCACCTAATGAATGGCCCGGATCAAGCGCATGGATGCCGCGATTCATATTTTTTGAACTCTCCTGCCGTAACATTCGTCATACAAGAAGACCCACAATAATAAATTCAGCTTTTGTTATCATTTTATTCTATAGCATTGGAAGAATTATTGAGAGAGAGAGAGAGAGAGAGATGCATCATGAATGATTTGGGTATTGGAACTGTACACTTCTAATACCAAAAGTAGATAATTGGGTTATCTGCATTAATAAAATAGGGTTGAAAAATTAATGCAGGGAAGAAAGAAAAAAGGTAGAAAAAAATAAATAAAATTCATTTCATGGGTTTTCAAAACTCAATAAAAGAAATTTACTTATTTTTCTCTTCTGGCATTAGAATTGCAGTATTCTACAATACCCAGAGCAGAAAAAAAACGGTGCATAAATCGAACAAAACCAGGACTAAAATATCAGTTACCTCAATTTGGGGGGAGAGAGAGAGGCCGGTGTAGGTACCTCTTTCTCTCCTTTTGGGTATGGGAATAGTACACTTTCTAATACAACAAATAGATAATTAGGCGTCTGCATTAAGTAAAATGGGGTGTAAAAAATCATTTCCAAAAGAGAGAAAATACTAAATTCCTTCTCTGGGGTGTATGCATACACCCGATTTTCTACTTTTGGTATTATAAGTGTACCATTCCAACACCCAAAGCAGAGATAAGGGGGTGAGTATTATCAAAATGACAGACTAAAAAAATCAGCCCAGCGAGAGAGAAAGAGAGAGAGCACCAGAGACGGCAGCAACTCGGTGCCACATGCGAGGATCCATGCCCCAGGCAAGGGTGTGAGAGAGAGAGAGGGGTGTAGCTGTCCACACGCATACGGGTTGAATTATAAAGGGCTTTTTTCACATGGCCGCTTGACTTTTGGGCTATGGACCAAAAACTCCCCATCTTAAAATTATTTCTAAGAAACGGCTCAGAGTTTTCATTGTTAGAGATTAAACCGCCTGCTGTTAGTTTACTGTACGAATGAAACTGTGTATTTTCGTATCGACGAAACTGCCCTCACCTTACCAAACTTTGCAATCTCCCCTCGTTGCCTTGATTCATGGGCATACTACCATAATCCTCCACCGTATGTAAGGCCCACCTTGTTATTTATGAAAAATCCATCCTGTCCATCTGTTTTACCGGCTAATATGGTGTATGAGCCCTAAAATGCGCCTTATCCAAAGTGCAAAGTAGGACCTATAATTGCTCCAAGATTCTTCAGTGGTGGACATTCAATTCCCATAACTTGGCCCACTTGAGATTGGTATTGGCCTCATTTTTTAGCCTAGGCGACAATATGAGCTGGAAAAACAGATGAACGGAGTGGATTTATCGAAAACATCCTATGGCTCAACGAGTGTTTAAGCCGTAATCTTTTAATCTCCACTGTTTCATGTTCGTGTGACCTCCTTGAGCTCTTGATTAGTCTCTTTTTGTCACAGATGAACGGAGTGGATTGGTCACAAATATCATTGTGGACCTCACTTTGGTCGAACAACTTCTGGACTTAATCTGCCATATGGCCCACTGGAGCTTGGTATCAGCCTCATGTTTGGGCAAAAGCTATAAAAGGAGCTCACATGTGCTCTGCAATCTCGGTCGGCTCAAATGTAAAACGGACGGGATTTCAAGCCTTTTGCGTGAAGTTACTCCACAGTGATGTTATGTGTGGCCTATCGTGATGTTTCTTAAAAATCTACCCCATTCATCCATTTTTTCTGATCATTTTAGGAGGAGATTAAAAATCAGGTGGATAAAAAACTCAAGGTGGCCATGCGAGAAGGAAAATTAGAGAAAGAGTTTTCCATCCTTGAAATTTTCCTAGGCTCCCTCTTGATGTTTATATGTTATCCAAATTTTCTATAAGTTCATTACTATTCGGATGGAGTGAAAAAACAAAACTATTAACCTTATACTCAACTTTTGTGGCCGTACAAATGGTTAAACAGTGGTCAATGAATCTCCACTGTTTCTGCTCAGGCGGCGCACTTGAGTTTTGGATCCAACTGATTTTTGGTATAATGTCCTAAAATGATCTGAAAAAAGGATGGACGGGGTGGATTTTTCGGAAGCATCATGGTTGGCCCCACATAGCAGAACTTTCTGTGAAAGGCTTTTACAGGATATCCTAGTTCAGATAAAATCAAGTGGGGGCATGAAACAGTAACATCCCTGATTAATCAGGGTTAAAATTGACATTTTGATAATTAACAACACGCATTCTTATGTATAAGTGACCGCAAAACATTCTTGAAATGTGTGTATGGATTTAAGGAAATAATTTAAAAGTAAGAGAATTTTTGTCTATAGCCAAAAAGGCAGGCTGCCATATGGAAAAATCTCATTTATAAATAGGGAATTGGACGGTGGTTATTAATTTTGGTAGCAGATTGTGTACCGACTAACTCAGTATGCTAAGTGTATTCACTAAACTTTGTGGGGCCACTGTGATTTATGTATTTTATCCACTCCCTCTATCCATTTTACCAAATAATTTTAGGGATTAAGCTAAAAAATAAAGCATATTCAAATCTCAAGTGGACCACCCCACAGGATACAGTGTGAATTGAAAGTCTACCACTGAAAAAATCTTGGGAACAAGGTATTTTTGGATCAAGCTAATATTCATGTTTTCCTTTCTTTCATTCTTTGTGATGTTATGAATAGATTGAATGACAAATAAACATCATTCTAAGACTTAGAAAGGTTTCAACCATCGAAATCCTTATTCCCACTGTTTCATGTGTATAGCCAACTTGAGCTTAGGATATGCCTCAATTATCGGCTCATTCCCGGGAATGAGTTAGAAAAATGGATTGCCGGCTTATCAGCCCCGTACATTCCCAATGGACATATCCTGAGTCTAATACCGGAAGTTTGCAAATTTCCCAAATTTGATAGCAGAAAATTTACATTTTTTAAGTAAACATCGGTAAAAATTTTAATTAAAATTAGATTTGTAGGTCAAAGATTTGGAGTATAATTGACTGTCCACCTAACAAATAACTTCCAATATATTATGTTTGTGTGACATCCAACACTTTCAATAAGTTGGCCCCATCACAAGATCACGCAGTACAAAAATATCTCCAATCCACACATTAGGTGGGCCACACATAAAAAAAGAATATTTAATATTGATAAATAACAAAATACAAGTGTGATGAATTCATAGAGTGAATGTGGCTAATTTTCATGCAAAATAACCCAGTGATTTGAACTTTCAAATTAGTTAGAGTCGAGTTTGATTGTAAGACCCGTAACTCTGTGAGACTAATTGTATGCTCATTTTTTAGTGTCGACATGTTCCAGATGGACCAGATTGACGAGCTTTAATCATAATTCTATTTTAGTATCGCAATGACCCGAGACTTGTACCTCAACGACCGCTCAGGCATTACGATTCCAACGTCACGCAACACACTCTATTTCGATACCCAGATTAGAAGTTATAGCCTTTAGTGCAATTCGAAATGGGCCACCCAACATACATGTGGCGCAAGCCCCACTTGTACAAAATCTCCAGGGAGTCCAATCAATCCATCAATCACACACCTCTCTCTCCCCATTAGTAAAACAATCCCATGCCTCCCATCATTCACCCATACCCTTGCCCATGATAAGCCACTCTCTCCTCTGTTTCTCTCGTCCCATCCTACCCCTCAATCTTTTCGAATTCCCCTCTTTATCCAAGAAGTTATACCATAAAACTTCCAAACTACTCTCATTTATACAACTTTTATATCAAATAAGAAGAAAAAAACGAAAAGCTAGAGAGAAGAGATTAGAGAAAGTTGGAGAGGAATTAGAGAGGAAAGAGAAGAAAGAGATTAGAGGGACAAGAGAAAGTGCTTAGAGAAAGAGTGTTTAAGAGAGAACTTGATGAAAATTTTGAGGGTCAGAGGAGTTTAGGAGGAGGTAGGTCCATCCGAGTTGTTCGATATATGATTTGACTCGATCCGACCATTCAAAGTCATTGTGAGTATAAGGGAGGATAGACTTTCATTTTTTTCCCTTTCTTTCTTTTATTTCCATGGACCCACAAGGGTGGGACCTACCTTATTTATATGTTAATTGTGCATGGAGGGCCCCATAGTGGCTAGGGCCCACTCGTAGCTATCCAGTGGCCAATCTCTTCCTTCCTCCCTTTTTTTTTTTGGTAGCTGGTTAGTACATGTTGTTAGAAGTCTTAAATTGAAAAAATTTGGGTTGCTCGACCGATCGTGGGAGCTGCTCGACTAATCGAGCACTGCTCGACTCAAAGTCCAGCGAGCTCACTTTTTTTGTGTCCAGGCCCCTCGACTAGTCGTGGGGATAGCTCGACCAGTCGTAGGGACCCTCAGCCGGTCGTACGGCCTGCTCGACTAGTCATAGTTACGTAGATTCGTTTCCGGATTCGATGCGGACTGCAGAAATTTGAGTCGAGTTTCACAAGGATGCGAAAGGGAAGTTGCTTAAACTATAAATAGGTGTTCCTAGGGCTTTTCTAGAGAATGTGAAATAATTCTAAAGCTTTCTAAAAGGGTTTTAAGAAAATAAAAGGGTGTAGTAAGGGTGAGATTCGAGGTTATTCGAATCGGGTAAGTCCTCTCTATTGTAATTTTCATAGTGGATTTCTGTCGCTTTGTGTCGTGATTTTTTTCTCGCAAGGGTTTTCCACGTAAAAACTTTGTGTTCTTTTGTGATTGCTTGTTACTATTAAATTGCTATCCTGGATCTAGATCTGTGTGATTTCACAGGCACTACCAAAAAACTGGACAAAGGCTACGAATAAAAGCTGTACTAAATGCCTATGGCTACGGTTATAGTCCGTAGCACGACCGTAGCCATTGGTGTCATAGCCATAGGTCTTAAAGCTATGGCTACGGATTAGCTACGGTTTTAATCCATAGCAATAAAGACAATAGCTATGGATTAAAGCCATAGTAATACTTTCTGTAGCTCTAACATATATATACAGTTATGGATTATATCTGTAGTTAAACGTAGAGAAAGAACCGTAGTAATAGGCTGAAATTAGAAATAGCTACGGTTTCCATATAAAGGGCTACAGTTAATAGCCATAGCTACTGCCTATTTTTTAAAAAAATTAATTAAAGAAAATATAATAATGGCATCTCTTACCATTGTAATACATGACCTGATAGATCAACTCATATTAGATAATATAGATAAATACTTCATGACTAAATTATTTATTCATTCGATCAAATACAATCATTCATTTTAATTCATCGACAAAAGTACAATGCTTAGATAATAGTTATATGTCTATTTAAAGTTCTCATTGACAGTAAGATCCAATGCCTTCTCGCAGCCAAATAGCTTCTCAACAATCGCAAGCGACAACTCCATGGATGTGTGCCTCTACTGGTTATCAATTTTTCATCAACTAACACTCTATTCTCAGCTTTGCTTTGATCCGAAAGCTTATTGCACATGGTTGGCCACCTTACAAACTGCGCATTGCTTTCATACTGCAAAACCAAACTTCATCAACATACAACAAGTGTGCAACAGTTATCCTAAAATGCCAAATGCAAAATGTCAAAGACAATCCATATGTCAACAATATATACCTTCAGGTTGCTCAACATTTTCACAGTAGCAGGATTAAAATATAGCTGCATAGAAGAAAATTTAGGTAATTAGATAGCAGGTAAAAAAGAAAAAGAAATGGGTAGGAAGTAGGACTGGGAGCCATAGTCCAATGCACAGTATACTTCGATAGGTAGCGATGTTTTTCTTTCACCCTGACTAGGAATTAGAAAGCAGGTGGTTCTAAATTACCTGATTGGGAACTAGAGAGCTAGGTCGAACATTCCTTAGATGGTAATTCCCTTGCAGGGACAACCGACAACTCACATTTCACAACGTGTAGCAGAAACTATAATTAACAAAGCTAAAATTGGAGCAGTTAAAATAATTCTATAGCAAGATTCATGCATTCTCGTTTCTAAATGAGACTCTATTCCTAGATATCCAACCATCCATTAGTGGTGGATGGGAATCATGTACACAACCAAGTTTCAACTTGGGTCACATGTATGATAGGTGGCTCATCTCCACTCTCCAGGCTCCACCAAGGAGAGAGAGAGAGAGAGAGAGAGAGAGAGAGAGAGAGAGAGAGTGTGTGTGTGTTCGTCTCCGGCTCTTTGGTTGAGCTGGTAGAAACCGGTCTGTCCAGGGTTCGATTCCTCGTTGGTACAAAGAAAGGGAAAAAAAAGGGGGAAAAAGAAGAAGAAGAAGACATCGATCAATCTACATATTATAGGGTTCGTTCGAGCTCCTGCCATGAGAAAACCAGAGGCAAGGTGAATGGTGGTAACCGGATGAGCCTGAAATTACTCATGTATTAACGAATTCTTCAATTATAAAGATATGCTATATCGAGACGAGGCATCTTTTGGCATTATCCTAATTTGAAGTACAACATTGATATGGCTGGACTAGTACTAGGAGACCCTTCCCATCATGGGATGGTGGAAAGCGGACCATACAATTTTTCTCATGATAAGCTAGATGAACTTGATCATTCTAGTTCTAATTGGTATTTATCCCAGAAGGAGATCGAAGAAAAATCCCCATTTAGAAAAGATGGCATTGATTTGAAGAGAGAGACATATTTTCGTAAATCATACTGCACTTGTCTTTAGGATTTGGGCATGAGGCTTAATTAAAGTACCTCAGGTAACAATAGCTAAGGCAATTATATTTTGTCACAGTCTTGATTGTGCTTCCAAGGGAATGATCCAAGCCCGCTTGAAAAATCATTACTAGTTCCCTCAGTATACTAGTAGAATATAATGCAAGAAAAATCTAAAGCAATAACTCAAGCAAAAACAAGTTAAAAGTAAATAAAAAAATACTCACCACTGGGGCATGAGCTAGAGTTGGTTCAGTGTCGAGATCAAATGGGTTGGTAGTTTTTGATTTATGGGGAAATGCAGGCATTGACTGTAAGAAAAATCCATATTTTCCATTATTGCCAGGTACCATGAGTGACCAAATGCAAAACACATGCACTGCAATAGTGATAGAAACAATAGTGATTTTCTTGGCATATGAATTACCATTGCATGCCAAATCCCATGCCATGAGGTGTAGTTGCTTGCCAACCCGGAACTGGTACATTAAGAAATAATGATAAAGAATTCTTTTCTTCTCCCACATATTCCTGCTTATCAAACAAGCCCTAAGGAAATTATGATTAGGTATTCTAATTTTCCTTTTCTTTTTTCAAATGCTGAAAAAAAGAGACAAACCCTAATCAAACAATCTACCAAACAGGGCTAAAACTAAACAAAGAACAAAGCTTACAAAGCTTATTTCTGCAGTCCACAAGCAAAGCCAGAATAAGTTTCTCAATTAAGGTTACCATGAAAAAAAAATCAGATGAACACCATACTTACAGAAACTGTTCCAGAAAAAAATTAGATGAACAACATACTTATTGAAAATGTTCCAGAAAGAAAATCAGATGAACAATACCGAAACTGTTCCAAAAAAAAAATCATGAGTGGGCCTTATGGATGGACTTAAAAGCTCCAAATTATGTTTTAGGTTTCCTAAACTTGAAAGGTCACCATCACTTAGTGTCACTTGCATTGCAAATCTACTGAGTCCCAATGTCTGGGCAACTACAACATTGACAACAAGAATAAAACTCAAGGTCTGCACTAGAGATTTTTAGAAACTAGGATTCCTAGCAGCTGTACTACGTGGAAAATGTTTTTCAGCAAAGCAGAAAAGTCAAAATCATCCATTTCTCAAAATTTATGCATACCTTCAAAAACCTAAACCAATTGCTAAAAATTGATTATAGATGTTGATGATGATGATGATTCATTTCCAGAACCTGGGGAATGAGTACCTTATGCATTATGGGCACCCATGCATAGTCTTAGCAAAAACCTTTGAGAAAAGGGATAGATAACAACTTGTATTGCCACAACTCAATAAGTTGGGATAATTATTCCACCACACACATGGCACATGTGCAAGTTTAAAGGTGGATGGATCTCAACAACGTAAAAATACCAGTCATTTTCAACAGACAACATCACCCTTAAGAAAATTGAACACGTGGCATACATTAACATAAATTAAACTGGCTTAGTTGAGGAACCCACTGTCACTAAGTCACAGTCCCAAAATTGAGATTGGTCGAACAATCCTAACCTCTGATCCAAGGACACTAGTTGAAATTGGACCATAGGATATTTTTTCATTTCCATCAAATAACTCAGCACAAAACCAATAGATGATCAAACAAGCATAACTTTTCTATTCATTATACATCTAAACTGGGCCATAATTTGGACAGTTCAATGACCTGTATGCCACGTACACAATTTCTAAGTAATTTAGGTGCCTGTGTAACCTCCATTGCACACTGCCAGTATCAAAGTTTTTAGTCTTTAGAAAAACAAAGGGGCAAAATTCAAAAAAAAAAAGGATCCCCAAATACCCAGCCCTGTTTAGACACAAAACAGGGCATTTGTTTCTTGAAAGAAAATTTTGAAGTTTTGCATTGTTGTTAAATATTTAGTACAAATGAAAGACATGATCCGCAGGCAAACAAGAGTATTATGAATGAGAAGGCACAGTTAGCATTTTCACCCTAAGTGCTCATCAACATTCACCTCTGTCATTCCTCATTGTGACTAGTAGAAAACTAAAATGGCAGCAGAATAATATTACTGACCCAATCTTCCTATTAAGAGGGAGGCTCAAAATACTTTAGAACACAAAATCTAACACATCATGTGTAAGCATTCATCTTGCACCATAAAACAATGTAACAAACCAAACTAAAAGAAGATTGCTGCCAAGACATAGCATAAGAGACATGAACACCAACATGCACAAGCTCAGCGGGGCATTAGAGATATGAATGTATCATAACACAGATTGCAGCCCATGGATTATTGTGACGCCTCGGTCACTGCTTCATGTGGGCGGGCACATGTGTGGGCGGGCCCCAAAGCTGGCTAGCAGGCTACTGTGCTGGGCGAGCTACTATTGTAGTCGACTATAGCTTAACTTGTCCCACATCGGAAGAGTTGTCTGAAGTAATGGTGGTTATATGTGGAGTGTCACCCTATACTGTATGAGGCCTCCCTGAGGGGAACAAAACCCACCGCTGGTCTGTACAGTATAGGTGTGGATAATATCTTATGGGACAGGTATTGATGTGGGCGGGACCACGGGAGCACCGGGTCTGGGCGAGCTAAAAATATCCTTCCCCCACATGAGGCCTTTTGGGGGCAACCCCGAGAACAAAACCGTGCGGGCTGTGCCCAGAGCGGACAATATCATACAGTGTGGGTGTGGATTATTACAAATGGTATCATAGCCGAGGACGGCTCTGCCCTCGGTGGGGGATAATGTGACGCCCTGGTCACTGCTTCATGTGGACGGGCACATGTGGGCGGGCGCATATGTGGGCGGGCCCCAAAGCTGGCTGGCAGGCTACTGTGTGGCTGGCAGGCTACTGTGCTGGGCGAGCTACTGTTGTAGTTGACTGTAGCGTAACTTGTCCCACATCGAAAGAGTTGTCTGAAGTAATGGTGGTTATATGTGGAGTGTCACCCTATACTGTATAAGGCCTCCCTAAGGGGAACAAAACCCACCGCTGGCCTGTACAGTATAGGTGTGGACAATATCTTGTGGGATAGGTATTGATGTGGGCGGCACCACGGGAGCACCGGGTCTGAGTGAGCTACCAATATCCTTCCCCCACATGAGGCCTTTTGGGGGCAACCCCGAGAACAAAACCGTGCAGGCTGTGCCTAGAGTGGACAATATCATACAGTGTGGGCGTGGATTGTTACAAATGGTATCAGAGCCGAGGACAGCTCTGCCCTCGGTGGGGGATAATGTGACACCCCGGTCACTGCTTCATGTGGACGGGCACATGTGGGCTGGCGCATATGTGGGCGGGCCCCAAAGCTGATTGGCAGGCTACTGTGTGGCTGGCAAGCTACTGTGCTGGGCGAGCTACTGTTGTAGTTGACTGTAGCGTAACTTGTCTCACATCGAAAGAGTTGTCTGAAGTAATGGTGGTTATATGTGGAGTGTCACCCTATACTGTATGAGGCCTCCCTGAGGGGAACAAAACCTACCGCTGGCCTGTACAGTATAGGTGTGGACAATATCTTGCGGGATAGGTATTGATGTGGGCGGGATCACGGGAGCACCGAGTCTGGGCGAGCTACCAATATCCTTCCCCCACATGAGGCCTTTTGGGGGCAACCCCGAGAACAAAACTGTGCGGGCTGTGCCCAGAGCGGACAATACCATACAGTGTGGGCGTGGATTGTTACAATTATGGTGAATTTCAGTTCTCTTAGTTGCAGTTTTGAGAACTCTCACATCCCATTGTGGAATATCCTCTAAACTAATCAGTTGTATGCACCTTAGCTTTCTATTGTGAACTATTTCAAGAAGTAGCTGTCAGGAAATACTCAGAACTTTTTTTGGATTCTTAGGTGCCAAACCAGTCTGAATTCATAGTGGGATTACCATGTCATTACAGTTGAAGGCCATTATATTGGAAAGCAACAAACTACATATTGTTTCCCTATAGCTAGAGTATTCTCTAGGATAATATGTTGCCTCTTTAGTGCTTGTATATCTCATAGAGAATGTTTCCACATGTTAACGGTTGAAAGCTGATTCTAAGACCTGAAAATGGAAGTTTTTCATAAACTAGGAAATATACCAAAACAACAAATGGTCTGGTATCAAGAAATTCAACAATCATTTTACATTACATCAAGCTTGAAAGCACCAGATAAGCTGAAGTATTTTGCATTATGAGTAAAAGAAGTAGCTTTCAACAAAACCATACCAACATTGTTTACTAATCAAGTGAACATTGAATGAATGCATTAACCAAGCCAGATATTAAAGAGGATTGAAAGTGGTTATAACACATGCAAACAAGCTATTGGACAATGAAATGCAAACATTTCATGAGTTAGAGAATCTATAGCAGTAACTCACAGTTTTAACATTTCATGAGTGAGAGTTTTTTAGGAGAAGCTTTGTTGTGCATGTGTCCTAAAGTCCTAAAGCATGTTCAGAAATATAAATATATATATATATATATATCATGGCCTAGTTACGGGTGCCCAGATGCCAAATCCATGTGCTTGTTATTTATTTCACCTAGTAAATACTTTAAGAAAAATAATAATAATCAAAACTATGACAGTTAGAATTCTATTTGCAAATGGTCACCTAGACAAGAAAACTGATGTCACTAGCTCATGAGAGCATACCTTGCTTGGTGTAGTACAATGCAGACCAACACACTACGCATAATGTTAAAGAGAATATAATTAATGCCCTTTCCATACAATCAAGCTGAGGAATATGAAAGAAATCATATTGTAGTTGAATCTGTTTAGCAGTTCAAATTAAGCAATAGAAAACCAAAGAGCTCAATTCAAAACATACAACAAAAGAAAGTTAAAGGACAACTTTCCAATTATAGTTAATAGATATTACTCAGAAGTAGAATTTCCTGTTAAGTTTGTATCCCTTGGAACATCCACCAACAATGTAGGTCCTACTAAAATAAAATAAAATCAACAATTAGAATGTTTATAGTGAAATTAGACAAAAGCCAATATATGATTGGACATAAAGCATTTGTAGGTGGCTTTTCTAGTCCAATTTATGCACCAAGACTATGCAAATGATATGTTTTAGATAAACAAAGACACCAAGACTCCAATTTTAACTTCAGGGCAGAAAACCTTTGCATCGTCACCCCAAATGAACTTCATCCTGCCCATGGCATAAGGTGGGTATGCCACCATGTCCCCTTTTCTAACTTCGAATCCATTTGGTAAGGTATCGTCTACTAGGCAATATTTCCCATCCTAAAAACATTACAAAATCAATACAAATGCCGTTAGCAATTTATTGAAGAAATTTTATATGTAATTAGATGTAGTGATTGAACTCTGCCATGTCTACTCACGATTGCCCACATGTAAATGTAAAATGTGTTTGTTTGATTTGGGTTGTTCCTTAGGTTGCATGCAACTCTCAGATTACAAAAAATAAAAATAAAAAATCTAAGTATTGAAATAAACCATTGTAAATAAATGCCATTTGATGATGTGTTCGAGCATATACACATCCTGTTCTCCAAAAAGTATTGCCGTAGACATCAAAAAGAAGACTAATTCTTAGGTCATAGCAAAGCAGTACACAACACAAACTTTGAAAACTAAGGGAACGTACTTCATCTAAAAACTGATCCTTCAAGGATCCTCTGGCTTTCTTAATGATTTGTATGGCCTCCAAGTTTATACTTCCTTGCCAAGAAAAGAGATGATTTAGAATAAAGCTGAAATTGAATTGTCACAACTAAAACAAAATAATTCAATTTAGCATGGTATACTATGATATGGAATTGCAAAAAATTATTCTAAATAATCAAATACAGAAAGATCACAATCTTTCAAGGCCCAACATTTTTTTTTAAAAAAAAAAAGAAGAAGAAAAAAAAAGGGATATTACTAGACTACTTTCTCCAAATCCTCTAGCAAATATGTATCAGTAGATTGGCTCCTTGCAATCAAATGATTTCAGAAATTTAACAAAAAACATATCAGTAGAGCACACTGACCTAGTCTTCAAAAACTGACCATGGACTTTTTGACCTTGACTGTCCAGCAGGTATCTGCAAAGGTGGAAGGACAAAGGTACTAAAATTCTACAAACATTTGACTTTGCTATAAGCAATCTTTAGAGGTAACATGCACTAAAATTCTGCAACCATTTGACTTTGCTGTAATGCAATCTTTTGAGCTAACAAACACTCTTTAAAGTTTGTGGTATCTTATTAAAAAACCATGTTGAACATTATATTTCATATTTATTCTATTTACATGGGTTTCGATTTCTCAAAACCATTAAAATAACCAAACAAAATTTTCAAAAACAGAGTGCCAACATTAATGAAAATATAGCTTCTAATAGGAACTTCATTTCCATCAATGAAAATATTCCATAAGTTCTCAAGACATAAAAAAGCATATCTAAACCAACATGGAAGTCAAAAGATGAAAGGTTGTACTTGAGAGAGATCCATGAGCCATGATATTAGAAGGTTAAAAAGAAAAAAATTGAAATGATGAAATAGAAATTCCAATTCACTAGCCCATAAGTGGCAGCCCAGATATGTTGAATCAAGCACTACTGCGTAATTACTGTGAAACAAGCACTACTATTGAATCAAGCACTACTATGTAACTACTGGGAAATGAGAAGCTTAGACCTTTGAAGGAAATTGCTAACGAGTACAACCTGGTATAAATGCATCGAGTAATGCTATAGCAAAATATTATTCTTCCAAAAGAGCACAAGACTAGGCTGTTATCTCAACAGTATGACTTCTATGGGAAGTTGAAGCCTCAATGTCCTTGTCAGACAATTTCGACAGCAGCTCATTGATATTAAAATACTCCAGCAAAGAAGGATTCTCCTCGCCAACAACAGGAAACAGTTGAGGATGTGGTTCCAACAATGAATCACACCCTATCCCAGCCTCAGTTGCGCAGTTTTTCATGACCATATTTTGATGGCCGAACCAGGTGAAGGAGAACCAAAGCTACCAAGAGGAAGAGATAACGAAGATTTGTTTGCCGCATCATCATCCCAGTCTTCTTCTCTAAATGGTGCTCCATGCTGTTCACCATTTTTCGGGCCTGGTCCACTCTTTTTAAAAATTTTGCAGAGCACAAATGCATCCTGCAATAAGAAAAGAGAAAAATACACCCAACTCAGTTTGGGAACAAGTAAAATTGGTCATGTTAGGGTTTCTTGTACACATGTTTAAAATGGATTGTGGTTCTATATAGTACAAGAAGTTTCCTCTATAGCATAAAGGCGCAGTGGTTAACAGTCAACTAACAAATATGGTTGCAAAAAGGAGCATTTAAATGCATATACAAAGCTTCTTTCTGATGTTTGAGATCAACCACAAACAACCTACATGATGGGTTTTTTGACCCGTCGTCCTTTCGTAACTGGGATGCGCAAGTCCTTTCACAACTGAGATGCGCAAGTCCTTTCGCAACTAGGATGCGGAAAGGAGTTTTCTAAAACTATAAAAAGGGGTCCCTAGGATTTTTCTAGGGTATGTTGTGTGAAGAAAAACACAAGAGGGTTATCAAAGGTAAGAGAGAAAGAGGAAGAGAGGGAGGAAGCTTGTAGAAGGGAGGTTATGCTCGTGGAGGTGATTTACTGTGCAATCTACATCTCAGCGCTTCTACGTCCTCGTAATCGGTCAGATCTCTCTGTTTTTTTTATTCTCTTATTGTTCATCCACTCCTGCGTGAGTGACGAAGGTTGTATCTTTCTACTTTATAGTGGATTGTTAATCTGGACGAGGTCCCGTGGTTTTTACCTCTTTGAGGGTTTTTCACTTAAAAATCTCTTGTGTGGTGTGATTGTGCTTTGATTGATTTTCATTGCATTTTTATTCCATAATTCTGGTTTGTTCTAGAGGGCTAGATCCTAAGGTTTTGTGCAAGGCTCCCAACAAAGTGGTATCAGAGCGCTAAGTTCATTGAACGGGTAGAATCGGTTTGGAATTATGGAAGGTGGCTCATCAAGGATGATCAGCCTCAATGGTTCTAACTGGACCATATGGAAGGCTAAGATGGAGGACTTGCTTTATTGCAAGGATATATATTCTCCAATTTTAGGCATATCAGCAAAATCCAAGGATATGATTGATGAAGATTGGAAGAAGTTGGACCGGAAGGCGGTGAGGTTTATTAAACAATGGTTGGATGATTCTGTATTCCACCATGTGTCTATGGAAACCTCAGCCTCTAGCCTATGGCTGAAACTACAAGGGCTGTATGAGAGGAAGACAACCGGTAATAAGATTTTTCTGATAAGGCGACTTGTGAATCTCAAGTTCAAGGATGGTGGTTCTGTGGCCGAGCACATGAATGAGGTTAGCAATGTAGTGAACCAACTCTCCTCTATGAAGATGGTCCTGGATGATGAATTGCAGGCTTTATTATTGCTTAGTTCCTTGCCTGACAGTTGGGAGACATTGGTGGTGTCTTTAAGTAACTCCGCGCCAGACGGAAAGATATCCATGGAACAGGTTACTAGCTGTCTCTTCAATGAAGAGACAAGGAGGAAGTCTCGGGGGTCTACTCAGCAAGAGGCATATCTCAGACCTTCGCCTGCAATTTGCAAGAGCCTCCCCCGTCATCAGGCACCACAGGAGGAAGTCTCAGGAGGAACGGGAGAGAGGAAAGAACAAGAAGGGCGAGAAGGCCCGAGATAAATCAAGAGGCAAGTCGAGTAACAGAAAAGATGTTGAATGTTGGAATTGTAGCAAGAAGGGCCACTATAAGCATGAATGTCGTAAGGCTAAAAATGACAAGAAAGGAAAAGAAAAGGAGAAGGAAGATGAATCTAATTCTACTACGGTCGCTTCAGATGACAACATTATTATGATTCTTTCAGCAGATCACGATGTATGTCTCACAGCTACGAATCAGGACACTGACTGGGTGATTGACTCAGGAGCTTCTTTTCACGTGACTCCACGCAGGGACTTCTTCACAAGTTATAAGTCAGATGACTATGGGATCGTGAAGATGAGAAATTCTGGCATATCGAAGATCATAAGGGTCGGTGATATTTGTGTGAAGACCGATGTGGGCTACACATTGGTTCTTAGGAATGTGAGGCATATCTCAGACCTTCGCCTCAACTTGATGTCAACGGGAAGGTTGGATGATGATGGTTATGAAAGCCGGTTTGCTGGTAGGCGTTGGAAGCTCATCAAGGGTTCATTGATCACAGCTAGAGGAAAGAAGTGTTGCACCCTGTACAAGACAAGTGTCAGTGTATGCAAGGGTAGGTTGAACGTAGCTAAAGATTCAGCTATAAACATGTGGCATAGGCGTCTCAGCCACATGAGTGAAAAAGGGCTTCAGCTACTAACAAGGAAGCGGCTCCTTCCTGATGTGACAGGTATGCCTCTCAAAACCTATCTTGATTGTTTATCAAGGAAACAACATAAAGTTTCATTTGTTAAAACTGCTTCTCATGTTAATAAAGTACATGCATTAGATTTGGTTTATTCTGATGTTTGTGGTCCTATGAGGATAAAAACCTTGGGTGGGGCATTGTATTTTGTTACTTTTATAGATGATGTATCTAGGAGGGTTTGGGCTTATGCTTTAAAATCCAAGGACGAGGTCTTTGGTTTGTTTAAGTTGTTTCATGCTATGGTTGAGAGAGAGACAGGTAGATCATTGAAGTGCATCTGCACTGATAATGGTGGTGAATACATCGGCGACTTTCATGAGTACTGCAAGTCCCTAGGTATATGGCATGAACAGACAGTTCCCAAGACCCCCCAGCATAATGGTGTAGCTGAGCGAATGACTCGCACCATTGTTGAGAGAATCAGATGCATGTTATCCCATGCGAAGTTGCCCAAGACGTTCTGGGGAGAAGCAATGCACACGGAAGTGTATCTGATAAACAGGTCTTCATAAGCCCCGTTGAATGGAGAAGTGCCTGAGAAGGTGTGGACTGGACAGGATCCATCGTACAGTCATCTCAGGGTGTTTGGATGTAGGGCATCTGTTCACGTACCAAAGGACGAGAGGTTCAAGTTCGATATGAAGATCAGGCAGTGTGTGTTCTTAGGGTACGGTGATGAAAATTTTGGTTACAAATTATGGGATCCAACTGAGAGGAAGCTCGTCAGGAGTTGTAAGACCCGTATCTTGGTCCGTACCTTTCTGTAGACTTCCGCAGTCTTACCGGTCGAATTTCGACAACCTTCGACCCTTAACCGATATCGACGCGCAATCCTGATTCATATGCCAACAACCCGAGTCGACTCAGCCCAAGACCAATACCATAGCGACCGCGCCATCGTTGCGATTCCGATGCCACGACTAGCGCGCCTAGGCGATACCCTGGTCAAGAGTTGTAGACCGACGTTCGGTGCGAGAAAACGCCGCGCGTTGCGAAACCCAAGGAAATCTCTATGATGTGTCACATCAATCACATCAATCCCATCAATCAATCAATCCATCAAGCCATCACATGTCAAGTACACATCACTTTATTCCCTTTTCCCAAGCAACCACAAAAGTCTCCCAAACCCATACCTCTCTTACACAAAAAGCCACAAAAGTCTTTACCTCCCATACCTCTCTTACACAAAAGGCCACAAAAGTCAAAGATTTCTTACACAACCATCACTCACCATATCCATCCATCACTCTCTCTCTCCCTTTACAACTTTCTCTCTTTCTCTCTTTCTCATTTCAAAAATCTCCAAGCAAAAGAGCCCATACGTATGGAGTTTTCCAAAATTCCCAAGCTCCAAGTGTGGTCCACTTTCCTACCCCATCATCTCCCATCTCAACCCTTCATTCCTCATCTTAACCATTGAAATCCAAGCTAAGGTGCCAAGGAACTCCTAGGAGCAAGAAGATCGGACGGTGGGTGCCTCTATAGGGTAGTTTCTTTCTTATTTTTATGATGGGCCAAGTGAGACCCACCGATCAATGGTGTGGATCTCACTTGGGACCCTAAGTTGTGGCCGATGGACCACTTGGATCATCATGATCATTCCATGATGGGGCCATTCTCCATGGACCCCATCATGATGTTCATTTCATTTAGAAAAGTCATCTAGACCATCCATATTGGTGGGGAAAGGATCCCCACCGTTGATTTTAAGTTTTGATGGTCTCTTATGCTAAATGACCCACTTGTTGTATGATTTATTGTAAGGGAGGGCCCATAGTGTCGGGGTCCCTCCATCACAAGGCGTGTCCCACTCTCCATGTCTCTCTCTCTCTCTCTCTCTCTCTCTCTCTTTTATTTCTTTTATTTAATTTTATTTTATTTTATTTTTATGCAATAGGATTGTGTGGCCCACTTGAATGGATCCCACCTTGAGAGTTAATTTGTGCAAGTTTTTATTCGAGTGGGGCCCACCATATGCGTTGTACACACATCACCCATTAGTGGTGGCCCACTTCATCAGGGCCCACCACAAACTATTTTTTTAAGGAAAGCAAACCGTCCAGCGTCTGGGACGTTGGACGTTTCAAAAAAAAAAAACTCCATGCAGAGGCGGCCTCTGCCACTGTCAGCGGGCAGCGCCTGCACGCGCCTGCGTGCAGCCGTTGGCATGGGCGGACGGACGCAGCTGCCCACAGCTACTGCCGTGGGCCCCACCTTGATGTTTATGTGCTACCTAAACCATTCATATGGTGGGCCACCCTCTGATGTAGACCCACCCCAAGAATGGGCCCGATCCAGATCTCAGGCGGCCCACACCACAGGAAATAGTGGAATTGTATACCTACCATTGAAATTTTTTTTGGGGCCCACAGAAGTGTTGGATCAAGCTGAAATTTATGTTTTCCCTTCATCCAGGTCAGAGTGACCTTGTGAACAGCTTGGATGCCAAATAAATGTTACAGGGTGGGCCCTACATGGGACCCACAATGATGTATGTGTTAAGTCCACCATCCAGCGGACGGTGGCACCCACCTTGTGTATGCGTGGCCTCGCCCTTTCTGATGTATGTGTTCTATCCGCACTGTTCACTGGACAGTGGGACCCGTCATGATGCATGGGATGCATCCAGACCGTCCATCCTCTTGGTGAGATCATTTTTAGGCTTGGGCTACTGATTGGGTGGGCCACTCACATATGGGTTAGGCCCATTTGATTTGTAACAGGCCTATGAGCTAAGCCCATTTGAATTACAAAAGGCCTATGGGCTAGGCCCATTTGATTTATGAAATGCTTATGGGCTAGGCCCATTTGATTCATTTAAGGCCTAAGAACTTAGGCCCACTTGATATGTAAAGCCTATGGGCCTAGGCTCACTTGATATTTAAGGCCTATGGGTTTAGACCCATTTGATATGTTTCAAGTTCATGGGACTAGGCCCATTTGATATATCCCAAGGCCCAGAGGATTGGACCCCCCTTTTGATGTATCCCAAGGCCCATGAAATTGGACCCATTTGATATATGTAAGGCCTAGGGGTTTTAGGCTCACTTCGATATGCGTGTCAAGGCCTAAGGGTAAAGGCCCATTTGGCGTACATATGGGGGGCCCAATTGGTGTGGCCCATTTGATACATATTAGACTCATGTGACTAGGTCCAATTGATGCAATCTAAGGCCCACGGGTTATGACCCATTGCAATATACCTAAGGCCCATTGGTGTGGCCCATTTATGTGGTCGTTTGACAAATACAAGGCCCATATATCATGGCCCATTAGATGTACTTAAGGTCCAATGGGATGTACCTAAGGTCCATTGCAATGTGTGATCCCAATACAGACTATGTAGCAATGTTTACGGCGATCGTGCCTTGGAGGCAATGTTGGTTTGACGTCCACATTGCGAGTGTAATGTTGGTTGGATGTCCACATTACGACTCTCCTTAGGGCCCATTACTGGGCCGTACTTATTGTGTATAGGCCGTCCAGGTCCATCTGCATTGTAAGATAGTTCATTTTATTATAACATGTTTAGTACAGTTTCATGACTCATGATCATACGCATCATATGTATGCTTGATATGAGGATTGACTGATTATAGCATATGCCTTCGGGCAGGTTGTTTATGGGCTCCTGGTTAGGCAGTGTTGCCCTACATGAGCGCACGATATGCGCAGGATTTGTTGCATGACTGGATAGTGTGAATCATGCATTTCGCATTTGTGTGACATGGTTATTGTACGCCTTAGCGACTTCAGGGCCGTAGCCTCCACAGACGCATCGTAGTTGGCAGGATTGGATACCAAAAATCTTGTTCTACATGGGGTGCTATTGATATCCCTGGGTGAAAGTCTCTAAACCCTTATGATACCAAGAGGTTGCTCCAACGTCTAGACCGAGTGGGTAGATGAGCGTTGTGTACCGATTACCAGACGGTTACGCTCTCCACTGTGTCGTGTCGGTTGGAAGGGGGTGCGGCCTTACCCGCCCGAGAGTAGGGGGTAATGCTAAGCTGAGTTTGACCAGCTCGAGGAATGGGTCCGCTATCGATGAGTCGAGCCCGATATTGGCAGACGGATAGTGAGGTCTCTTCCACTTATCTTATTACGTGCGATGTGGTGGCAATCTGGTTTAGAGTATACTAGACCCCGGTGATATCCCATATTTGAGTTGTATTGATGTGTGGACATAGATGAGGATCTGTATGCTTGAGTTGCATTGCACATCGCATGGCCTTGGGGTGGCCGATACCATTCATGTCTTGCATCGCATAAGCCTTGGTACGGCTCATGATATTATGGATCCATCTGCATATTCCACATTACTCTGACATTGCATGCTCATATTACTACCTTGTGCACACACTTTCACCACCCTCTAAGCTTTCTGTAAGCTTATGCACGTCCATTGCTTGCAGGTGACGTTGGATCGCAGCAGCGCTGAGGCAGGAGCACGTTGTAGAGCGTTTTGGAGTTTTTAGTTCTTTACTATTATATTTCCCTTTCTGCTCATTGTACTTGTAAAGTTTTTTATCATAGTGAAAATGTAATGGAGTTTTTGGTTGTTGTTTGTGGGTTATGCCTTTGGTTATGCTTATTACGAATCAAACTGACATTGAAAATCCTCCTCGTAGTATCCCAGGATCGGAACCTGACGAATGGGAGCTAGGAGCCGAGAATGGGGTTCTATGGAGGCTGTCAGCGCCGAATTCGACGATCGAGAATTTTGTGAGCCCGGTTTCCGAGTTTGGAGCGTGACAGGAGTAGAGATGTGGTTTTCTTTGAAGATCAGTGTATAGAAGACATTGGTAAGCTAGAGAAGAACTAGCCGAGTTCAGGTGAGCTAGAGGACATGGATCTAGTTATTCCTCCTGTGGTGCCTGATGACGGGGGAGTACAGCGAGGTGTAGAGGACGAGGGGGTTCCTACAGAAGATGGACAGGGGGAGCAGCCCCCACTTGATCCACCTGTTGAACCACAGGTGAAGAGGTCATCTAGGGACAGGCAGTCGTCCAAGAGGCAGTCACCCCATGAGTACATTATGCTGACTGATGGGGGAGAGCCAGAAGATTATTCTGAGTCCCTAGCCGACGAGCATAAGGAGGAGTGGTTGAAAGCTATGCAAGAGGAGATAGAATCCTTGTATAAGAACCACACCTATGACATGGTGAAACTGCCTAAGGGCAAGAAAGCTCTGAGCAACAAGTGGGTGTTCAGAAAGAAGGTTGAGCAAAAGAATTCACAGACGAGGTTCAAGGCCAGACTTGTGGTAAAAGGGTTCGGTCAGAGGAAAGACATAGACTTCAAGGAGATATTCTCACGGGTGTTGCTTGGGTTGGCGGCTAGCATGGATCTGGAGATAGAGCAGTTGGACGTTAAAACTACTTTTCTCCATGGTGACCTGGAAGAAGAGATCTACATGTACGAATTAGAGAGGTTCAAAGTCAAGGGCAAGGAGCATATGGTGTGTAGGCTGAGGAAAAGCTTGTATAGGCTGAAACAAACTCCACGGTAATGGTACAAGAAGTTTAATTCGTTTATGTTACAGCATGAATATGACAGAACAGAGTTGGACCACTGTGTGTTCACGTGCAGGTTCTCAGATGGTGATTTCTTAGTTCTGCTCTTATACGTTGATGACATGCTCATCATGGGTAAGGACATCAAGAAGATCGACAGGCTGAAACAGGAGTTAGGCAAGTCTTTTATGATGAAAGACTTGAGCCCGGCTAAACAAATCCTAGGAATGGAGATAACCCGTGATAGAAGCAGTAGAAAGCTTTGGCTGTTACAAGAGTGGTATATTGAGAAAGTCCTAAAGCGGTTTAATATAAATGCAGCGAAGCCGGTCAGTACTCCACTGGATGGTCACTTCAGATTGAGCGACAGGCAGTGTCCCAAGACAAAGGCAGAGGTGAAAGAGATGCAGAAGATACCCTACGCGTCAGCTATAGGAAGTTTGATGTATGCTATGGTGTGTACATGCCCAGACATAGCATATGCGGTTGGTGTTATCAACCGGTATCTTGCCAATCCTGGCAAAGAACATTGGACAACGGTGAAGTGGATACTGCAGTATCTAAGAGGCTCATCCAGGTTGAGCCTATGCTATGGTGACGGTAAACTTGTGATAGAGGGCTACACAGATGCAGATATGGCAGGTGACATAGACTCCAGGAAGTCTACATCGAGGTTCATGTTAACGTTTGCAGGGGGAGCGGTTTCATGGCAGAGCAAGCTACAGAAGGTCGTAGCATTGTCGACGACAGAGGCTGAGTACATTATAGTCACAGAGGCATGTAAAGAGATGCTTTGGATGAAGAGGTTCCTACAAGAACTTAGCCTGAAGTAAGAGCAGCACGTGGTTTGTTACGATAGTCAGAGTGCTATACACTTGAGCAAGAATCCAAGTCAGCATTCCAAGTCAAAGCACATAGACATTCGGCATCACTGGATAAGGGATACTTTGGAACAGAAGGTGTTACAGCTTGAGAAGGTCCACACGGATAATAATGGGTCAGATATGATAACCAAGGCCTTGCTCAAGGGCAAGTTTAAGGTTTGTAGAAACCTGGCTGGCTTAAAGAAGGTGAATCCCTCCTGGGTCAAAAAGGGAGAGATTTGATGAGTTTTTTAACTCGTCGTCCTTTCGCAATTGGGATGTGCAAGTCCTTTCGCAACTGAGGTGCGCAAGTCCGTTCGCAACTAGGATGTGGAAAGCAGTTTCCCAAAACTATAAAAAGGGGTCCCTAGGGTTTTTCTAGGGTATGTTGTGTGAAGAAAAATACAAGAGGGTTATCAAGGGTGAGAGAGAAAGAGAAAGAGAGAGAGGAAGCTTGTAGAAGGGAGGTTATGCTCGTGGAGGTGATCTACTGTGCAATCTACATCTCAACGCTTCTACGTCCTTGTAATCGGTTAGATCTCTTTGTTTTCTTTTATTCTCTTATTGTTCATCTACTCCTGCGTGAGTGACGAAGGTTGTATCTTTCTACTTCATAGTGAATTGTTGATCTGGACGAGGTCCCGTGGTTTTTACCTCTTTGAGGGTTTTCCACGTAAAAATCTCTTGTGTGGTGTGTGATTGTGCTTTGATTGATTTTCATTGCATTGTTATTCCAGAATTCTGATTTGTTTTAGAGGGCTAGATCCTAAGGTTTTGTGCAAGGCTCCCAACACTACAGTAATACATATGTGCATGCACATACATACTCGCTACACAATACACATACATAGTAATGTCCATCCATAACTACATACATATGCAACACATAAACATACATATAAATGCATACATAAAATCAAAAGTGTCGCTTTACGGGTTCATGAGACATCCATGTATGTGTGTTTCAGCAATTTACATATTTGACCACAACCTAACAAAATCTGAACCACTACAAATGCACAATAGTTTCAAGCCTTCATTTTGATCGAAATCACTCATTCATTGAAATTTTACGTGTCAGAAACTAAAAGTAAACCAAGGAAAATTAACAAAATTTGTAGGCAAACAGGAACTTTGACCATCTTTTTTAAAAAAAACAAAGTGAGTTGTGCTCATAAATAAACTTTATGGTCATATATTCCTTTTTGGGAAAAAAAAAATCCTCATCATCATTCCCAACTGCAAACCTAACAACAATAGATTCCTTAACCTGGGTTTCAATGGGGATATCAAGTTATATATTCTTCTCAATTTCAATCCTGGTTTTCTTTTTATATATTTAGACTGGAGTATTAAACAGGACTGGGGATTTTGTATTTAGACTGGAGTATAAGCAGGACTTGTTGTTAATGTTGTTGTTGTTGTTGTTGTTGTTGTTGTTATTCTTATTATAATATTTTGTTTGGCATGTCATATTGTTAGGATTCATGATCGAAGTAATGGCATAAGCTTGATGGCGGCTACTAACCAGATGCAACCCCGCTCCTTTATCTAGGCTTGGGATCAACAATGAGAGCACTGATCCCACATGAGCAGTGTAATAGACTATTACATAAGTTAATTACAATCAAGTGCTATTTAATAGTCTGTTAAAGTAAAAGGTTCTACATGTCCTGAAAAACTACTAGCAACCATAAGCCCTTTTATGTCCTAAAATGCAATTTATCAACAAGTTTTTTTTTTTTTGGCAAATGTGGGCCAGATCACTACTTTTTCCACAAGTTTTGATTAATTCCAATATGTAAGTACTAAAGCATCCTAAGCACTTCAAGAACAATTTATCACCAAACCAATGAAAATTACACAATTTATAAACAAAGATCAAAGAGCACTTCTAACAGGTCCCTAATAATCTAATCAAAGACTTTCTTCATGGTCGCAACAGATGAAACGAACTGTCCTCTTCAAGAGCAAGTCCCCTAAAACTCTTTTTATAACAAAGAAACCTGCATATCCTCACATGAATGGAGGACATCTATATTTAAGAAAGCATCAAATAAATGAAAACTTCTTGCAAGAATCTAATAAAAGCATGATCTCTAGGAATCACACAGGCAAAAGACTAAGAGAAGAAGGAAAGATATGTACCCACGGTGGACAAATGCCTTGTGGAACTATGGACGAACTTGATAGACCAAATACCATGTAGATATAGCAACATGTTGATAGCCACTGACATCACGTTCTGAAGTAATGGCAGTGCTCGAGCTCGGGTCTCCATCTTCACTCACAAAATCCGACATCTGCTCAGATTCGTCACCATCTCTTATCTGCCTATGTTACAACTTCGGCATCAACTCAGACCTATCATTTCCGATCATCGAAACCCACCATCGTCCCCTCATTAAAAACTAAAAACCCATCTCTCCTTAGCTAAAAACATCTGTCCTCATCCAACCTTCGACCATAGATGTCGCCCCTTGCAATCTGATCAAGCCGAATCCACCCTCATTGTCGTCCCCTCAAACCCATCAGGCCAGCCCATCGCCCAAATCTGACAGCCCCCAAAATCCTTTCCGCGTCTGCCATTAGAACCCCCTTGAACCTCTGCCACTACCTCTTCTCTATTGGAATCATCACATGAAAACTCGGAGAGCGAGGGAATGAGAAAGGGAGGGGGAGAGCGAGGGAATGAGAAAGGGGTTTTGATGGGCGTGAGATTGAGATTGAGAGAGATAGAGAAGAGGGGCGCGGGTGAGAGGGAATAGGGTTGAGTGGAGGGAAATAAACATTTCAAGAGAGAGAGAAAAGAAAAAGGCAGCATGGTTTTCTGCATTATCGCCTGCTATGACCCTGCTATGGTTTTTAACTATAGCTAAAAGCCAATATGACCATAGCCATTGTGCAATCCGTAACAGCCCCTCCCCAATTCACATTTCACGGGATCTGGACGAACGGCTTTGTCAAGGGCTTTGTGAGGCCCATCTTGACGCAATCGATATATCCACTCCATCCATTAATTTTGTAATTTTTTTATAGGGAATGAACCCAACATCTAGGCAAATCGAAGGTCTAATTGAACCACTCCATTGATCAATGGATTAATCTCCACTCTTTCCTACCGTGTGGTCCACTTGAACTTTTAATCTACTTCCCTTTTTGGGTTCTTGCCCTAAAATACTCTTAAAAAATGGATAGACGTATTAGATGGAGAACACACATTTTAATGGGCCTCGTAGAGTCTGTTATGGGGTATCCAAGATTGTATGTATGTCTGGCAGAGTTAGCCTTTAGCTACGGTTTGGACAATCTTAGCTACGGTTTTAAGCCATAGCAAATTAGCTACGATTTATAGCCGTAGCTAAAAACCAGAATAGTCTGTAGCCTTTGATTATTTTTTGGTAACAAGTGGTACCAGAGCAATTGTTGGGGCACAGATCTGAATCTGTAGGATTAGTAATAATGGGAAACGACAAGTTTGATATTGAGAAGTACTCGGGCAAAAATAATTTTGAGTTATGGAAGGTTAAGATGATTAGCCTGTTAACCAAGCAAGGTGAGATTAAGGCTCTTGAGGAGCGAAAATCTACCATGAAAGATGATGAATGGAAAAACCTTGATAGTAATGCTTTAGCCTCGATCCATTTATGTCTCACGGATGAGGTTCTCTATAATGTTTTGAGGGAGAAAACTGTAGCTAGTTTGTGGGTGAAGTTAGAAAACATCTATGCAAAGAAGTCCTCTAAAAATTATTTACACTTGAAGCTACAATGTTATTCCTTCAAGATGACAGAGGGTGGAGATCTAAAAGCATATATCAACAACTTTAATAAATTGATGTGCAAATTACTGGATATGGAGGAAGTGGTCAAAGATGAGGAACATACATGTATATTGTTAAATTCTCTTCCTGCATCATATGAGTCTTTCAGGGACACAATGTGCACAAAAAATAAAATCCTAAGTGTCGACACCGTTATCTCAGCCCTTTAAGGAAAGGCTATGAGAAAATTAAACGGTGACATGGGGGCATCTTCCAATGCACTGATTATAAGAGGCAGAGATTCTGAGCGAGGTACAAGATCCTCAAGACCTAGATCTAAATTCAAAGGCAAGGGCAAAGAAAAATTAAAGTGTTGGAATTGTGGGATGTCTGGACACATGAAGAAGGATTGTAGAAATCCTAAAGCGAAGAAGGAAAATTCAGCAGATTCTTCCAAGGAGGCTAATGTTGTCACATCTGATGAAGAGACAAGTGGTGGTGAAGTTCTGTCTGTGTCCATGATCGAACATGTTCACAATAATCATGCAGATGAGTGGATCCTAGACATAAGAGTGTCATATCACATAACTCCTCATCGGAGTTTGTTCGCCAGTTATAAGGAATGCGATGGTGGATAGGTTTTTATGAGTAATGATAATGCCTATAATGTTGTGGCTATTGGCACAGTGAGCATTAAAATATTTGATGGGATAGAGCGTATCTTGACTGACGTCAGGCACGTTCCTGATATGAAGAAAAGTCTGATTTCTTGTAAGGCCCACCCCCACAGCACATGATATTGTCCACTTTGCCCGGTGGGCTCACGGCTTTAAAACGTGTCATGTCTGTTAAGGGAGGAACCCAACATATAACCACCACAACTCCAGACAACTCTTCCGATGTGGAACAAGGTTCCGCCTTCACTGTGCGCACAGTAGCCTGCCAGCACAGTAGCCTGCCAACCACACAGTAGCCTGCCAGCCTTTCTTGGGGCTCGCCCACATGTACGCCCACCCACGTGTGCCCGCCCACATGTGGCCACAGTGACGGGGCATCACAATATCCCCCACCGAGGGCAGAGCCGTCCTCGGCTCTGATACCATTTGTAAGGCCCACCCCCACAGCACATGATATTGTCCGCTTTGCCCGGTGGGCTCACGGCTTTAAAACGCGTCATGTCTGTTAAGGGAGGAACCCAACATATAACCACCACAACTCCAGACAACTCTTCCGATGTGGGACAAGGTTCCGCTTTCACTGTGCGCACAGTAGCCTGCCAGCCACACAGTAGCCTGCCAGCCTTCCTTAGGGCCCGCCCACATGTGCGCCCGCCCACGTGTGCCCGCCCACATGTGGCCACAGTGACGGGGTGTCACATTTCTCTCAGTGCACTCGAGGCTATAGGGTGCAAGTTCACCGGTATTGATGGTGTCCTTAAAGTTTCAAAAGGGGCACTCGTGGTTATGAGACAGCAAAGGCATGGAAACCTTTATAGGTTAATTGGAAGCACTTCAGTAGGTGGAGAGACAACAACTATTGCGGACTCCACGTCTCTACGTATGTGGCATGCTCATCTGGGCCACATGAGCGAGCGAGGCATGAAGGTACTTTTTGATCTATGTTTGATTTCAACTTTTAAAAATTCTGATTTAGATATATGCGAGCATTGTATATGTGGTAAACAATTTAAATTATCTTTTAAATCTAAAAAATATATTTGTAAGGGAGTGCTTGATTATGTGCACTCTGCCGTGTGGGGGCCATCGCCAGAGGTTTCCATTGGGGGGTCGTCATGGTTTGTTTCATTCATTGACAACTACTCTAGGAAAGTTTGGGTTTACTTCATGAAACGTAAATCTGAGGTTTTTGTCATATTCAAGCAATGGAAGGCAATGGTGGAAAAATAGTCAGGGCAAAAAATAAAGGTTTTAAGGACTGAAAATGGTGGAGAATTTACTTTCACTGAGTTTAATGAGTATTACAAGGATGAAGGGATCATTAGGTATAACACAGTGCGCCACACGCCCGAGCAAAACGGTATGGCTGAACTAATGAATCGGACTCTCCTGAAGAGAGCCAGATGCATGTTAAGTAATGTTATGTTGGGCAAGGACCTATAGACTGAGGCCATTAACACGACTTGTTATTTGGTGAACCATTCTCCTTCAACAACAATTGAATGTAAAATCCCAGAGGAAGTATGGAGTGGTCAGAAAATTGACTATTCAGATCTACACATATTTGGTTGTGAGGCTTACTCTCATATACCGTTAGTTGAGAGAGATAAGCTAGACCATAGGGCTAAGAAGTATATCTTTGTTGGCTATGGCATTAGTGTGAAAGGTTACAGGTTATTCGACAAGGTCACACACAAGGTCATCACTAGCCATGACGTCAGATTCGATGAATGCTCCCTATTTCATAAGAATGATCAAGAGGAGCAAGAGGAACCAGAAAAGGTGGTCGTAGACGTCCAGATTGACTTAGATGATACTCAGGTAGAGACAGATGCGAAGACAGGTACAAGATCAGGTGAAGCAGCCACCTGTGAGAAGGAATCCACCGCGTGATCACAGGTTACCAGCAAGATATAGGGACGACTTTAATATTGCATATGCCCTCATCACAGATGAGGGGGACCCGTCTACTATTTAGGAGGCTCTTAATGAGCCTGATGCAGAAAAGTGAAAGACGGCTATGGACGATGAGATGAATTCGTTGAATAAAAATCACACATGGGAGCTAGTGGAGCTTCCTGTAGGCCGAAAAGCGATCGGATGTAAGTGGTTATTCAAAAGAAAATAGGATAGATACAAAGCAAGGTTGGTAGTGAACGGTTATGCTCGAAGAGAATGAATCGACTTCAAAGAAATATTCGCGCCGGTGGTTAAGCAAGTATCTATCAGATTCGTGTTAGCACTGGTTGCCTAATACGATCTCAAGCTGGAACAGATGAATGTGAAGACTGCATTCCTGCACAAGAAATTGGAAGAGCAGATCTACATGATGCAACCAGAGGGTTACAAAATTAAAAGGGTAGAGAAAAAAGTTTGTAGGTTAATGAGGTCGTTGTACGACCTGAAACAGCCGCCTAGCAGTGGTATAAAAAATTTGATTCTTTCATGGTGAGTCAGAAATTTACTCATAGTGAATACGATCACTGTGTCTATTATAAGACACTGAGTGATTAAAAATTCATCATCCTAGTATGTATGTTGATGATATGTTGATCACCTGTCATGATATGTCTGAAATCAATGTACTGAAGACTCAGTTATCAGGGACATTCGAGATGAAAGATCTGGGGGTCGTAAAGAGGGTTCTCGGCATAGATATTCATAGAGACAGGAAGAAGAGCAGGCTTTGGTTATCACAAGCAGAATACCTTAAAAGGGTATTGATCAAGTATAGGATAGATCAGGCAAAGCCGGTGAGCATTCCCCACGCGGTTCACTTCAAGATTTCCTCAGAACAATGTCCTAAATCCAATGAGGAAAAACAGATTATGTCTCATGTGCCTTATTGGAATGCGGTTGGCAGTTTAATGTATGTCATGGTCTGTATGAGACCAGATATTTCACAGGCAGTCGGTGTTATGAGCAGATACATGACAAATCCCTGCAAGCAACATTGGGAAGCGGTGAAATGGCTACTTCGATACATTCGAGGTACGAAAGACTACGTCTTAACTTTTGAGAAAACATGGGCAAAGTTGGTAGGGTATGTGGATTCTAACTACGTAGGCAGTTTAAATTTCAAGAAGTCTACTTCAAGATACTCGTTTGTACTATCGGGTGGAGTAATCAGTTGGATGTTGAAGCTTCAGTCCGTGGTGGCTCTTTCCACGATCGAAGAAGAATATATGGCAGTGACGAAAGCGTTTAAAGAAGGTGTTTGGCTTAGAGGCATGATAAATCAGTTGGAACTTCAGCAGGAGGCTGTGCCGGTTAACTGTGATAGTGAGAGCGCTATTAATTTGGCTAAAAATTTTATTTATCACTCATGCACTAAACACATTGATGTTCATCACCACTTTATTCGACAGGTGCTTAAGGAAGGAGGCGTTACATTGGAAAAGATTCACACCAGCATGAATCCAGTAGACATGCTCACCAAGGTCATTCCTATAGAAAAGTTCAAGTTTTATGCAACTTCTCTGGGCTTGGCGATGGCGTAAAAGAAGGACGGAGTGTGCACGAGAAGCATTGATTGACACTATGATGTGATAAAGAGATGAGAGAAGAGGTCCACGAGCTACACGATTGAAGATTGAAGACTTGGTGGAGATTGTTGTTAGAAGTCTTAAATTGAAAAAATTTGGGTTGCTCGACCGGTCGTGGGAGCTGCTAGACTCAAAGTCCAGCGAGCTCACTTTTTTGTGTCTGGGCCCCTTGACCAGTCGTGGGGATAGCTCGACCAGTCATAGGGACCCTCGACCGGTCGTACGGCCTACTCGACTAGTCGTAGTTATACAGATTCGATGCGGACTGCAGAAATTTGAGTCGGGTTTCACAAGGATGCGAAAGGAAAGTTGCCTAAACTATAAATAGGTGTTCCTAGGGCTTTTCTAGGGAATGAGAAATAATTCTAAAGCTTTCTAAAAGGGTTCTAGGGAAATAAAAGGGTGTAACAAGGGTGAGATTCGAGGTTGTTCAAATCGGGTAAGTCCTCTCTCTTGTAATTTTCTTTTCATACTGGATTCCTGTCGCTTTGTGCTGTGGTTTTTTTCATGCAAGGGTTTTCCACGTAAAAACTTTGTGTTCATCTGTGATTTCTTGTTACTATTGAATTGCTATCCTGGATCTAGATCTGTGTGATTCCATAAAATAAATCCCCAACAGTACACCCACTATCAATTCATACTTCACTATTGGCCACCCCCATTAGGGAATCGAAACCAAGACTTGTTGAGAGTCAAAAATTGCATATCAGACCCCAGTTATTGCCTGAATTTATGAACATGGTACTGTTTAATGACCCAATTTAACTGTGTTTGTGCTGCAAGATGTGCTTACGAGCTTGGACTGAAACAGGGTGCTAAAGCATGGATTTAATGCTCTAATGTCACCAAGGCAAGGGATCGACTCTAGGGGAGCAAGATCGACCGATTTACATGCTAGAGATCCGAGAAAATTGATAAATTGAAGCTCAAGTGACCTGAAAGTTGTCCATAATGAAAGATCACAGGGTTTCCACCATCTGTTCGGTTCGAAACTTCATACATGGCCTGAGGACTATAAATAAACCATACATGTCAAATTTGAGCCATCGGAACTTGTAGAAGTGGCCCAAAAAATAGATTAGCCCCTTAAATCCCTAAGTGGGGCTCACCTTATCTTTGAATACGCTTCAATTTTGGACTCAACGCCTTAAATGAGGCAACAAAATGGATGGACGACACAAATTTCTCACAAGAATCACAATGGACCATGCATGAATAGTGCGTATACATGATGTACACACACTGGCTATGCACTAGACGGTCAGCCCGGTCAAAGACGAGCTGACCCGTCTCTCCTACGTAAAACGTCCAGCAGACGGACTGACGTCCACTAGTTTTGAGTAATGGGGCCCACCCATCAGATTTGGACCGTTCATTCACTCAAGAGGGTGTCCATAACCCTTGCCAAGGTGTCGTTTTGGACCTATACAAATGTAAACACGTAAGATCACCGTCAAACATAGAATGAATGGTGAAAGAAAAGATTCAAGTGGCCACCTCAAAGGACGTCCAAAAATAGCCTTGTTCGACTAGTTTTTCAAGGTGAATCCAATGGACGAATTGGATTTCCTTCCCAACAACAATCATGGGTCCACGGACCACCACAACATAAATGCGCAGGCTCTGTTTCACAAACAGAGCCTGCGAACGAATCTTGTGGGCCATCATCGTACTTCATCGGTTTGATCTGGACCGTCCATCAGAAGCCCACGGTCCATATCATCAAAGCCTAGGTGACTGAATTGTAGAAGACAGTGAAGATCATTTTTTAAACCATTCAAACAGAAGACCAATAGTGAAATGAATGTTCTTTGGGCCACATCAAATTCAAGCCATACCACGTCATTTCTGACTAATTTTTCGTGATGCATCCAATGGACGGAGTGGATTCCTCTAGAAATCCCGATCATGGGCCCGACCAACTATCAGTGCACGACATTTATAGGCCCTGCTGCTAACGTCCAACCGACCATCCTCTCTCCACCGACCTCCGACAACTATAAAAGAAAGAGACGAGAGAGAGAGAAGGGGCATTCAATCCGAGGATCCAATCTTAGACGAGCAGCCGTGGAGACATGAAGTGAAGAAAAGAACATGAGAGAGAAGAAGCCGGCTGTGGATGGTTTCGGTTTTCTTTTTTTCTTCATTGTTCTTTTTCTTCTTTCATTTAGATTTTAGTTTGACGACGTCCGTGATTGGCTAAACCTCTTAGCTAAGGCTAAGAGGCGAAGCTTGTAGCGTGATTGGGATGATTGCTTTGTTTTGATTCATGTTTTGTTGAACTCTTATGGATTCTAGTTATTTATGAAGGTATATTTTTAATTTTTAATGGTTTGTTGTGACTCAAATTACAATAGATCTGTGATAGCTTGATGTGTCTTTTTTTTTCTGAATTAAGATTGTGAAATTAGTAATTTTTTCCTTATTCCTCTTTTTCTTCTTCTTATATATTGCATATCTTTTCTGCAGTAAAACTCCAAAATAACCAAAATGCAACATTCAAGAAATACTTTTGTAGGAACTCCATGCTGGTGAGATGTGACCTTTTTCCACAACTATATTTTATTTTCCAATAGCACGTGTATTTTATTTGATGGTGTTTTTCATGTAAATGTAATTTATAGCTTACATGCCTTGAAATTTCAATTACTTTTCCATGTGTAGGATGGCTCCAGAGGTTTTATAGCCAAGAAGTGGATCTGATTTCAATTGAGTGTTGCTCTATATAGAGAACCTTGAGCTTATACTTCATCGTTGTAAATGTGTCTTGAAGTTTTTTAGTGCAAGCTAGGTACTGTTTGTTGAGAAAAGTCTTAAATCTGAAGTTTTTGAGGTCGTTCGACAGGTCGTGGGATAGCTTTGACTAGTCGTGGGAGGCGCTCGACCGGTCGTAGGTTCAAGCCCTAACACGACTCAAAGTCCAACGAGTTTTAGCTATTTTTCTCCGCGGTCTTCGACCAATCGTAGGTGAGCTTCGACCAGTCGTAGGTGAGCTTCGACCAGTCGAAGGAGGCTAAGACCAGTCCTAGAATTTCCAGGACTAGTCGTAAATTATGCAGTTTGTTCCACGATTTTGCACAAAATCGCGGATTTGAGTCCTTTCACAACCGGGATGCGGAAGGGAAGTTGCCTAAACTATAAATAGGTGTTCCTAGGGCTTTTCTAGGGTATGAAAAATCTTTCTAAAGGGGTTCTAGGGAAATTAAAGGGTGTAGCAAGGGTGAGATTCGAGGTTGTTCAAATCGGGTAAATCCTCTCTCTTTGTAATTTCTGTTATCATAGTGGAGATCTGTCCCTTTGTGCCGTAGTTTTTTCCCACAAGGGTTCTCCACATTAAATCTGGGTGTTCTCTTGTGTGCTTGGTGCCATTGGATTGCTATCCTAGATCTAGATCTGTGTGATTCCACAGGTCAAAATTCCCAACAAGTGGTATCAGAGCTATCGTTGGGGCACAGATCTGAATATGAAGGATTAGTAATAATGGCGAGCACTAAGTATGAGTTTGAGAAGTACTCAGGGAAAAATATTTTTTTGTTATGGAAGGTTAAGATGATTAGCCTGTTAACCAGGCAAGGCGAGGATGGTGCTCTTGAAGAGCGAAAGTCTACTATGACTGATGCTGATTGGAATACTCTTAATAAGAAAGCTTTATCATCGATTCGTTTATGTCTCATGGATGAGGTTCTCTACAACGTCATGAGGGAGAAAACTGTGGCTAGTTTGTGGGCGAAGTTAGAGGATGTCTATGCAAAGAAATCCTCAAAAAATCGCCTACACTTGAAGCGGCAGTGGTATAACTTCAAGATGACAGATGGTGGAGATCTGGAGGCTCACATCAGCAACTTTAATAAATTGGTTTGCAAATTGCTGGATATGGAAGAAGTAATGAAAGATGAAGAACAAGCATGTATGTTGCTGAATTCTCTCCCGGCGTCTTATGAGCCATTCAAGGACACTATGTGCAGCATGAATAAAATCCTGAGAGTCGACACCGTTATCTCAGCCCTTCTGATGCACTGTTTACAGTGGGTAAGAATTCTGGACAAGGTACAGGTTCTTCAGGTTCTAGATCCAAATCCAAGGGCAAGGGCAAAGGAAAGGTAAAGTGTTGGAATTGTGGGAAGGAAGGACATGTGAAGAAAGATTGTGAAAATCTTAAATCGAAGAGGGAAGATTCTAAGGCTTCATGCAAGGAGGCCAATGTTGCCACGTCAGATGGATCGAGTGGATGTGATGGTGATGTTTTATCTGTGTTTTCGCTCAGACGATCATATGATGATCGTAAGGACGAGTGGATGCTAGACACAGGGGCATCTTTTCACATGACTCCTCATCGGAGTTAGTTCACCAGCTATAGGGAGTGTGATGGTGGACAGGTAGTTATGGGCAATGACATTGCCTGTAATGTTGTGGCTGTTGGTTCTGTGCGCATGAAGATGTTTGATGGGGTGGTGTCACGCCCCAAACTCGGGAATCGGACTCACAAAATTCCCGATCGTCGAATCCGGCGTCGACAGCCTCCGTAGAACTCCATTCTCGGCTCCTAGCTCCCATTCGCCAGGTTCCGATCCTGGGATGCTACGAGGAGGATTTTAACGTCAGTTTGATTCGTAATAAGCATAACCAAAGGCATAACGCACAAACAACAACCAAGAACTCCATTACATTTCCACTAAGATAAAAAACTTTACAAGTACAATGAGCATAAAGGAAAATACAATGGTGAAGAATAAAAACTCCAAAATGATCTGCAACGTGCTCCTACCTCAGCGCTGCTGCGCCCCAACGTCACCTGCACGCAACGGTCGTGCATAAGCTTATAGAAAGCTTAGAGGGTGGTGAAAGTGTGTGCGTAAAGTAGTAATATGATCATGCAATATCAGAGTAATGCGGAATATGCAGATGGATCCATAATATCATGAGTCATACCAAGGCTATGCGATGCAAGACATGAATGATATTGGTCATCTCAAGGCCATGCGATGTGAAATGGAACTCAAGCATACAGATCCTCATCTATGTCTACACATCAATACAGCTCAAATCTGGGATATCACCGGGGTCTAGTACACTCTAAACCAGATCGTCACCTCATCGCGCGCAATAAGGTAAGTGGAAGAGACCTTACTATCCGTCTGCCAATATCGGGCACGACTCGTCGATAACGGACCCATTCCTCGAGCTAGTCAGACTCAGCCTAGTATTGTCCCCTACGCTCGGGCGGGTAAGGCCGCACCCCCTTCCAATCGACCACGACACAGTGGAGAGCGTAACCATCTGGTATCGGCACTCAACGCTCATCTACCCACTCGGTCTAGACGTTGGAGCAACCTCTTGGTACCATAAGGGTTTAAGAACTTTCACCCAGGGATATCTATAGCACCCCATGTAGAACAAGAATTTTCGGTATCCAATCCTGCCAACCACGATATGCCTATAGAGGCTACGGCCCCGATGTCGCTAGGACGTACAATAACCATATCACACAATGTGAAATGCATGAATCACACTATCCAATCATGCGGTAAATCCTGCGCGTATCGTGCGCTCATGTCGGGCAGCACCGCCTAATCGGGAGCCCATAAATAACCTACTCGAAGGCATATGCTATGATCAGTCACCTCTCATATCAAGCATACATATGATGCGTATGATCATGAGTCATGGAACTATACTAAACATGTTATAATGAGATGGACTATCCTTACAATGCAGATGGGCCTGGACGGCCTATACACAATAAGTACGGGCCTAACACTGGGCCCTAAGAAGAGTAGTAATGTGGACATCCAACCAGCATTACACTCGCAATGTGGACGTCAAACCAACATTGCTCCCAAGGCACGATTGTCGTAAACATCTCTTCATAATCGGTGTTGGGGTCACACATTGCAATGGACCTTAGGTACTTCCCATTGGGTCTTAAATACATCAAATGGGACACGTCAAATGGGCCTTTTATTCATCGAATGGGCCACATAAATAGACCACACCAATGGGCCTTAGGTATATTGCAATGGGTCATAACCCATGGGCATTAGATTGCATCGAATGGGCCTAAACCCATAGGCCTTTTTACCAATCAAATGGGCCTAACCCATAGGCCTTTTTACAAATCAAATGGGCCTAACCCATAGGCCTTTTTACAAGTCAAATGGGCTTAACCCATAGGCCTTTTGACACATCAATTGGGTCCAATCCCTTGGACCTTAAATTACATTAGACGGGCCTTATCCCATGGTCTTGGGAATACATCAAATGGGTCCAATCCCATGGGCCTTAAGATACAACAAATGGGCCTAATCCCATGGGCCCAAAGGCCCACTGAAATGCTTATTTGCCATCCAAATGGTGAGGGGCCCACAGGAATGTTCGTTTGCCATCCAAATGGCAAGGGCCCACAGGAATGTTTGTTTTTATCCAGCGTGTGGGCCAGGGAAGGCCCACTGAAATATTTTATTTTATTATTTTTTTTTCAACCAGCCAGGGGGTGGCATGGAGAAAACACATGCATAGGTGGGCTCCACCGTCCAACGGATGGTGGAGGTAAGCAAATACATTACTGTGGGCTCCACGTGGGGCCCACCTAAATGTTTATTTGAAATCCAACCTGTTCACAAGGTCTCAGACCTGGATGAAGGGAATACACAAATTTCATCTTGATCCAAAACTCCTGTGGACCCCAGAATGGGTTTCAATGGTAGATGTTCATTCACACTATTTCCTATGGTGTGGGCCACCTGATTAGCGGTTGATGCCGAAATTTGGAGGGGGCCCACCTGACAAGGGGGCCCACCACATGAACGGCACGAATAAGACATATGCATCACGGTGGGGCCCATGGCAGCATCCGTGGGATGCCCAACGTTCGCCCGCTCGTGCGATGGCAGCATTGGCAGCGCTGTCAGCGCTCCCTCTCTCCTGTCTTTTTTTTTTTTTGAAAATATTATTTTCCTGTGGTTTCTCACAGGTGAGACCCAAGTTTGGAAGATCCATCCCGACCATGGGACTCTACAGCTCGAGACAAACAAAATGAGTCCAAAGTTCAGAATTTTTGGATGCATAGACTCATCAGGAAATGTTTTTAAGGGTAACCACTCAAGTTTCTGATATTATGGCCCACTGGATGATTACGTCAGCCTCATTCTTTGGCTCAACGGTTAAAATGTCCCAGGGAAAGTGGTGGATGGAGTGGATTGAATTCTTACCCTAAGGTGGGGCCTATACAAGTGGCCCACCCCCAAAAAGGCTCTTTTCTTTTTTCTTTTTAACATACAGGAACGTCCAGCGTCCCAAACGCTGGACGGGTTGGTCTTTAAAAAAAAAAACATTGTGGTGGGCCCTGATTAGGTGGGCCACCACTGATGGATGATGTGGGTACAACATATAAGGTGGGCCCCACTTGAAGAAAGCTTGGATAAAATAAATAAGGTGGGGTCCATTCAAGTGGGCCACACAAACACACCATGATCTGTAGAAAAAAATATGAAATAGAGAGAGAGAGAGTGGGTCACACTTGCGATGGAGGGCTCCGCCACTATGAGCCCTCTAAAAAAAATAAAATCATACAATTCAAGGGATCCCTTTACACATGGGACCATAGAATTTAAAAATCAACGGTGGGGATCCTTTCCCCACCAATATGGACCGTCTAGATGACCTTTCTAAAGAAATAAACATCATGATGGGGTCCATGGAGAATGGCCCTACCATGGATGATCATGATGATCAAAGTAGGCCATCGGCCACAATTTAGGGTCCTAAGTGAGATCCAAACCATTGATCGGTTGGCCTCACTTGGCCCATCTCAAAAATAGCAAAAACTACTATGATCATGCACCCACCGTCCGATCTTCTTGCTCCTAGGGGTTCCTTAGCACCTTAGCTTGGATTTCAATGGAGGAGATGAGAAATGGAGGGCTAGGATGAGAGATGATGGGGTAGGAAAGTGGGCCACCTTGGAGTTTTGGAAAGCTTAGAGAAATCTCATATGTATTGGATTCTTGCTTGGATTTGAGTTTTTGAAAATGAGAGAAAGAGTTGTAAAAGGGAGAGAGAGTGAGTGATGGATGGATGTGGTGATGGGTCTGTAAGACACCTTTGTTGACTTTCGTGGCATTTGTGTAAGAAAGGCATGGCATTGGAAGACTTTTGAGGCATTTGTGTAAGAAAAGTATGGGCATGGAAGACTTTTGTGGCTTGCTTGGGAAAAGGGGTGAAAGTGATATGTACTTGACATATGATGGATTGATGGGATTGATGTGATTGATGGGATACATCGTAGAGATTCTCTTGGGTTTCTCAACGCGCGGCGTTTTCCTCGCACCGAACGTTGGCTCACATCTCTTGACCAGGGTATCGCCTCGGCGTGCAAGTCGCGGCATCGGAACAGCAGCGATGGCACGATCGCTATGGTAATGGTCTTGGGTTAAGTCGATATGGGTTGACGGCATTGGAATCAGAGTCGCACGTAAATATCGGTTAAGGGTCGAAGGTTGCTAGAATTCGACCGGTAAGACCGTGAAAGTCTACGGAACGGTGCGGACCAAGATACGTATCTTACAGGTGGAGCGTACCTTGACAGATGTGAGGCATGTTCCTAATTTGAAGCAAAATCTGATTTCTCTTGATGTGCTTGAGGCAAAAGGATGCAAGTACATGGGTAATGATGGTGCTCTTAAAGTATCCAAGGGGGCACGGGTAATCATGAAAGCGCAACGACTCGGTAACTTGTATAGGGTGATCGGGAGCAGTTCAAAAGGTATAGATGTAATGGATGTAGCGGATTTAACCTCTGCACGTGTGTAGCATGTTGAGCAGGCAGGGTAGGAAGGCTGAGAAGCGAGGACAGGGATACAGAGCAGGTGGAGCAGCCACCTGTGAGAAGAAACAAACGGCATGATCGCGGGATATCGACGAGGTACATGGACGACTCCAATATCACAGGAGTATTCATCTTCTATTCAGATGGCTCTATGTGAGCCTGGTACTGAGAAGTGAAAGGTGACTATGGGTGACGTGATGGATTCGTTATACCAGATCGACATATGAGAGTGGGTGGAGCTTTTAGTGGGCTGAAAAGCGGTTGGATGCAGGTGGGTATTCAGGAGGATACAACATAGATACAGGGCGAGGTTGAAGGTGATGGGTTATGCTCATAGAGAAGGCGTAACGCCCTGAAAAATTAGGGGTCGTGTATACGCTCAACTCCCGAGTTTTCGAGTGTCACTTATCATCAATTTTATGATTTTATGATTAATTAAGTTTAAACGCACAGCCTGAAATTGCTTGGAGCATGAAATGCAACCACAACTAGTCTACTGAAGTGAAAGAGATATATATATGTACAAGTCCAAAAGAACATAAAAGGGTCGCCCAAGGCATTGCCCAATAAAAATCACAAAGAGAATCATATGTCCAAAAAAATGGTGCGCTGAGCCCACGACTCAACACCCCAGAATCCAGTCTTCTAAGCCGATGGAGAACCGCCCATCAGCTGGAAGTAGGAGGGCTCATTCTCCTCGCTTAAGCTCGTACCGCCAGGCTCGTCGAACTCAGCACAACTTGCAGCTACTGAAGAGTCTGGGTGGTGTTTTAAAACACCGTCCCAGAGTGGGAGTGAGTGATCAACTCAGTGGGTGCTATTAATCTTAAGTTTTAACAGGCATCAATTATAATATGAATTTAATGAAAAGCAGATAATCAACAATACCTAGCAACTCTTATTTAAAATGCATGCATGCAGAATGATATGATGCAAGCCCTCGCCACAACACTCCCTCGAGCGACTCCATCTAACGATCGCGTATGTCATCACTCCCTCATTGCGACCTCGACTTCTGAGTTGTCACCCTAAATAATGCGATGCAATGAGATTGTGTTAGTCGAGTTATTAGTCAGTCCATTCATCCAGCAGGTTTGAGAATTTGATGCACCCAACGTATCAATGCCCTAAGCCGGTTGCGAGGCCAAGACCCCCCAATGCCTGAGGCCGAGACCTCACGGTCCGTGATCCCGTCGGGTTCCTCATCCCCGACTTCAAGCACATGAGGAGTGTCAAGAGAAAGGGATCACTCGTGGTCACTACGGGGAGGCGCGTCACCCCAGCGTAGGCCGACAGCTCGGACACAGTGTCCCATTCCACCATGCTCGCCTCACGAGGCTGTGGACCAATTTCAAGTGAGTTATTAATGGACTGCAATGGTTGTAGGGTGGTTCAGGTTCCATGCATATGTGAGCATACAGGGTTAACAAATAGGTTTAGTCAGACAGTAGACTAAACCGTAAGAGTCAGACGAGCGTGAGACGAGTGACATCGGGCACAAGAGACCCATGTAGTCGAACTACAGTCACCCGAACACACCCGCCCAAATTCATAGGTTTAGTCTCGAGGCAGTTCTACCATCGGGACCACCTTCGCTCTCCTCATGTTCCTGACCAACCTAATGGTATGATGATGATCCATAACATGCCAACTATTCAAGTTATCAACTACCATATCATCCTCATAATTTTATACAACTCAATCACACGAATCAAATATCCCTAACAAGCAAGCTACCGCTATCATGAAACAAAGTGTATGTGAGTGTGTGGTTTGGTGAGGAAGTTAAGCACTTCCTCCATCATAGGAAATCATATGCACAAGAGTAGTGAATCATACATACCATGAAGGAACAACATATGGGAAAAATGAACAAGGCATGAGCATATAATCAATCATACACAAAATCATGTTAGAGGCAAGAACACATCATGAGAGAGTCAATCATACAATTCCATACCGACATACAATTCCTAGGATTTCTCCAGATTCTCCAATCATAGCATCCAAACAATCAAAATCATTAAACTTATAATAGAATTGGTGTTAGGACACCTAAGAGTAAGAGTCCGCACCTATGGATTTGTTGAGTTCTTTAGAAATGACCTAGGAGAGCTCGGATTTGGGATCGATTGGCCAGAATTCCTAAGACAAAGCATTTACATGTTAGGATTTTCTACAAATCCTATCTCAACACAAAAGATTACAAAAAGGATGGGTGTTTACCTCTTCAATCGGTTGAAATTCGAGCTTGGAGTAGTGAGTGTGGGATCTTTTGAGGAAGAGGGAGGAAGATGCAAGGATCGACTTCTCTTGGGCCCACCTTCACTCTCTTCCTTCCTCTCCTTCTCTCTTTCTTCTCTCCTTGCTTTCTAGCTCTCCCTTCTCTCTCTTTCACTCCTTCTTCCTCTCTTTCTCTTTCTCTCTTTCTCTCTCTTTTTCTTTCTTTCTTTCTTTTCCTAGGGCAAAAATCATATGGGGAGAGGGGTGCCCAAAAGAAACCCTTATATAGTGATAGATTTGGTGCCAATGGCCCCAAGTGTTGGGTTTTTACCAAACTAACCCTATGGGAGGGTTTTTATAGCCCCTAGGGCCCACTATGGGGTGTACACGTCGATACACACCGTAGGATAGTTAGCCCTAATGACGATCTACGTATGGATATGATCGGTCCGCCATTTGGATGCGCCGATCGACGGATATGATGAGAAGTCTATTCAACGGTCACCGATAGTCGATCGGGGCCGCGACTATACAGATATGGGCAGAGAAATATTCTTACTCCATGTGTGAAGTTTGGTCGCAAACCGACGGTCCGAAATCCTCAACTTAGCATAAGATTGGACGACCCAATTCACTTAAGTTTCAGTTCATTCTTTTAGGGTATTTACACTTCTCATGCACTTGTCCTTTAGTTCAAGTTGAGCGGTTCTAGATAGCACCCAGGTCTGACTTCCGCGATGGACGTCGAGCCCAGAGAGACAGACATTCTTCTATAGTTTTGGAACTAGTGGCCCGCCAACGAGCGGTCTAATGCTTGTTCAGAAAATCGGGACATTTCTAGAATGAATTAGGTAGTGAGATTTCTCGTGAGTGATGATTAGGGTTGGATTAACTATGTTCATGGTGTGGCCTATTTATAACTAGTGAAAGTGAAGATTTGGTTGTGCTTACTCTAAACCGTCAGTTTTAGGCTAAAAGAGTAACGTAGTTGCTCTGATGGGTCCCTGGTCACAAAATTTATAGGATAGGTACTCCATGACCTGATGAGGGGTCATGCAAAGTTTGGGAGAAAATGGATGAACGAATATGGGATTTGATCATACGGTTCCGATCTTTAAATGGCCCTACGGGGTCTATTCTAGTGATTGGAGAGGTTCTGGTGGTTCCCTGGCCATGAAACTTATATGATACGTAGACCATGGCCCGATGAAGGGCCGTGCAAAATTTGGAGACGATCGGATATTTGGTTTGATCGTACGGGTCCAATTTGCGATCAACGGTTACCGTGTTATGATCGGATTCCAGATTTTGTGGACGGGCGTAGAAAAATACATTAGACCTTCGCTGTAAATTTGAAAGAAATTCGACGGCTGAAAAGCCCAAAGTCTCGGTTTCATTTGCAAGCGCCAGATTCTAATTCTGGCATTGGTGGGGTGCATTTGGCAAGTGTCAGATCCCAATTCTGGGTGTCCACTGGGTCTGTAATCCATGATAGACCACAAGCCCGGTGAGATCTATGATTTTCTAAATTTTTAGATTTTTCTGACCCTCCTCAGTCGTTAGATGGCCCATACGGGCTGTTGTTAAGTGTAAATAGGCCATCTGGCTTGGCGGCTCGCACTAGGCCCTATCATTACCTGTCCGGTCTATTCTAATGAGTTAATCCTAGGTTAATCAACTTATGATACCCCACCACGAGTGACTTAAACAAATGGTCCTACGGCAAATCCTACGTGGATGCTCCAGGACACTGTGCTGGTTGGACGGGACATTACAAAGGTTGATTTGGTCTGCCGCCGTTAAGATTCGGGCCTCATCTGACTCGGCTTTGGTTAGATATTTAATTTAGTTATTCTTATCTTGATTACTTAACGACGGGTTAGTAAGATTTGGGTCCTATATGAGTAAATTATGGGGCTACACATGATGTTCAAGCGATCAGGCGGATTCGTTGACTTCCTACGGTTGATTAATCGGACTTGTGCGGTTCTTTACTGGTACCACCCCTGTATAAACTAATATTGAGTGCTAATGGTCATTAAGTGATGTTAAGTTAATTAAATAAAAAAAATTAAGGATTTTTAAAAATTCAAAACAGTGAAAAATTCGGGATGTTACAATATACCCCCTTAAAAATAATTTCATCCCTGAAATTGCCTAAGGGTATTAAGTAAAGGTATTATTATTTCTTTTGTCTAAGCTTTTATAGATTTCAAGTCTATATGCATGGTAGGGGATATACTATCTATACTAGTTTGACTCATTTTAGTCTACCCCCCTTAAAACTTTTTCACCCTAATGGTATACTACAATTTATTTAATTATATATTTATTTTTAAAAGTTTGACTGAACGGCAACGATTTTCCTCTATCTAGAGTAAAAATATTTATTTATTTTTTTTCTTTTTGTTAGACCAATACGGAGAGACGGTCGTAGTGGGCTTGAACCCGATACATCGATCATCTACCTGACCAGGGTAGAAGGCTCATCGTATCATTTCTTCATCCTAGTAGATCCTGGTCTTCTACTTGGTCAAAGCAGTGAGTCCATTGGTAGTCGCCTAGGATTAAGAATTGAGTCAAGCCGTGAATGCTTCGCAGGCATATGCTTCCGTAATTCCGTAGTCCGATCAATCTAAACGTTTAAGGAATGACCATCATTGGAAAGTTTAAATATCCTATATATAAGGTCGTCATTTGGGTCTTGGTCTAAGAGAGTCCTCGGTTCAATTTATGTCCAAATTGGGGGTTAATAAATCTCTCGTTATGCCTATGGTCAAAGATCCTCCTAAAGAGTTTCTAAAGGCACAAAATTTTATATGAACTACCATTTCAATCTTAGGGCTAGGGGGTTATGAGCAGACTACACTTTAGTTTCATAAATTTCAAGAAGGAATGAATAGTCGAAAGTTTTAAGGTATTCTAGTGGTTCGAAGTGTTAATTCGCTAATAAGGATATAGGAAAAAGAAAGATGAAGAATATCATCTTCTCAATATTGTTGGAACCTTGGGTCCATAAAAGAATGGGAAAACTCAATATATTTTACTGTAGTCCACCTCTAACATGAACTTACAGAGGGTTAAACTATGGAACTCAATCCTACTTAAGGGTCCTAACTTAATTGCACCAAAACAACTTACACATATATATATATATATATATATATATATATATATATATATATATATATATATATAATTAAACTTAATCATGGAATGATTCCTAGCACGATTATAAATAATTCCTAAATAGACACTCAATGTTAAACTTTAATATGAAAAGGCATGACTATTTTATTGGCAACAATACATGCAAGTATTCACAAAGTGACAAGAGAATTTCAATCCAAACATTCACGTTGAATTCCAAAATGCCATTGGCATGGCCAGTTACATACTACAGTATAGATTTACATGTATCACTAGATACCACAACTTAAGGAAAATACAGCCTAGTCAAAGCAGGAAAGGTCACAACTATCCTTCAACACATGAAAACAATTATAACTAACTCAAACAAACTACTAATTGTCCGTTAAGTTAAGCTACTATTCCTCTGGGTCGGACGCAGACGAGAGTGCTTCTTCCCCTTGAGGGAAAGGATCACCGGAATGAAGAAGAAAGAGACCACAGTAGCCAGGAATACCATATCCCTCGGCTAGGATGGATTGGATATGAGAAATGTAGGTGGGTCATTGGACGAAAGATTTTTAGGAGTGGTTTTGAGAAGACTAGGGAATGAGTCTATAAATGTATTTGAGGAAGGTTTGTTAAGGATGGGTCGCGGGGAAATGGGTTGAAAATGAATGTGGAAGGATGGGTGTAGGAATGGATTTGATAATGAGATTTGAGAAAGAAGGTAGATGTTGGGTTTTATGAATGAGTTTTGGTGAATGGGTTTTGAAAATGAGAATGGAATGAGTTTGGTGGGCTTCAGAGATGGAAGTTGAAGAGGATTGAGGAATGTATGTTGGAAATGGGTTTGGGTTGATTATGAGGAGGGGTGGGGGTGTTGTTGGAGGGGCTTTGAGGTTGAGATGGGATGGTTCTGTAAAGGATAAGAAGATAGGTTTGAAATAGGTTTTGTGGGTGAACTTGAGAATGAGATCGAGAAAAAGAAAATGGTTAAGAAATGGTTTGAAAGAATGAGGATTGAGATGGGTTAGAGTGAAGAAGAAGATGGTGGGTTTGGGGATTGGGTTTTAAGATTTGGGAGTGGGAGATTTTTCTTTAGGGTTTAGAAGGGATGGTAGAGGGTAATGGTAGTAGTAGAGATAAGTTTAATGAACTTTACATAGTCCTAATTAGCAAGGGAAATGGCCTCACTCCCGTGTACATTGAAAGGGAGGATGAGACCTATCTTGTAACGTTTCTTATACTTTTAGTAACTGAATTATTTTTAAAATTTTTATAAAGATTTATCATCAAGTTTTAAGTTATCTCACCAACTTTCATATCATTTAGAGTTGCAAAGAAATTATAAAAATTCTAGAAGTAACCACCATCTAAAACCAACGATTTTTGGACAGCTGTCAATTCACTCTAACTTTACCTATATTATAATTTTTATTTTATTTTTATTTTATTTTTACATGAAAATATATTTATTAATATTTAATCTGAATTTTAAATCACCTAAATCGGAGTTATAACGAAGGAGATATGAATTTTTGAAGTTGACTCAAAATTACAGAAATTTTCAGCGCTGGCGGCGCCGGTCGGGCGCTAGAGCGCCGGGGTTGGGCGCTGCGGCGCCGGGCTTCTGGACCCTGGACGCTGTGGCGCAGGGCCTGGGCGCTGCGGCGCTGGCGGCGCCTGCTCGGGCGCTGTGGCGCCGGGTCCTTGGAGGGTTGCCTTGCGACGGTCATATCTTGCAAACCGGGATGAGTTGTTCGACGTGCCATATATGAATTTGGGGTAGGAGAATCTGATCTACATATTGGGCCTAGTTATTTTGTGAGATTAATCCTGGTTAGGGGTCAAAATATATTTTTTTCTATAGTTTCACTATTTCTAGTGAATTTTCGTTCACCCTCAAGTGTTTATCCCAGAATGGGTTAGAACTATCAAGTTTGGCCTAAGACGATGATTTCAAACATCTAATCCCTCAGTTCCGGTTCCACATTTCATCTATTTCTAGTAAAATTTCATTTGCCCCTACCTGATTATCCCTGAATGGGTTGGAACTATCATGTTTGACCCGGTATTATCTCATTTGGACTTGGACGGTGATTTCGACCATCTAACCCTTCGATTTTTGGCTCGTTCCTAATAATGTAATGGGGAAGTTCAAGAATAGAGTGACGTCAGATGAATGTCTTAAGAAGATATATTAGAAAAAGGGATTTCAAATCTTGGCCTACTTGGCTAGTGACGTTATACGTTACTAAATGAGGTTGAAATGCTAACCCCAATCCAAGATTTAGGAACGACATGTCTGGATTGTGTGCGGTATGGGACTCAGTTTATCCCACCAGCTTTGCTTAACGAGTCTTGCGTTGGAAGGTGAAATGTGAGATTTCCAAATCCCAGGAGGATGACTTTCTAAGTAAAAAATTCAGAATTTACCCTTAATGGAATACATTCCATCAGGCATTATAGAGCATGGGATGCACTCAATTCCAAGGACAATACCTTACGCCTGCGTTTATCGTTACTCTAACACTTACTTCGCCATAGTCCCATCTATTTCAGTTGGCCCAACAGGCCCTAGGAATTTGGTGGGCTGATCTAAGTAATTCTCCTAGTCAATCGAATCGAGACTTCCCGTCTACCTAAAATTACCGGTTCGCGGTCTGGGATGGATCCTAACGTCCTAAATCTCCTTTGCGTTTTCAAATACATATCCTCTAAATTCAGCGGATGCGTTGGTGAGTTCATGACCCATGGCCCAAGGGATTCCAAACTATTTCTCTGATACCAACTGTAACGGCCCGAAAAGTCAGGGGTCGTGCATACGCTCGACTCCCGAGTTTTCGAGTGTCACTTATCATCAATTTTATGATTTTATGATTAATTAAGTTTAAACGCACAGCTTGAAATTGCTTGGAGCATGAAATGCAACCACAACTAGTATACTAAAGTGAAAGAGATATATATATGTACAAGTCCAAAAGAACCTAAAGGGGTCGCCCAAGGCATTGCCCAATAAAAATCACAAAGAGAATCATATGTCCAAAAGAATGGTGTGCTAAGCCCACGACTCAACACCCTAGAATCCAATCTTCTAAGCCGATGGAGAACCGCCCATCCGCTGGAAGTAGGAGGACTCGTCCTCCTCGCTTAAGCTCATGCCGCCAGGCTCGTCGAACTCAGCACAACCTACAGGTACTGAAGAGTCTGGGTGGTGTTTTAAAACACCGTCCCAGAGTGGGAGTGAGTGATCAACTCAGTGGGTGCTATTAATCTTAAGTTTTAACAGGCATCAATTATAATATGAATTTAATGAAAAGCAGATAATCAACAATACCTAGCAACTCTTATTTAAAATGCATGCATGCAGAATGATATGATGCAAGCCCTCGCCACAACACTCCCTCGAGCGACTCCATCTAACGATCGCGTATGTCATCACTCCCTCATTGCGACCTCGACTTCTGAGTTGTCAGCCTAAATAATGCGATGCAATGAGATTGTGTTAGTCGAGTTATTAGTCAGTCCATTCATCCAGCAGGTTTGAGAATCTGATGCACCCAACGTATCAATGCCCTAAGCCGGTTGCGAGGCCAAGACCCCCCAATGCGTGAGGCCGAGACCTCGCGGTCTATGATCCTGTCGGGTTCCTCATTCCCAACTTCAAGCACATGAGGAGTGCCAAGAGAAAGGGATCGCTTGTGGTCACTACAGGGAGGCGCCGCACCCCAGCGTAGGCCGACAGCTCGGACACAGTGTCTCATTCCACCTTGCCCGGCTCATGAGGCTGTGAACCAATTTCAAGTGAGTTATTAATGGGCTTCAATGGTTGTAGGGTGGTTCAGGTTCCATACATATATGAGCATACAGGGTTAACAAACAGGGTTCGTCAGACAGTAGACTAAACCGCTAGAGTCAGACGAGCGACATCGGGCACAAGAGACCCATGTAGTCGAACTACAGCCACCCGAACACACCCGCCCAAATCCATAGATTTAGTCTCGAGGCGGTTCTACTAATGGGACCACCTTCGCTCTCCTCATGTTCCTGACCAACCCAATGGTATGATGAAGATCCATAACATATCAACTATTCAAGTTATCAACTAGCATATCATCCTCATAATTTCATGCAAATCAATCACACGAATCAAATATCCCTAACAAGCAAGCTACCGCTATCATGAAACAAAGTGTATGTGAGTGTGTGGTTTGGTGAGGAAGTTAAGCACTTCCTCCATCATAGGAAATCATATGCACAAGAGTAGTGAATCATACATACCATGAAGCAACAACATATGGAAAAAATAAATAAGGCATGAGCATGTAATCAATCATATACAAAATCATGTTAGAGGCAAGAACACATCATGAGAGAGTCAATAATACAATTCCATACTGACATACAATTCCTAGGGTTTCTCCAGATTCTCCAATCATAGCATCCAAGCAATCAAAATCATTAAACTTATAATAGAATTGGTGCTAGGCCACTTAAGAGCAATAGTCCGCACCTATGAATTTGGTGAGTTCTTGAGAAACGACCTAGGAGAGCTCGAATTTGGAGTCAATTGGCCAGAACCCTAAGGCAAAGCATTTACATATTAGGATTTCCTACAAATCGTATCTCAACACAAAAGGTTACAAAAAGGATGGGTGCTTACCTCTTCAATCGGTTGGAAGCTTGGAGTAGTGGGTGTGGGATCTTTTGAGGAAGAGGGAGGAAGATGCAAGGATCGACTTCTCTTGGGCCCACCTTCACTCACTTCCTCTCCTTCTCTCTTTCTTCTCTCCTTGCTTTCTATCTCTCCCTTCTCTCTCTTTCACTCCTTCTTCCTCTCTTTCTCTTTCTCTCTTTCTCTCTCTTTTTCTTTCTCTCTTTCTCTCTCTTTTTCTTTCTTTCTTTCTTTCCCTAGGGCAAAAATCGTATGGGGAGAGGGGTGCCCAAAAGAAACCCTTATATAGTGCCAGATTTGGTGTCAATGGCCCCAAGTGTTGGATTTTTACCAAACTAACCCTATGGGAGGATTTTTCTAGCCCCTAGGGCCCACTATGGGGTGTACACGTCGATGCACACCGTAGGATAGTTAGCCCTAATGACGATCTACGTATGGATATGATCAGCCCGCCATTTGGATGCGCCGATCGACGGATATGATGAGAAGTCTGTTCAACGGTCATCGATAGTCGATCGGGGCCGCGGCTATATGGATATGGGCAAAGAAATATCCTTACTCCACATGTGAAGTTTGGTCGCAAACCGACGGTCCGAAATCCTCAACTTAGCATAAGAGTGGACGACCCAATTCACTTAAGTTTCAGTTCATTCTTTTAGGGTATTTACACTTCTCATGCACTCGTGCTTTAGTTCAAGTTGAGCGGTTTTAGATAGCACCCAGGTCTGACTTTCGCGATGGACGTCGAGCCCAGAGAGACGGACATTCTTCTATAGTTTTGGAACTAGTGGGCCCCGCCAACGAGCGGTCTAACGCTTCTTCAAAAAATCGAGGCATTTATGGAATGAATTAGGTAGTGAGATTTTTCGTGGGCGATGATTAGGGTTTGGATTAACTATGTTCATGGTGTGGCCTATTTATAACTAGTGAAAGTGGAGATTTGGCGTGCTTACTCTAAACCGTCGGTTTTAGGCTAAAAGAGTAACGGAGTTGCTCCGATGGGTCCCTGGTCACAAAATTTATAGGACAGGTATTTCATGGCCTGATGAGGGGTCATGCAAAGTTTGGAAGCAAATGAATGAACGAATATGAGGTTTGATCATACGGTTCCGATCTTTAAATGGCCCTACGGGGTCTATTCCAGTGATTGGAGAGGTTCTGGTGGTCCCCTAGCCATGAAACTTATATGATAGGTGAACCATGGCCCGATGAAGGGCCATGCAAAATTTGGGGACGATCGGATATTTGGTTTGATCGTACGGGTCTGATTTACGATCAACGGTTACCGTGCCATGATCGGGTTCCAGATTTTGTGGACGAGCGTAGGAAAATACATTAGACCTTCACTATAAATTTGAAAGAAATCCAACGGCTGAAAATCCTAGAGTCTCGGTTTCATTTACAAGCACCAGATTCCCATTCTGGCATTGGTGGGGTGCATTTGGCAAGTGCCAGATCCCAATTCTGGGTGTCCACTGGGTCTGTAATCCACGATGGACCACAAGCCCAGTGAGATCTATGATTTTCTAAATTTTTAGATTTTTCTGACCCTCCTCAGTCGTTGGGTGGCCCACACGGGCTGTTGTTAAGTGTAAATAGGCCATCTGGCTTGGCGGCTCGCACTAGGCCCTATCATTACCTGTCCGGTCTATTCTAATAAGTTAATCTTAGGTTAATCAACTTGTGGTACCCCACCACGAGTGACTTAAACAAATGGTCCTGCGGTAAATCCTACGTGGACGCCACAGGACACTGTTCTGGTTGGACGGGACATTACAAGGGTTGATTTGGTCTGCTGTTAAGATTCGGGTCTCATCTGACTCGGCTTTGGTTAGATATTTAATTTAGTTATGCTTTTCTTGATTACTTAACGATGGGTCAGTTAGATTTGGGTCCTATGTGAGTAAATTATGGGGTTACACCTGATGTTCAAGCGATCAGGCGGATTCGTTGACTTCTTACGATTGATTAATCGAACTTGTGCGGTTCTTTACTGGTACCACCCCTGTATAAACTAATATTGAGTGCTAATGGTCATTAAGTGATGTTAAGTTAATTAATAAAAAAATTAAGGATTTTTAAAATTTTGAAACAGTGAAAAATTCGGAATGTTACAATCTACCCCCCTTAAAAACAATTTCGTTCCCGAAATTGCCTAAGGGTATTAAGTAAAGGTATTATTATTTCTTTTGTCTAAGCTTTTATGGATTCCAAGTCCATATGCATGGTAGGGGGTATACTATCTATACTAGTTTGAGTCATTTTAGTCTACCCCCCTTAAAACTTTTTCACCCTAATGGTATGCTAAAATTTATTTAATTATATATTTATTTTTAAAGGTTTGACTGAATGGCAACGATTTTTCTCTATCTAGAGTAAAAATATTTATTATTTTTTTTCTTTTTGTTAGACCAATACGGAGAGACGGTCGTAGTGGGCTTGAACCCGATACATCGATCATTTAACTGACCAGGGTAGAAGGATCATCGTATCATTTCTTCATCCTAGTAGATCCTGGTCTTCTGATCGGTCAAAGCAGTGAGTCCATTGGTAGTCGCCCAGGATTGAGAATTGAGTCAAGCCGCGAATGCTTCGCAGGCATATGCTTCCGTAATTCCGTAATCCGATCAATCTAAACGTTTAAGGAATGACCATCATTGAAAAGTTTAAATATCCTATATATAAGGTCGTCCTTTGGGTCTTGGTCAAAGAGAGTCCTCGGTTCGATTTATGTCCAAATTGGGGGTTAATAAATCTCTCGATATGCCTATGGACAAAGATCATCCTAAAGAGTTTCTAAAGGCACAAAATTTTATATGAACTACCATTTCAATCTTAAGGCTAGCGGGTTATGAACAGACTACACTTTAGTTTCATAAATTTCAAGAAAGAATGAATAGTCGAAAGTTTTAAGGTATTTTGGTGGTTCGAAGTGTTAATTTGCTAATATAGAAAAAGGAAAGATGAAGAATATCATCTTCTCAATATTGTTGGAACCTTGGGTCCATAAGAGAATGGGAAAACTCAATATATTTTACTGTAGTCCACCTCTAACATGAACTTATAGAGGGTTAAACTATGGAACTCAATCCTACTTAAGGGTCCTAACTTAATTGCACCAAAACAACTTACAAAATATATATATATATATATATATATATATATATATATATATATATATATAATTAAACTTAATCACGGAATGATTCCTAGCACGATGATAAATAATTCCTAAATAGACACTCAATGTTAAACTTTAATATGAAAAGGCATGACTATTTTATTGGCAACAATACATGCAAGTATTCACAAAGTGACAAGAGAATTTCAATCCATACATTCACGTTGAATTCCAAAATGCCATTGGCATGGCCAGTTTCATACTACAGTATAGATTTACATGTATCATTAGATACCACAACTTAAGGAAAATATAGCCTAGTCAAAGCAGGAAAGGTCACAACTATCCTTCAACACATGAAAATAATTATAACTAACTCAAACAAACTACTAATTGTCCGTTAAGTTAAGCTACTATTCCTCTGGGTCAGACGCAGACGAGAGTGCTTCTTCCCCTTGAGGGAAAGGATCACCGGAATGAAGAAGAAAGAGACCACAGTTGCCAGGAATACCATATCCCTCGGCTAAGATAGATTGGCTATGAGAAATGTAGGTGGGTCGTTGGAGGAAAGATTTTTAGGCGTGGTTTTGAGAAGACTAGGGAATGAGTCTATAAATGTATTTGAGGAAGGTTTGTTAAGGATGGGTCGCGGGGAAATGGGTTAAAAATGAATGTGGAAGGATGGGTGTAGGAATGGATTTGATAATGAGATTTGAGAGAGAAGGTAGATGTTGGGTTTTATGAATGAGTTTTGGTGAATGGGTTTTGGAAATGAGAATGGAATGAGTTTGGTGGGCTTCGGAGATGGAAGTTAAAGAGGATTGAGGAATGTATGTTGGAAATGGGTTTGAGTTGATTATGAGAAGGAGGGGTGGGGGTGTTGTTGGAGGGGCTTTGAGGTTGAGATGGGATGGTTCTGTAAAGGATAAGAAGATAGGTTTGAAATAGGTTTTGTGGGTGAACTTGAGAATGTGATCGATAAAAAGAAAATGGTTAAGAAATGGTTTGAAAGAATGAGGATTGAGATGGGTTAGAGTGAAGAAGAAGATGGTGGGTTTGGGGATTGGGTTTTAAGATTTGGGAGTGGGAGAGTTTTCTTTAGGGTTTAGAAGGAATGGTAGAGGGTAATGGTAGTAGTAGAGATAAGTTTTATGAACTTTAGATAGTCCTAATTAGCAAGGAAAATGGCCTCACTCGTGTGTACATTGAAAGGGAGGAGGGGACCTATCTTGTAACGTTTCTTATACTTTTAGTAACTGGATTATTTTTAAAATTTTTATAATGATTTATCATCAAGGTTTAATTTATCTCACCAAATTTTATATCATTTGGAGTTGCAAAGAAATTATAAAAATTCTAGAAGTAACCACCATCCAAAACCAATAATTTTTGGACAGCTGTAAATTCACTCTAAATTTAACTATATTATAATTTTTATTTTATTTTTATTTTATTTTTACATGAAACTAGACTTATTAAGATTTAATCTGGCTTTTTAATCACCTAAATCGGAGTTATAACGAAGGAGATATGAATTTTTGAAGTTGACTGAAAATTGTAGAAATTTCCAGCGCTGGCGGCGCCGGTCGGGCTCTAGAGCGCCAGGGTTGGGCGCTGGCAGCGCCGGGCCTGGGCACTACGGCGGTGGGCTTCTGGACCCTGGGCGCTGTGGCGCCGGGCTTGGGCGCTGCGGCGCCGGACTGCTGGACTGTGGGCGCTGGCGGATTCGTTGGACTGTGGGCGCTGTGGCGCCGGCCCGCTGGACTTTAGGTCCTATGTAAGTAAATTATGAGGCTACACCTGATGTTCAAGCGATCAGGCAGATTCGTTGACTTCCTATGGTTGATTAATCAGACTTGTGCGGTTCTTTACTAGTACCACCCCTGTATAAACTAATATCGAGTGCTAATGGTCATTAAGTGATGTTAAGTTAATTAAATAAAAAAAATTAAAGATTTTTAGAAATTCGAAACAGTGAAAAATTCGGTATAGAAGGTGTCTATTAGATCAGTGATTGGCGCTGGTTGGCCAATGTGATCTTGAGCTGGAAGGAAGGATGTGGAGTCTGCACTTCTATAAGGGAAAGTGAAAAACAGATCTACATGAAGCAACCAGGGCGGTTCGAAGTGAAAGGGGCTGAGAAAAGACTTTGCAGGAGATCGTTGTTCGGCCTATTGACTAGGCAGTGGTTTGATTCCTTCATGGTGGGTCAGGTATTGTATGATGATGACGTGTGGATCGCCAATTGTGACATGTCTAAAATCAATGTACTAAAGACTCGGTCAATTGGAACATTCAGGATGAAAGATCGGGGGGTTGCAAAGATAGTTCTCGACATTGAGACTGAAGGAGGAGTAGGCTTTGGTAATCATAGGAGGAATACCTTATGTGTAGGTATTGATCCAGGATGTGATGGGCCAGGTAAAGCTATAGAGCGTTCCCTACGTATTTCTCCTCAAGTTTTCCTCAGGATTTGTCCCAAAATAGATGAGGAAAAGCAGGATATCTCATGAGCCTTATTCGAATGCGCTGGTAGTGTATGTCATGGTCTGGTTTAGACCGGTTATTTCACAGGCTATCAGTATTGTGAGCAAGTACCCCGGCAAGTAATATTGGGTAGCGGTGAGATGGCAAGAAGACTACGTTTTTCTTTTTGAGAAGACAGGAGCAAAGGTGGTTGAGCACGTGGATTTTGATCCAGAAGACATGCTCACCTAGGTCGTTTCTGTAGAGAAGTTCAAGTTCTGTGTAACTTCTCTGGGCTTGGCGATGGCGTAAAAAGAAGACGGAGTGTGCACAAGAAGCTATGATGTGATGCAGAGATAAGAGAAGAGGTCAAGGTGCTACACAATTGAAGATTGAAGACTTGGTGGAGATTATTTAGAAAAGTCTTAAATCTGAAGTTTTTGAGGTCGTTCGACCAGTCGTGGGACTGCTTCGACTGGTCGTGGGAGGCGCTCGACCGGTCGTCGGTTCGAGCCCTGGCACGACTCAAAGTCCAGCGAGTTTTTGCTATTTTTCTCCGCGGTCTTCGACCAGTCGTAGGTGAGCTTCGACCAATCGTAGGTGGGTTTCAACCAATCGTAGGTGGGCTTCGACCAGTTGTAGGAGGCTAAGACCAGTCCTAGAATTTTCAAGACTAGTCGTAGGTTACGCAGTTTGTTCCGCGATTTTGCGCAAAACTGCGGATTTGAGTCCTTTCGCAACCGGGATGCGGAAGGGAAGTTACTTAAACTATAAATAAGTGTTCCTAAGGCTTTTCTAAAATATGAGAAAGCTTTCTGAAGGCGTTATAGGGAAATTAAAGGGTGTAGCAAGGGTGAGATTCGAGGTTGTTCGAATTGGGTAAGTCCTCTCTCTTTGTAATTTCTGTTTTCATAGTGGAGATCTGTCGCTTTGTGCTGTGGTTTTTTCCCACAAGGGTTTTCCACGTTAAATCTGGATATTCTCTGTGTTCTCTTGTGTGCTTGGTGCCATTGGATTGCTATCCTAGATCTAGATCTGTGTGATTTCGTAGGTCAAAATCTCCACCACTGTTAGCTTATTCACAGGGTGTTTTCATGTGGAGGATGGACTCTGGGAAGTTTAACAATAGTAGTCTTCTGCATATGCTCTAAGAGAGCATCTATGATCTAGTTTCTGGGTGTAAATCTCTTCAAAAGTCATGCCAATTTTATATTTTATAATTAATATTCTAATCACAGTTATAAATTTTAAGCTACACTGACCCATTATTTTGAGAAAAAAATCTGCATGTTGTCATGGTACAAAACATGGCGTGGTGTTTACTCTTATAATCATCTTATAAAAGGTTTAGTGGATAGAATTTATCAATTTTCTTGTCAATTTTCTTTCCCACAACGTGACTTGCTTTTTCTTCACGTCACAACGTGTACTTGATCTGAACCTATCATCAAGTAGGATCTCTAGTCTCTACCTTGGGTGGGCCATGTCCCAAAATGACAGTGATTTGCCTAGTCTCTACCTTGGATGGGCCATGTCCCAAAATGACAATGATTTGGCAAATCCTAAATTTCATTGGAGTTTTGGGGAAGAAAGTGGATGGTTTTCAGACTGTCCTCAATCCAAGGGTTACATTGTCTAGTTGGCACAGGATATGGTATATGACCCATCCTATGTGCTAGTTATGTGTATTCCTTTCTTCCTTGGCGGACTTTAGCCACCCAACCTTGATATGTCAGGTTGCGCAAGCTGTATTCGTGAGATTCCGCCTGATTGATGGTCGAATTCGGTTTTATATCCATTTTTAGTATTCATAGTGAGTTTTAGTTTGATAGTAAATCTTCAGTTGATGTTTAGGAGTTGCATTCAACATGAAAAGTGTTTAAAATAATTAAGGAAAGTCATGATTTGGCTAAGTCGGATACTTACTATTTTGACCGAACATTAGGTGCACCAAAAAGATCAAGACTGTTTATAAATAATAAATTTACTATTTTTAGCAAAACATGAATTCTAAGAGTTTTAGTTGTAATTTGATCCCAAAGTTTCTCCTCTTACTTAATATTTCTATTAAAGGGTTGTAAACTCATTTATTTAGATCATCAAATAAATTATGAGTTTTTTTGTATTTATTTTTATTTTATTGTTTATTGTTTTTTAATCCTGAATTCGAGAAATGTAAGGAAGGAGTCAAATAAACTAGTGGATTATCCTAAAGGATGATGGTATCTGTGCACGTCCTTCCCTGCGACACAGACCAACCATGGATGAAAACTGAAAATAATGGACGGTTGAAGAGGAATTGTAAGGTCCTGATGCATCAGAGTGTAAACACTTTTCTGATGTGCTTATGTGGGCATTTAGGACCGTAGATCTGAGATCTTGACTGTTGATATGAAGGAACCCGAATGGCTGAGTGATACCAAAAGAACTTTCGTGATCAAACAATTCTAGAAATGACTGAACAACAGTTCAAGACAACAGTAAAAAATGAGATGCGTAGAATAATCTAATTCTGAAACGTTATCGTGAATACTCCATCCACAGTGATTTATAACATATTCACGGTCCAGATGACGAAAACATGGGCCCACATGTAGCAAATTGATGTAGCAGGACACCTTTCCTATGGATGCATCAGGACCTATGATTGCTCTTTTATCGAACATTCATTGTTACGTACTAAATACGTTGGCTGGTCTGATTCTAGTGCCAGGTCAGCCACAGTGCCCCCACACGGTTCGATGTCCCACACGGATGCGGATTAGATATTGACAGGATGAGTAGCGAGTCTGCTACTGACGTGACGTCACTAAGTTCTGTGGGCTCCCCTATGATTTATGTGTTGTATCCACACCATACATATATAATTTTGAGATATCATTGTAGGACATGAGCCAAAGAAGCCAGATAAAAATCCGTAGTAGACCCTACCATGAAAAACAATGGGGCAGATTGAGTCCTACCATTGAAACTATCCTAAAGGCCACCATAATGTTTATTTGAAATTCAACCTGTTCAAAAGTTAAAAAAGGCATGAAAATACAGAAAATAGAAATATCAGTTTAATCTAAAACTTTTGTGGCTTTCAAAGTTTTTAATGGTGGACATCATTGTCCACACTGATTTCTATGCTGGGTCCACTAGAGCTTTGGATTTAACTCATTCTCTGGATACTGCCCTAAAATGACCTCTCCAAATGGATGGAAGGCATCCATGCAAAACAAATATCATGGTGAGGCCCATGAAACTTGGTGACGTGACTTCATTAGCAAGTTTGGCCACTTAACTTGTCAGTATCTAATCTGCACCTGTCCCACGCATGCTTGGTTGGAAAGTTGCAGTCCATATGCATAGAGACGCATTGAACTAGGTCACTACTAGCATATAGGGTTGAAAGTTGGACGGGTTTAACCCTATGAACCCAATATCAGGTTTGGCCAGGATGTATCGGGTTTGGTCTTGTGCTTGGGCCATATAAACACCAACCCAATAAAACTTGAGTTAGGCTCGAGTCAAGGTCTCAGGTTGCCCAGTGTAACCTAAACACGACCGATATATAAATTCTTTATAAATTAATTATAATTAAGCGTGGATAATCTCCATTGAAGGCATGAAAAATTCCAATGCTATCATGTTTTATTTGTCCGCAAGTTAACAAGATACGCCAGATTCCCCTCTAGCAAATTGAATGCTTGATATACCATACAACTTTTAAAGGAAGAGCTGTCTGAGCTCAACTGGCTGACTGACTCAACCGGCAGACTGAGTGGAGATACCTCGTTTCAGCACTTGAGGTCTTGATATCGTGGCACTTATGGATGAGATCGTAACCGTTCATTCCATACATTACATAGTGAATGCCCTATGATCCAAAAATCACAATGTTTGGACTATTTAACCCTTTCATTCTCATCCTACAAAGTTAGCAACGGATTTCATTAAGCGAGTAAAATCTCACTTATCAGATGATCGAGATGGTTCAATCAAAGAATTGTTTTTTTATTCATCAATATACATCCAACAAAACATAATGTACGGTTTGGATCATTACAAACGTGTGAAACATATGTCAAACAGTATTCAGAGGCACGAAAATTCTGTGCACGCTCTGTTAGTGGAAGACAACAAGCGGAACATTCCTAGGGTGAGGCAGCCCTTCAACTTATATGTGGCATGCACGAACGCCAATCCAAACCGTCTGATTCGTGGAACTCATTATGGATGGAGAATACCCAGGAAATAGTGCTGATCAAAATATCATAGCTATCCGAACGTTGATTGTTAATTGAATAAGTAATAAGAAATCTATAAGCTATCTAATCCAGTAGGCAAAATAAGATTGTTAAAATTTCCTCATCCATGCGATTTTCTGTCAGTGATCTATTAAATGTGTGGCCCACATTTTGGACAGTTTGGATGGTACGTGGCACGTGCAAGTTGGATGAGTTGCTATAAGTGAGTGATCGCAGAGAGCCTGTTACGAATCCGAGTTTGGATACACCGAGATATTAAAGATAAAATAAAAATAAAATAAAATTGATCGGCTGAATCACGTATAAAATACACTGTCCTTAAAGTGTGATTCGCCCCCTTATAAACTACTGATGGGTTATAGGCGAATTGCTTCCAGGATAAGACGAGCCTTATTTGGATCTAGCGTACAGCAATCACGATAGGTCCACTGTGGAACAATTTTAACGCAGTAAATCTCTTTTGGAAGACTTGGACGGTAGAGATGATAACAATATTCTAAAATGGAGATATTTCTTGTATTTGATCTGATAGGAGAGAGGGGTGTGTTCAGTTGATCATTTCGGACTGGAATGGTCCAGTTTATATAGGCATCAGGTAGTGGACCGTTGCTAGGCTGCAATCAAATGTCCAGAACGTTTGAAAACGTTTCTATCCGTTGTCCATTAATCGCAGACGTTTCTGGTCGTCGGATCAAATGATCTGACCGTTGGATCATCATGAGCCGTCCATTTTCGAACCGTTTGACTTTTAAGGCATAGAGCCATTTTCTGAAACTGCTAAACGTTTCGGATTTAAGATCTGACCGTTCTCGGTCACCTATAAAACCCAGACTCATTTTAGATTCCCACCGCCCTAAGGTACTGACCAGACCCATCGCACCACGATCGCACCGGTTCGCGAAGGAGCGACCACTCTGCGACACGTGCGAAGTGCGCCATCTAGCGCTACTACAGCCACACTGCCCTCTCCCTCGCCCACGCCCGTGCCCGATCCCGAGCCCGAGCGCGAGCACGCGAGCCTGCGTGCGTGTGTTCCAGTGCTACGCACTGGAACACGTAACCCGTGTATCTCTTTATCCAAAAGCTCCAAGCAAGAATACTCTACACTACATCTCATATAAACCACAAAAGTTTCTCAACCATTTCTGATGTTGGACAAAGCACACACACCGCACTTTTAATTCAAAATATTCCAAAAAGCGTTTCGGCGGAAAAATTTTAAAATTTTAAAAATTTTGATTTTTTATTTTTTATTTTTTCAAAAAACCATTTATTTACAACAGAGCATGCAAGGGCGACTCGCTCCCTAATCCCCCACACGTGTCAATGTGGTTTAAAAAAAAAATAATAATAATAAAAATTATGCCGTTCATCAAGTTGGTCGCCCGTATATTTCTATACTTGAAAAAATATGGACAGTATGCTCATAAAGGGGGCCTTACTGTTCATCCCCTTCAAACCGTTCGTAGAGTTCGAGGAGCGTCAGTGCACGTCCTCGCACGACACTATCATCAACAGCAGCTATATAGCTGGTGTGTGGTACACCAGCCAAATAATGTTTCACGTGTTTTTCTGTTTTGTTTTTTTTAACAGAAACAGGGACGGACTGGATGTCATGCATGTGATGGGACTTGGGACCCGCAGCGTCTATCACCAAGGTAACCAAGACCATGAACACCAATGCAAATGTGCAATGCTCGACCGGTACGCTTGTACATACGTTTAAGCTTTCAGTTTATGAATCCTGATCTCATGGATGAGCGATCCAAAGCGTTCATACTATCGAACTCACTGTCGATGGCTAACTCTCTAAAACTCTCTTGGATCAGAAGACCCTAACTACATAATATCTAGCCAATCGAATGAAAGCCGTTGGTACGTTTCTTTCTGAACCGTTTCTTCATTGCCACCTATCGAGAGGTTTATAATTTTCAACGCAGGGTCTTTTTTGTGAATGGGTCATTAACGATGTGGCCCAAAAATTGACGGTTTGAATATTTTAAAAATGGGACCAATTATATGAATTGAGAATTTTTTTGGAATTGTAAACTAAAGCGCAATTAAGGGCCCGTTTGGACGGGAGTATTAAGGTAGAGTAGGTTACAGTGGGTTGGAGTGCACAAAAACACGAACCTATGTTTAGTAACTGAGGTATTTGGACTGGAAAGGGATTGAAGGCTGATGGGATTCACCAGCGATCAACTGGAATCGGCAGCGGATTGGATTTCTGCTGCTGGAACAGTTCTTCCGTGAGAAAAACTTTGATACTCTGGCAGAGAATGATGGATAATACGCAAGTACTTAGAAAATGCATTCTAACAAGTATGGATAGTCAAATTAATCCATCCAAATTGTGATTCCTAGTCTAGATGTAGCATGACATCTAATAAATTAAGCTCATTTTTTTATCTGACTATCTTTGTGGTGGACATTTGATGGACGGTTAAAAATTAAAAATATCTCACGGTCCTGTTTCGACAAAAAAATGTTCAAAAATACGATGTCAGAAATTTCCCACCAATATGATTTTGGGACTGTCACTTTATAACGGTGGGCTCCACAATTTAGTCGGTTTAACTTGGGCTCATGCATGCCACGTATACAGTTTCTGAGTGCTTGCACATCAAGCATGTTGCGCACCGCACCAAAAACAGAGAACAGGAATAAGAAAAATCGTTCGCCCGTCCAAACGTGCACACCCTACAGGCACTGGATCGTCACTCCAATTCAGCAGGGGACAATCCACTGGCATCCAATAAATTGCTTCGTTTTATGTGCACTCCAACTTACTACCACATACTCCACCCTAATACTCCTGTCCAAACGGGCTCTAACTATAAGTGTTCATCTTCCAAAGCACAACAATACTTCCTGTGGAGGTGCTCTTTGGAAGATGAAAAGTTTATGCAGTTTTCATAAATATTTAATGTTGAAAGCTCTTAATAGGAGCAGTTTTACCTTTTCAACTTACATTTAAATACTTATAAATAAGCGTCTTATGTACCGGGTTGTTGCAAAAAAAGCAAGCGAGTAGCAATCAAGAAAAAACAGCAAGTGAGAAGTTTGCAGCAAGTGCGAAGTTTACAATAGCAAAACAGTTTAAGAAAATATATAAAAATTCTGTTTTTCTTCTCTCTTTCTTCCTTTCCTCATGCATCAGATTTCTGAGTTGTGCTAAGGCTCTGTAAAGCTAAGAAAAGCTTTGGCTTATACAGCCAACAAATCGTACCATTCAATCTCTACCCAAGCATTGTATAAAACTAATTAAAAATGGGAGCATTGTATAAAACTAATTAAAAATGGGACCAATTATAAAATCTTCAACTCTCAGTACATGGAATGAATTTATTTATTTATTAAAAAAGTAAATATATGTAGTAGAAGGATAAAAATTCCATCCAAATACGTCACAAATACGGATAGAGATACAATACACGATAATTTGAAACTAACGTAGCTACGGACGATCGTAACAATAGAAGGAAAGATGATGAAAATACACTCGATCGTGAGGACAGGTAAAGAGCATCTCTTTCTTTCACAGACTTTTGGAAATCCTAACTAGATATATAAGTAGAACATCCAGAAATGGTCACAGGCAAAACGCATCCTTAACGTCCAGAGAAAGCGGCAAAGTACGTCTGAACGGCTGTGAAGAAGAGAAGGAGAACTGCAGCCACGAAAGAGATGGCAGTCCATGGGCTCCCGAAATATTTGTCCCACCATGTGGCTATGGATATCTTCACTCTCCTATCACGGTGCCTGCTGATACGCCTCCTGATATCGCTGTACAGTTTGAGATCGTTCGTCACATCGGCTGGCCACGTGTTGACTAGACGCGCCACCTCGTCGTCACTGCCGAGGGAATGGTGGAGTATGAGCTTCTTCACGTCGGCGCCATCGTTGATGAGAGAATCCATAAAGTGAATGAAGGAGGTAACACCACATCCGGAATATGTGTCGGAGCACGCCTCGAAGGCGGTCAAGTTCAGCAGCTGAGATATGGTTGTATCGTTGATAAACATTGTCGGAAGCAACAGCCGTGGGAACAATAAGTTTTCTTTGTAACTGATGTCCATCAAAGATTTCATGCGTCTCTTCTTGAATCTGATCCCAATCTCCTTGAGTTCCATAACGGAGCCGAAGTTATGCGGTCTGTCGCTTTTCTTTTCTGCCCCATTCGAGGTAGGGGAGTCCAGCAAAATGATCCGAGTCTCCTTGAGTTCCCTAACGGAGCCGCAGCAACGCGGTTTGTAGCTTTGCTTTTTTGACCCCTTCGATTGAGGGAAGTCCAGCAAAATGGTCCGGAGAATGTCGAGGAGGTGAAGCGGGCTATCATGTTCTCTGCACCACTTGAACGACCGATTAGAATTCGACGTATAATTAAACCCCATGGGCATGAGGACTTTCTTGTTGATGAATTCCAAGATACTTCTTTTTCCGAAACTGCTAGAGCCCGCAGATTGCAAGTTCATCAATGCATCAAGGACTTCGGATGGGAGCTGGTTTTCGATCAAGAACATGTCCCGAATAATGAGAGGAATGAGGTCATTGCTTATCTCTAACATGGTTTCTCCTCCCACAAGATTAATCTTTTCGATGAAATGTAAAACGAAGCAACCATCCAAGAACATCATGCGTGCGAAAACATCGTCGCTCATATCGGCATCGTAGAACTCTTTCAACTTCCCTGTCAATTCCTTGAACTTTTTGTAGATCCCTCCCCTCCCTCCAGTTACGTTTGTCAGTCGGTCAAAGAATTGTTGAGCTGCTGTGATCTTGTACTTCTCCATTGGCTCGAGAAGATCCTTACCGTGGTGGTAAGGTCCCAAGGACACCACCCGAGGATCGAAGTACTTCTTGTCCTTTAAATACTCGCGAAATTTGGCCGGCGCCTTCGGTATCCGATGTTTGGCTTCCGAATTGTGTTGCTGGCCATCTACGCCAAATATGGAATTAAACCACTCCTCGGCTTCTTGTGTGATCTCCTCAGGTTCTTCGGCCATCACGGTGGCAGGGGACGATGCAATTCCTCTACTTTCCTCCGTTTGTAGTTGATGTCTCGCAGCTTCTGATGGAAATTACTCTATTGAGAGTGTCACATGATCCGGTCTTATATAAGAGGACGGATCCATCACAAATGTTTGTAGAATATGCTTAATAGACTCTTGTTGTGTAGTGCAGAACACAGCACCGACGTCGTTACTGTGTATACGTTTCAAAGCTCAGTTAACCCCTCCATTATGTATGTGTTCTATCCACACCCTCCATCCATTTTTCCATGTCATTTTAAGATATGAGCTCAGAAAAATGAGAAAGATGCAAATCAACGGAGATAACTGTTTTCTTTTTTCATGGTACACCAGAGTTTTGGATCATGCTCAAAGTTAGGCCCAAAGGTTTCAAGGGGTGTTGCATTACATGGACCATTAAAATTTTGACCTCACATGATGTATCAAAAAGTTCTCATGACAACTACACCGGTGAGCATTTCAAATATATATACACACACACTCAGAGTTTTTTGGGCCCACCATAATGTGTGTCAATCATCTACCCCATTAGATCAGATAGGTAAATAGTAAATATACATATTACCGGTCCCGATCAGATCAGATCAGATCGGTCCAGGTTAACATTGATCTGAACTCAATCTGATAGATGGACGGATCTGACTAATCCTACTCGGACCGCATCGGATAGGGTCAGTAATGCCCAGCTCTACCGCCTTAAATTATGCCTAATATATATATATATATATATATATATATATATATAGAGAGAGAGAGAGAGAGAGAGAGAGAGAGAGAGAGAGAGAGAGAGAGAGAGAGAGGGTAATGGTCTCCTGCGAACCATCTGGCAGGACACCCTAGTGCGGTCCAACTCCCACTGCAACAGACCTTTCTGTGGACGCGCATTGGCTACTGACATGAAGATGGAGACTGCTATTGAAGTGATGTCATCAAATTATGTGGCCCCACCATGATATATGTTTTGTATCCATGCCGTCCATCCATCTGAGAGATCATTTTAGGGTAATATCCAAAGAATGAGTCACATCCAAAGCTGCTATGGACCCCACCATAGAAAATAGCGGGGAGAGTGACACCACCGTTAAAAACTTCTAAAGGCTACAAAAGTCCCTTCTTTAATGTCTTTGTTAACTTATGAACAGGTTGGATTTCGAAAAAACATCATAGTGGGCCTTAGAAAGGTTTCAACGGTGGGCATTAATCTTCCCACTGTTTTCTGTGGTGGGGTCCACTAAAGCTTTAGATCTGCCTCATTCTCTAGCTTATAGCTTAAAATAATATCTCCAAATGGATGGATGTAGTGAATACAACACATACATCATAGTGGGGTTCACAGAACTTAGTGACGTCACTTCAGTAGCAGCGAGTCTCACTACTCAACCCGTCAGTATCTAATCCTTGTCCCCCTTTGTGTGCTCGACCTCCCTATCCTCTTGGGAACTTAGATAGGGTGGGCTATATAGTGATGAGTACGTGAAATTTACTCTAACCATTAGGTAAGTGATGGAAATTTAGCTGTAGGGTTAAGATAACATGTAGATTTATGATTAAGGTGAGTCACACTAAAGGAAACAATGGGAGAAGGGATGCATATCATTGGATTTTTACATGGTCCATCATACTTTTTATATGAAATCCACTCCAACCATTAGCGTCATTGAGAAAATTCGTACATGGGGTATAACAATTATACCCATGCTTGATTTATGTGGGCCAAACCGAATGACACAGTTTGGGTGGTGAGCATCCCCTGCCTATTCCTTTTATGTGGCCCACCATAATTATTGATGTAGCTGATTTTTTAGCCATATAGCTGAACATTTTTTTTTTTACCAACTTTATAGACAGTGGATTTCATATGCACATCATGATGGGGCCACTCTTAGCTAGCCCACCCTGGTTGGTAGAGCTGGGCATCTGATGCAGGGATGAAGAGGTCGATTACCGTCTTCCTTAAGGATAACTACTCCGAAACCACGGAGCTTCTCTGGACTCCTCACATAGACTTCTTGAATCCATGAGGAAAGAAAGAAATTCTAATAATATTTGAAATTAATTAATGAATGAATAAAAATGAGTTTACAACCCTTTAAATAAGGGTACCAAGCAACAAGAAAGAAATCAAAATCAAACTATAACTAAAACTCCTAAAATCTGCGACTTAAACTTACTATTTATAGATGGTTGAATTTAGGAACGGTTTTTAACCGTTCCTGAAGAGGGATTTTGGTGTAGTGGTATTCCATCCATTCCGTTCATTTTTACAAATCATTTTAGGGCTTATACCAAAAATGAGAGGGATATAAATCTCAGGTGGATGACACCATAGGAAAACAATAGTGACTGGATATCCACCATTAAAATCCTCCCAAGGCCCACGGTATTATTTATTTGACATCCAATCTGTTGATTAGATTATATAGACCTAGATGAAGGGAAAAACCAAAGATCTGCTTGATCCAAAACTTTTATGGCCCTAAAAAGTTTTTAATGGTCGAAACTCATTCAACACTTTCCTGTAATGTGGTCTACTTGAGATTGGGATACACCTCATTGAAAAATTTGTAGGACCACAAAGATCTTAAATTAGTTTTTTTTTTTTTCAAGTTCTCAGCTCATCCCAGTAGGAATGACCTTATGAACTGTATGGATGACATAAAAACATCATGGTGGATCCAAGAAAGTTTTAAGGCCAGGCATTTCCCTGCCCACTTTTTCCGCTATGCAACACTTGAGTTTTAGATTTGCCTCATTTTTTAGCCCATGGTGCAACATTTCCTAGAAAAATGGATGTCTAGGGTGGATTCATCACAACCATCATGGTGGGCCCCACCTAGCTTCTTGTTGCGGGAATTCGACTGAGCTCTATAGGCCCCACCATGATGTGTGATGTACATCCACTCCATGATTTGGTAGGTCCCCTGTAGTTTGTGGGATATGTAGCGGCATCTGAAACTCAAGTGGATCATAACATCTAAAAAAAACATGAAAAATCATGCCTAAAACATCTAAAAGAACTTTGTGGGCCCACTTGAGTTTTGGAATGGCCTAAAATTTGGTGTGAATCCTCATCTAAGTGAGACACACACAATGTATGATAGATGTCAAAATCACATCTCAGTGGACCCTATGTACAATTCAAAAAGTTTTAATAGGTGGGCAACCACGCTCAACTGTTGTATGTGGTGTGGCCCACCTAAGTCATGGATTGGCCTGAGTTTTCGGCCCATGGATGAACAATGAAGGGTGCATTTGTTTAATGGAATAGATGTCTCTCAAACATCATGATAGGGCCAATATAGCTCGACCTCATGGGAAGCTTCCCATGAGGTCAACCTCCCATCTCTGTGTCATGTCTCGAAATTTGGTGCTCAAGTTCGTCAAACTCGACTCTAAATTCCTGATCATGATTAAATTTTTAAACATTCACAATCACAACTTTAATAATAAAAAAAATATACATCATAATAAATCAAACATTCATCATTAAGTATAATATTTTGGACTCACTTCTGAACTTTTATATACATTCTTTTCATCAGGTACAAATAAAAAAGATAACTAAATCGACGATTAGATCTTCACTCTACTTTGCTCTTGACTAAATTCTGATGCCTTGAAATACTACTAATTTGAGCGTGACCAAAACAACTTGTGGGATCATATCCAACCAAAATATGAAATTTCTATAATTATATAAATATACAAATAATGGAAATATTTAATTTCAAGTTCAAAACATAAATTAAAGAACCAAATCTCTAAGATGACATGAATGCAATGCTGAAATCATAAAGATGTTCCGAATTTCAAACTTTTTATGAATTTCATAAAAAACAAAATTAAATAACCATCATTTCTTATAACAATATATCCAAGTGGATGGCCACATTGCATTAACGCTTACGAACTAGTTCCTCGTGTTGAAGGACTCATTTATACGTTAATTGGTCATACTGCTGCTAGAGTTGTACTTCTGACGTCTGTCCTCACACACAATTATACTCATAAGCCATACATAAAGGAGACCCCGAAGGATCCAACGATTCTAAGGTTTTTCACTGGAGGGACATGATTGTCATACTTGCTGGCTTTAAAGTCTTTCACCCAAGAGACACAATCACCTTAATTTTTTGTATCATTTTTCATATTTCTTTCTTTATGTGTTTTTTCCCCACAATTTCATAATCCATAGATATACATGTATGTCATGAATGATTCTAAAATCAGTAAAAAATAAGTAAGTAAATAAATCAGATTTCCATATCACAATGCATGCTTTATACAAAGGTGCAAGAATCCAAACTTGTTAAAATTTAGTCCCAGGAATTTGTTGAAATATCAAGCGGTTTTCTGTAACCATATGAAATTTTATGCTAAAACTTCCTGACTTTCCTGGAAATTCATTTTAACTTCCAAAATTTCAATTTGATTAATTTAAGTATATATTCAAGTAAACTAATTAGCTTATAATAAATTCTAATTTCCTATTAATAATTTTAAAATTAATTTTATATAATCTTAATAGTTAAAAATTCTTTAGCATGTTATTTTTATTTAATCTAAAATTTGGACTATGGACATATTAAATAAAGTATAAGAACAATTTAATTAAAAGTCTAACTTAAATTAAATCAGATTTATCTAAACTAATTATTTTTAAAATTTAAAATAATAGATCAAATTATGAACTGACTTACAAAATTAATAATTCATTTTTCTATTAAATTCTAAAAATTTTAGAAATCGAATTAGATTACTATCTAAACTTGACAATTTAATTCCAAATTTTCCAAAAAATTTTAAGATAGATATTTCTACCATTCAAAACTAAATTTAATAAGGTTGATTAAAATAAAATAGGGATGCATGAATGTTATGAGATGTATGGATGCATGAATGCATCAAATGGATCGATCAATCCACTTGCTTGAGTTGAATTAATTCCATTAACCTACATCTCTCTTTATAAGATATGCTTCTACGTATTATGAGCATCGGGGGATGGTCCCTATGTATAGGTGTACATGAGTCGATCCCAGTTGAGCTTTGCCCAACGCGGCTCGACTCCGCCAGCAAGATACCCCAGCTCGAACTTAGCTTGGCTCGGTCTTTGAGGCTAGATTGGCAACTCGGCTCAGCTCGGTCAGCAACTCGGTCGAGTTTGAGTTTAAGTTTTCGAGCCGAGTTCGAGTTTCAGTTTTCGAGCTGAACACATCTTAAAACAGTCTGTCTACGAATGAGAGCTTAAAGAAGTTCCATTGTGTGTGTGTGTGTGTGTTTTTTTTTTTTTTTAAATTTTTTATGTTGTGATTTTTACCGGATTTTGAGACGTGTTTGGATTTCTTTTATGTTTTGATTCTCGGATAGATGCGTTTGTATGCTTTTTTTTTTTTTTTTTTTCAAATCCTTATGATGAGGACATCGTGCACACGCACGCCCGCACACCACCACTCCTACGCACGTACGTACGCAGAAGGAGGACCCCACCATCGATCTGGCTCGATGACGACGTTTATGGAGGGTCTCCTAGGTAGAAGACAAGTTTTGGTTCAAAAAAAAATGGGCCCGATAGTCGAGAAAAGTCATCATGGGATCTCATGATCGTGGCCCACTCGTCGGATTGATTTCATATTTTAGATTTTGCTTATTGTTATTATTTAGAACATTATGAACGTTTTAGATTTTTCTGTTTGGTTTTTATTTTAGTTTACTTCGTCGCCAAGTAATAGGTTGCGCACATGATGCGAGTTTTGAGGTATAGGATTTTTCCTATAAATAGGCACCCCTTGTAGTTCTTTTGATTGATTGAAGATTAAAAAAATTCTGCGCTTTCCTACTCCCTGAGTTGTGAAGCCTAATTGGGTGCGAAGCCCTCCCTTCATCGAAGGGTTAACTACCGTGGTGCGAAGCCACATCAACCCCGATTCACCCTCATCCTCCATCATCTTCTTTTTCATCTTCCACCACCATCCATACTTCAAATTCGTCCCTTTTATTGCATCAGATTTCTTCATTACAGCAGGTTTTCAGATTTTGGCCCATAGGCGAGCTGAAACTTCGGCGGAGCACCACGCACAAACCGTACATCGGATCGAGCTGATATTTGGAGGTTTTGGAGTCCATCCCTGGCCGACCAGGGCCAAGGTGACCTTTTTCTGAATAGTGGGCCCCACACATGTGCGGTCGTGATCACACGCACGAGCGTTTGGGCCATTATTGCTGTCCGCGTGTGGGAAGTGTTTTTCGGTTCAGGTTTTCTTCTTATTTTACCCTTTCATACCAGTTTTTCATAATCTCTAACCTTAGATTGCATTATCCTTAATTTATTTACCTATTTTCTCACCCTAGGGTTCCCCGAATTGGAATTTCTGAATCCCTTGGATTAAGGGCTGATTACTATGCATGTGTGGGTGATTATTTCTTATCTCTGAGTGTCGTTTGGTTTATAATTTTTATTGATCCAGCCCTATCATATGTAGGCCTGGACCCGCATAGATTCCCCTTAATTGAATGTTTGGACTTTCGCGTGGGATATGAAATTTGTGTAATTGTTTATAAACTAACGTGATCTTAGCCTGAAATCTCGCATACCATATTTAATTTCCATGTCTTGCATCAAATTTGGTATCAGAGCTTAGGGTTCTTGTAGGGGAATTCACCACGTATTTAGGGTTTAGTTTGTTTGAGTCTTTCATGCATTCAGTCCATCATATATAGCTGAATTTTAATTAGAGTGTAGTCTCCTTCATATAGAGTCTCGTAGGGTCATTTAGTTTTTAGACTCATATAGTTGTCATAGCAGGTCCTTACGTTGAGCAATTCAGTGTATGCTCACACGTACAGGTCGTAGCTTTGATTTGCACCCCACACTAAACATGAAGCAACTACAAGAAACAGTGGTCAAGTTAGCTCAGCAAGTTAAGTCCTGGAATAAGCATTTGGAACAATGCATAGATAAACGCCTCGAAGAAATAGAGGCCTCCTTCAGGGCAAACCCCACTACTGGGGAGGATGCCCAATCTCAGGTAGTTGGTCAGGAGGTTCGACCAAGAAATGGAGGCGGCCAAGGAGTTGGTCATGGACGTATACCTGTGCACCCACCCCGTGAGGGACATCATGATCAATATGACCCAGATGCACAACTCCTCAAGGGAGTTAGGGTAGATGCCCCTACATTTGATGGCGACTTAGACCCTAAAGCCTTCTTAGATTGGCTGGCGGATATGGACCACTATTTTGAGTGGTATGACATGTCAGATGCTCGACGAGTCCGATTCGCTAAGATGAAGCTTGTGGGTCAAGCAAAAAGGTTTTGGACGACGGTTGAGCGAAAAAAAAAAGTGCGAGGGAACTCCCAATAGTCCATTAGGGAGAAATGAAAGAAACGTTGAAAGAGAAGTACCTCCCTTTCTCTTATCGACTGCGGTTGATTGAGGAGTGGCAGTCTCTTCGAAAGGGTTCCATGAGTGTTGCTGACTATATTGAGAAATTCGAAGAGTACTTGACCTGTTGTGAGGTTGATGAGGACCCCGTACTCACCCTTGCTCGTTTTAAAACGGGCCTTCGTCTTGACATTAGGAGAGAATTACTCGCCAAAGACATAGACACTATCGAACAGTTGTATCAAGTAGTGTTGGATGTCGAGCAGTGTCTCAAAGCGTCTGTGGGAAGGCGGTTTGATTTTCACGATTCTAGTGTTAAGGCCAATCCCTCTGGGGCTAGACCTAACACGGGAGTCCAAAACAAACCTTCCCCTAATGTTTAGCGCAGACCTAGAGATGATAAGGGTAAAGAGATTGTTGGGTCTAGTTTACGTGGAAGTGGGGCCACTAGGTGTTTTAGGTGTCAGGGGTTTGGTCATTTTGCTCACCAGTACGGCACGAGAGAGGGCACCAAAGTACTCCTTATTGATGAGAAAGTAGAAGTAGTGCCCTCAGAGAGTAATAGTGAAGAGGAGGAATATGAGCCAGTCGAAACCCCTAATGATGAGGAAGAGGGAGCACAAGAGTCTATGAATCTCGCAATTGTGCGTTGCGCCCTGGCTCAAGCCAAGAACACTGATGACTGGCGTCGCAACACAATCTTCTACACTTATGCAAAATGTGGGGAGAAGAGCTGTAAGATGATCGTGAATAATGGTAGTTGTGCCAACGTGGCATCGATAGCACTGTGAGTCGCTTGGGCTTGAAGTTGGAAGCCCATCCTCAGCCCTATAGAGTCTCCTGGGTTGATGAAACATGCATTCTAGTTTCGCACCGCTGTCTTGTCCGTATTCAGTTCGGATCATATAAAGACACAATTTGGTGTGATGTTGTTCCTATGGATGTGGACCATATCATTCTGGGTAGGCCATGGCTCTATGACAGGGATGTTACCATATTTGGTCGCTCAAATGTGTGTATATTCTGGTTCGAGGGCAAGAAGGTCAAGCTAAATCCTCTGCCACTCAAGAATACAACTGGAAAAGAGCTTACCACACATAGTGGTGTAAGAAGCCCAAAAGAAGCGAAGGAATCGAAGTCCAAGACTAAACCGCTACATATTTTGAATGCCAAAGACTTTGAGCGAGAGACAAAGGCGGACTCGATGATATACGCCCTTGTGGCTAGGGAGAGTGTACCAGATAATAGCATAGAGTTACCCACTGAGGCCATTCAGGTAGTACATGAGGTTCGTGATGTCTTTCCTGATGAGGGATATACAGCATGCCATTGATTTAATCCCTAGGACAACTCTACCAAACCTTCCGCATTACAGAATGAACCCGAAGGAGCACGCTGAGTTGAAGAGGCAGATTGATAAACTCCTAGAGAAGGGTTTCATTCGAGAGACCATGAGTCCGTGTGCCGTGCCCGCTCTTCTTACACCTAAGAAGGATGGCACATGGAGGATGTGTGTTGATAGTAGGGCTATCAATAAAATCACGATCAAGTATCAGTTTCTCATACCGTGTCTTGATGACATGCTAGATATGATGGCCAATGCTACTATCTTTTCAAAAATTGACCTCAAAAGTGGGTATCACCAAATCCGTATACGCCCTGGTGATGAGTGGAAGACGGCCTTCAAGACGAAGGATGGGCTATATGAGTGGCTAGTTATGCCTTTTGGGCTAACTAATGCCTCAAGCACTTTCATGCGTGTGATGACCTAAGTGTTGAGACTATTCATGGGAAAGTTTCTGGTCATATACTTTGATGATATCTTAATTTATAGCATAACTAAGGAGCAACATCTCAACCATTTGAGGCAGGTTTGTGGGATCCTTAGGGCCGAGAAGTTGTATGCCAACTTAAAGAAGTGTGCGTTGTTGTCTAGTAGTGTGATGTTCTTAGGTTTTATTGTGTCAGCTGAGGGCGTATCAGCAGATCCCGAGAAGGTCAAGGCTATCGTTAATTGGCCTGAACCCCACAATATTCATGAGGTGCGCAACTTTCATGGCTTAGTTACTTTTTATAGGCGGTTCATTCGAGGCTTCAGTTCTATTGTGGCTCCCATCACGGACTGCATAAAAAAAAGGAGAGTTTCAATGGACAAAGGCCGCCTCAAAGGCCTTCAAGGAAATAAAGGTCAATATGACCGAAGCTCCAGTCACGTGACTTCCAGATTTTTCAAAAGATTTTGAAGTCGCATGTGACGCGTCAGGAGTCGGCATAGGATGAGTACTTAGCCAGGAAGGGCACCATGTCGCTTTTTTTAGTGAGAAACTAAATGAGGCGAAGCAAAGATATTCCACGTACGACAAGGAATTTTATGCAGTAGTGTAATCACTACGCCATTGGCGACATTACTTGTTACCGCAAGAATTTGTCTTGTTCTCAGATCACGAGGCCTTGAGATACTTAAACTCTCAAAAGAAATTAAGCCCCAGGCACGCTAAGTGGATTCAATTTCTTCAAGAGTAAACTTTTGTACTTAGGCACAAGGCCGGTGTAGAGAATAAGCCTGCCGAGGTGTTGAGTCGTCGAGTCGCATTACTCAACTCCATGAGCGTTGAAGTTATGGGCCTTGAACGCATCAAAGAAGAGTATTTTGAGTGCCCAGATTTTGGGGTTGCGTATACGTCTTTATTAGAGGGTCCGTCAGGAGCTAATAGTGAGTATTTGATTTTGGACGGATATTTGTTTAGGAGTGACCGTTTGTGCATACCACGCACCTCCCTTCACGATTTTCTTGTCTGGGAGTTACATTCAGGGGGGGTCGTGGGTCATTTCGGTCATGATAAGACCATCGCTCTAGTGGAGGATAGATTTCATTGGCCAAGCCTCAAGCGGGACGTGGCCAAAATTATAGGGCAATGCCGTACTTGTCAACTGGCAAAGCAGAGGAAACAGAATACATGATTATATATACCTTTGCTAGTCCCATTCATTCCTTGGCAGGATATCAGTATGGACTTTGTGCTTGGACTTCCCAAGACTATTCGAAAGCATGACTCCATATTTGTTGTCGTGGACCGTTTCTTTAAAATGACCCACTTCATTCCTTGTTCTAAGACCTCCGATGCCTCTCATGTTGCCAAGATGTTCTTTAACGAGGTCGTCAAATTGCATGGGTTACCAAAAACCATAGTGTCTGACCGTGAGGTGAGATTCATGAGTTACTTTTGGAAGACACTATGGCACATGATGAATACTAGGCTCCAATTTTCTTCTGCCTACCACCCTCAGACCGATGGCCAGATTGAGGTGGTTAATAGGATCCTAAGAAGTTTACTTCGATGTTTAGTGGGGGAGCATACCAGGACATGGGACGCCGTACTACCCATAGCCGAGTTTGCATACAATAGTTCTGTCTATAGGTCCACAGGTCTAAGTCCTTTTGAAGTCATTACTGGTTACAAGCCTAGGAAGCCTATTGATCTTATCCCCATGTTGTTGTCTCATAGGCCATCGGAGTCTACAGAGTCTTTTGCGCATCACATACATTCATTACATCAAGAAATCAGGCAAAAGATCACTACTAGCAATGAACATTACAAATTTTCTGCAGACCAACATAGACGTTTCAAAGAATTCAATATTGGGGACTCTGTGATGGTCCGCATCAGGCTCGAGCGGTACCCACCAGGGGCTGTTCGTAAGTTACACGCGCGTAGCGCTGGGCCCTTCAAAATTATAAAGCAAAACGGTCTCAATGCATATGAGGTAGATCTTCCACCTTCCATGGGAATTAGTTCCACATTCAATGTGGAGGATCTAGTTGCTTTTCAGGGACCCACTGATACATTGTCCGGCCCTTCGGCAACCCATCCTTATTTCCCAGACTTACCCTTTGATCCATGGCCTCTTCCTAACCTTTCATCTCAACCTTTGCCTCCCATACCTAGCCTTCACACACCTAGAGAGGAAATCGAGGATATCCTGGACCATGAGATAATTTTCACGTCGAATGGTGGGTTTCAGAAATACCTAGTTAAATGGAAGTCACGTCCAGCTTCAGACAGCACGTGGCTCACTAAGGAGGAGCTTTAGAGACTTGATCCCGATATCCTAGAGCGGTTTAGGAGTTTTATTTTGCCAGTGGTGAAATCTTCGCAGCCGAGGAGAGTTGACGAGGACATCGTGCACACGCACGCCCGCACACCACCACCCCTACGCACGTACGTACACAGAAGGAGGACCCTACCATCGATCTGGCTCGATGACGACGTTCATGGAGGGTCTCCTAGGTAGAAGACAAGTTTTGGTTCAAAAAAAAAAGGGCCCGATAGTCGTGAAAATCCATCATGGGATCTCATGATCATGGTCCACTCGTCGGATTGATTTCATATTTTAGATTTTGCTTATTGTTATTATTTAGAACATTGTGAACGCTTTAGATTTTTCTATTTGGTTTTTATTTTAGTTTACTTCGTCGCCAAGTAATAGGTTGCGCACATGGTGCAAGCTTTGGGGTATAGAATTTTTTCTATAAATAGACACCCCTTCTAGTTCTTTTGATTGATGAAGATTAATAAAAATTTTACGTTTTCCTACTCTCTGAGTTGTGAAGCCTAATTGGGTGCGAAGCCCTCCCTTCATCGAAGAGTTAACTACCGTGGTGCGAAACCACATCGACCCCGATTCACCTCCATCCTCCATCATCTTCTTTTTCATTTTTCACCACCATCTATACTTCAAATTCGTCCCTTTTGTTGCATCAGATTTCTTCATTATAGCAGGTTTCTAGATTTTGGCCCGTAGGCGAGCTGAAACTTCGGCGGAGCACCACGCACAAACCGTACATCGGATCGAGTTGATATTTGGAGGTTTTGGAGTCCATCCCTGGCCGACCAGGGTCAAGGTGGCCTTTTTCTGAATAGTGGGCCCCACACATGTGCGGTCGTGATCACACGCACGAGCGTTTGAGCCATTATTGCTGTCCGCGCGTGGGAAGTGTCTTTCGGTTCAGGTTTTCTTCTTATTTTACCCTTTCATACCAGTTTTTCATAAACCCTAACCCTAGATCGTATTATCCTTAATTTATTTACCTCTTTTCTCACCCTAGGGTTCCCTGAATTGGAATTTCTGAATCCCTTGAATTAAGGGCTGATTACTATGCACGTGTGGGTGATTATTTCTTATCTTTGAGTGTCGTTTGGTTTATAATTTTTATTGATCCAGCCCTATCATGTGTAGGCCTGGACCTGCATAGATTCCCCTTAATTGAATGTTTGGACTTTCTCGTGGAATATGGAATTTGTGCAATTGTTTATGAACTAACGTGATCTTAGCCTGAAATCTCGCATACCATATTTAATTTCCATGTCCTGCATCACCTTATAGTATAAGTTGGATTTCTGTTTGGATGAGCTACTGCTCTCTCTCTCTCTCTCTCTCTCTCTCCCTCCCTCCCTCCATCTCTCTCTGTGAATTTCAGAGACTTTTGTGTTGTAATTTTGTTACAAAACTCTCTGCCTTTCTTTCATTTCCGTGAATTATCGACTTTTTTTTTTTTGTTTTATTTGAAAAAGGACTGGATTTTTTTTCTTTGAGTTTTTACATCTCAGATCTGCGTAGATTTTCAGATATAGCTCATTTCGGAATTTTTTATTGGATCTCTTTCATTTTAGCTATTTCTAGAATTTGTTGCTATTCTGCAATCTGCATTTATTAGATTTCTCATCAGATACTTTCATCTCTCTTTGATGTTTCTATTTTTATTTTTTGTCGAGATTTGATCTTAGTTCCCGGCATTTTTGTTTTGTTTTTTTTTTTTATTTTTTATTTTTTATCCTGACGTATTCAAAGCTGCTTTAGATCTTGATTTGTGAATTGTAATTGTTACGGAGGAAAAACTGTTGCATACGAACGAGAACTTAATAGAAGAAAAAGCTCGATCAATCTTTCAGCTGGACGGGAATATGATTTAGGGATTTAGGATTATATTTTTACATATAATATATTATATTATATATAATATACCGGGTTTTTGATCGGAGCTGATCCAAGTCAGGTTCAAGACAATCCTGAGTCGAGCTCAGGCAAGCTTGAACTTGGCTCAAAACTTTTTTGAGCTTAAAAAATCAACTTGACTCGGCTCGAAGTGGGTTTTGAACCGAGTTGAGTTGAGCCTTTTCAAGTTGAGTTAAGCGAGCTAACCAAGCTAACTTAGTTCGTGTACAGATGTACCCCTATGTCACTCGGTACGTAAGTACTTATTTAACTCATGAAATAAAAAATCTGATACTCTGCCTTCATTTTTTACTGGGCCCACCTTGATGGGCATGCCAATCAACTCTTACCATTAGACGTGTAATCCCAAGTTAGGCACATGGAGCTAAAAAGAAGGCTAATATGCGCTCCACGAGTACATACCAAAGGAAATTATTTTGGATGCATGCCCACCCTTGATTTTTACAAGGCCGGCCACGATGGTTATATAAAATCCACTCCAACCATTATACACAAAAATTTATGCTTGAGCCAAAATATTATACCTGACCATGATTAATACGAGCCATATGAGGGGAAATAGTGCGTAGGGTGAATATTTTCTGTACGCTTTCCAATCGTGTGGTCCACCTGAATGATGGATGGGGATGATCATTGGCCCTCAGCCTAGATTAATGTGATGAACCTAATGATACGGGTAGATTTTATATAAACATTACGGTGGGACCCAAACCTATTAAAATTTGAAATTATTTTTTGGAAACTAAAAAGGTGGGCCCGGCCATACTCTTGATCATCTAGGTCAAGCCCAGCCCGCTTGAAAAAGGGGCCTTGATTTTAAGCCAAGACGGTCCAGCCCATGTCCGCCTGATGCGGGCCAGGCCTGAGAACTTGAGAAGCTAGCCAGGCCCATTGACAGCTCTACAAAATTATTTACAGGAAAATACATTTAATTGACCATCCATTTGCTAGAGACCGTCTTGGATTACTTTTGATCTAAAGAGTAACTTTTGTTAGGCAATCTTAGCCATCCCATCCATGGTTTGGAAAAAATGATGGCTACATGATATAAGGCCAAGTCAACGATGAATTGGATCATTTGATCAATGTATTTATTTTATTTTATTTTTTGTATGCTAGCCTTGGAAATGTGTTTTGAACTTAATGGACGGTTTGGATTAATCAAATAATGGACGAACGGATCAAAATTTCAGGAGATGCTTTCTGAGGGTGAAAATACCCAAATGCAACAATTTGGTTTCTTCTTACAAAAGCAATGAAGTCGAGAATTGGGGAGCCCACATGGTACCTAAGCTTGAAAGTCAGGCAGGTTTAACCCGAGTGACCCATGACTGACTCAACATTGGGTTGTGCTCAGGCAAGATGTATCAGGTCTGGTCTTGGGCTTGAGCTATATAAACACCAACCCGATCAAACTTGGGTTGAGATCTCGGGTTGCCCGACCCAACCTGAACCCGATTGATATATAATTGAGTGTCGATCGTCTTTGTTAAATGCACAAGAAATTCCAATGCCATTGAGTCTCATTAGTCCACGTTATTTCCAATGACTCAAGCTAACAAAATTCATCAGATTTCTCTCTGCCAAATAGATTGCATGCTACACAATACGACTTTTAAATAAGTGATTGTCCTATATTTTAGCTTGTTTATTTAGAAAGAATAAAGTTCTTTATATAAATAATTATATATATAACTAATAAAATCATAGGTACAAAAAATAAAACGTATATTGAAATATAATGGACTAATGTAATAATGAAAATATTAGCATTTATTCATCCGACCAACTCGACCGAGCTCGCTTGGATTGAGAATTTCCAATCCGAAGTTGGGTTGGGTTAGGGTTGAGGTATAGGAATCTTGGGTTGGGCTAAGATTGAACACTAACCTGACCCTACCTGCCCGACCTTCGGTAAAGTTGAGAATTATGGAACCCTCATGGTATCTGCACAAAATCCAATCCATTTACGGAAGATTTGGCTCATCGAAGCATCAGATGGGCCACACATCTATTTGAATGTTTTTCAGTGGTGCATATTAATTTTATGGTTTCGGTACATCTTACTGTTGGAAAATACCATGATGGATGTTGCCAGATCAATGGCTTGGATAGACCCATTTATAGACCCATATATCGAGTCCTATCTTATGTTATATTGCCATAAAATGGATGGAACGGTTAGGATTGCTTGTAGTCCTAGCACAATACTAAAGCCCATATCAGGCCCACTTGTGATATGTGAGATGAAGAACAATGCATTTAGATGGACGGTCAGAAATACATTACATGTATAAATCAGATGGGCCCCACAAACACAAGCTACCAGGCATTGTAGGGCTACTCACATATTCCCATCATTGTGAAAATTCTACAATGCCACACATCAGACAGAGCAGCCTTCTTTGAATACCGACGGCTGCTTAGAAAAGCAGGCTCGCCCAAGCGGCGATGAACCAAAAACCTCCGTACGGCGCGACGAGTGCATACTTCCTGTCTTCAAGGACTGCTACAGTATAACACCTGAAAAACGAAATAGAAGATTCGGGTTCGTTTAAATTCGAGTGCAGATCGTATGGGATCAAGGCCGTTCATTTGATGGGCCTCATTATGGGTGAGCCATATACGAAAAATGACACAGATTGGATGATCCTGGCCGCTGGTTTCACGGACTCTTGATGACCATAAATGGAAATCTTTGTGCAGTTAATATCTGTGACAACCAAACGATGATTGGCCCAACAGTAGTACAAAACTACAGGTGGGTCCCACCTCTTGGTGATCCAGACCGTTATTTGGTGGGTTCCTTTGTTGGATGAATTAGCCAATGGTTCATATTTGTGTAGATGTTTGGGGCTTACACCAATTCAGATGGGCCCTGCCAGATGAACGGTCTAAATCACATCAATGGGGTCCCACCTGTATGGGCAGGAAATCATTTTAGAAAGAAAATGAGAGCAATCAAGACATCTCTTTTGGTGAATTTCCTGCGTCTTGATCGGATTCTGATTCGCAATATCTGGGTCATTCATCTGGTGGGCCCCATGGTCTGTGTTGTGGTTCAGACCAGAAAGTCGATGTGAAGAATGAAAGGAGAGATTCCACATTCAATGCACTGTGTGGCCCACCTGATGAGAGGACCAGACTGATTTTCTGACCACAGCAGATATACAGTGGGACCCACCATATGAATGGAGCCTTACGGGCAATTCATGAAAAATCACACAGAAAAACGGTGTTCCAAAATCATGAAACTGGTTCAACTCAATGGAAATGTCAGACGTAAGAATTCAAATGTCCTACGGAGAATTTATGCCTTTTATGGTGTGTTTGGATACACAATTCAATTGAATTGCAATAATAAATAGTCTCAAAATGTGGAAAAACTGACCAAATTGCACATCATTTTTATATACAAGTTTGGTTTTGAAGACACCCAACTGCACTTGAGATCTAATTCTCATTATTCCAAATTACCCATTTATGATCCATCTAGTGAATTATTGCAATTCAATTAAATAGTGCATCCAAACACACCTGTCTACAATCCATTGAACTGACTTAGATCAACCAATATGGTACCAAACAAACTAGGCCAAGAATTTCAATACACCCAAATGGAAGAAACGAAAACCGTACAACTATAGAGCTGGGCTTGGGCTGACTCTGACTCATTCTTATCCAACTTGATCCGAACTGAGTGAGTGAGTTGATCTGAATCAGTTGACTTCATCCAATCCAAAGTCAAATTGATTTGAGTTTGAGTCACCCGGTAATCAACTGGACTCAACCCGAAATACAACTCGATGTTGACATGACTCATACATTTATATTTTAAAAAAATAAATCAGATCTAACGTTTCAGATATGAGATACGGTGTAGTTGATGGAGAGGCTGTAATTTCGATAGGTAAATCTAGGCTTTGAATGGTGATTTCAGCTTGTGATTACTCGCTGCACCTTACTTGACTCAGTGCTGACTCGGTATTTGTCACCCAGTGGACTCAGTCCGGCTTAGTCCAAGTCAGACCTGCACTCAGATCGGGTCAGATATGCTGGACTTGGTACCGAGTTGATTCGAGTTAGGTCAAGGATATTTCTAAACCAGATTGAATTGGATCAACCCTAACTCAGTCCGGCTCGACTGGATACCCAGCTCTACCTACAACGCTGTGAATTTCATCAAAGCCGCGCGTAATTAAAAGAAAACTATTTATACTTACGTCCCGAAAATGCAAGAATCGCAGCCATTAAAAAGCCTTCAAACTGCATAAGATATACAATAACAAACGGTTTTGATTCTAGATTATTTATGATAACAAGGCCAAGTCCCACTGCTTCGGTTTCTCTTCTGAAATATATCGAAAGAGGTTTCCCAAAGTGCGATTCCCAAAGTGGATTATCTGCTCTCTTAGCGAACTGTTCGGGATGCACAATCGATTTCCCTTGAAAAGGAACCCGTCTTGCATATGTAAGTCGTCGGAGTGACCTTCTTGGCATCTAACCCATGCGTCTCTGAAGTCGTCGTCATCGGCATATATGTCTTTGAGGCACTCGAACCCGACAACTTCATTGCTCATAGTTACTAACAAATTTGCACGACGACTTAACGCATCGGCTACCTTGTTCTGTTGTCCTGACTTATGTTTTAGCACGAACATGAATTCTTGTAAAAACGAGATCCATCTACCATGCACATGGTTAATGTTAGCTTAACTATTAATGAATTTGAGAGCTTGATGGTCCGTGTAAAGTATGAATTCTCTTTGAATCAAATAATGTCGCCAATGTCGCAGTGCCTGAACTATCTGGTATAACTCGATCTTGTATGTAAACCGCTTCTTACATGCGTCGCTAAGTTTCTCACTATAGAATGCTACCGGCCTATCTTCTTGAGATAAAACTCTCCCAATTTCGACATATGAGGCATCACATTCGACTTCAAACACTTTATCGAAGTTAGGAAGTACAAGAACCGGGGTCGTGAATAATCTGCGCTTAATTTCGGCAAAGCTCCTATCCACTGAAACTGCCCTTTCTTCATGCAATCTGTGATTGGTGACTTAATAGTACTGAAATTTCTCACGAATCGACGATAGAATGTCGCCAGTCCATGAAAACTTTACACTTCGTGAATATTTGTGGGAACCGGCCATTCTCTGATTGTCTTCACCTTTTCCTTATCCACGCGAATGCCCGTGGACGTTACGACAAAATTCAGAAATAATAGGCTATTAGTCATGAAGCTGCATTTTTTAAAATTGAGATACAGTTTATTTTCAGTAAGCACCTGAAGGATCTTTTTGAGGTGTTTCATATGGATAGTTTCGTCTTGACTGTATATCAAAATATCATCAAAATAAACCACAACGAATCGTCCAATGAAAGGTTTTAGAACTTGGTTCATCAATCTCATGAACGTGCTAGGCGCATTCGAAAGACCAAAGGGCATGACCATCCATTCGTATAATCCTTCCTTAGTCTTAAAGGCTGTTTTTCACTCATCACCTGGCCGTATTCAAATCTGATGGTAGCCGCTCTTTAGATCCAATTTAGAGAATATTTTGGCACCCTCTAACATATCTAGCATATCATCCAACTGCGGTATAGAAAGCCTGCATTTTATGGTGATTTTCTTGATGGCTCGGCTGTCGACACACATGCGCCAACTCCCATCTTTCTAGAGCGGGTACAACACATGGACTCATGCTTTCTCGAATAAGACCCTTACGGATTAACTCTTCCACTTGCCCTTGAAGAATCTCGCACTCATTCGGACTCATTCGATAATGAGGCCGATTAGGTAAACTAGACCCGGGGATAAAGTCGATATGGTTTTGGATATCTCGCATGGGAGGTAACCCATCGGGAAGGTTATCGGGCCAGATTTCTTTGAATTCATGTAGCAGGGGTCTTAATCTTTCAGGGATGATGGTAGACTCGAGTTCTTCCCCCTTTACAATTAATGCATAAGCCTATCCTATTTCTTTGGATTCTTCCACGAAGTTTCGTATGGTTAAAAGAAAATGATCCTCCACTTTAGAAGTTTCAGGTGGCCCCTCTAGATCCATAGGGGCCAATATGGTCTTCCGGCCATCCTTGACGAAGATATATATATTATCTCGCCCTTTATGAGTGGCGTCACGGTCAGATTGCTAAGGTCGACTGAGTAGTATATGACATGCTTCCATGTCAACCACATCACATACTATTTCATCCTTATAATGTTTACCAATTGAAAAAGATATGGTGCACCGTTCAGTTACCTTTGTTTCGCTGACCTTCTTGATCCAACTGATTGTATAGGGAGAGCGATGACGCTCTGTTTTCAATTGTAATTTCTCCACCATGACCTTGGAGACGATATTCTCGCTACTGCCACTATCAATAATCACGTCACAAACCTTTCGATTCACCGTACACCTAGTGCGGAAGATGTTATGCCTCTGTGGATGCACTTCTTTTCTTGGCGCATATAATAGCCGTCTTACGACGAGCGACTCACCGTGATCTTGTTGAACCCAACCTGAATCATCTACCTCGTCCTCGGTAGTATGCTCCTGTTCTTCAATATCTTGATCTTCATTAGCGTTATCAGCACTACCATCATCGATGGCAAGGTTTGCCACTTTTCGCTGGGGGCAAGTATTTGATAGGTGGCCCGGTTGACCACAACGATAGCAGTTATCAGGTTTTGACTGAGCATAGGGGTTCGAGATTCTACTTGGACCAGTAGCAGTCGATACACCCCTTTGGGGTCTAGCTTGTCCGCTTCCCTGATCTCGGCTCTCAGACGTAGGAGGTTGAGTTCGTGATCTTACGGGTTCCTTCCCCTTAGACTGTGGAGCTCCCTGGGGTGGACCCCCTGCAGTGATCTTTGTGGCAGAATAGGGCCGTGTGGTAGAACATTCAAGTTACGTTTCTGCCCGAATGGCCAACTTGATCGTATCATTCATTGTCCAGACGGGCTGCATATGGACCCGATCCTGGATTGTCATACGCAGTCCACCGTTGAATCGAGCGACTTGCTGCGATTCAGTCTCGACTAAATCGTTACGTGCCGCCAGGCAGTAAAATTCTTCCGCGTATTCTCTCACCGACCGATTACCCTGTCGACAATTTTGGTATTGTTGGAATAATACCTGATCGTAATCGCTAGGAAGGAATCGGGCATGTAGTAGCTGCTTCATCCGCTGTCATGTGCGGATTGATGCTTTCATCTGTCTGGTTCGTGCGAGTTGCAGTTGTTCCCACCAAGCTGAAGCTCCTCCTTTCAACTTGTAGGCCACAAGCTTCACCTTCTTTACTTCAGGGATATCTATATAGTCGAAAAATCGCTCAACTTCAGAAAGCCAATCGAGGAAATCCTTAATGTGTAGTTGGCCATTGAAGTTAGGAATATCAACCCGCATCTTAAATTCTCGATCTGTCCGATCTACTCGATCGCCACCTTGTCTGGGGTGTTGAAAGATTATGTCGTCGATTTCCTCCTCACTGGAGCCCCCTTCCTCAAGAATGACCCGTGGATGCATTGCTGGTACTATCATGCGATCAGGGCGATTGCGAGTTTCAACAATCGGCGGTGGAAGATTACCACCAGGAACATGGAGTTGCCCTAGGGTTTTCGCCAAGAGATTCGCTATGCGGTCCATAGAAGCCTGCAGCCCTTGCATGGCTTATCAATTCTCTTGCATGGTTGTTTCGAAAATTGCCGCCGTTAAAGGTAAATTCCCTGGGGCACCGCCCATGAGATTGTTGCCCGACCTGTTGTTAGAAGCTATCAATCCGAGGAGAAACCTCGCTCTGATACCAAACTGACGCAGGGAAGGACGTGATGTCGAGCACCGTCTTCCTCGAGATGATAAATATTCCGAATCCACGGAACTTCTCTGGACTCCTCACAGAGACTCCTCGAATCCACGAGGAAAGAAAGCAGAAAATAGAAAAGAATTTCTAATAATTCGAAATATATTAATGAATGACTAAAAACGAGTTTACACCCCTTTAAATAAAGGGAACCAAGCAACTGGAAAGAAATCAGACTCAAACTACAACTAAAACTCCTAGAATTCGCAACTTACTATAAATAGTAAACTTACTATTTATAGACGGTCATGACGTCTACTAGTGCGCAAGGTTTTCGGCCAAAAATAGTAAGTGTCCTATTTGGCTTCACCAAACCGTTCTCCTAATTATCCTAAGCACTTTTCATGTTGGACACAACTCCTAAAGCCCCACAGATGAAGAGTTATACTCGAACTAAAACTTACTATTTATAGTAAAAACAAAATTAAAACGGAAAAACGACCGTCGATCAGGGGGTTTCTCACAAATCCGGGCTGCGCAACCCGACGTAGCGGGGTTGGTTGGCTAAAGTAGCTCGTTCTACCCCAAATTCATATATTTTACGTTAGATAACTCATTCCGGATTGTGATATACGCCCGATCTAAGGTCCAATGGTCCGGATCAGTTTTGTCGCCGACCGTGCCTTTTTTGATCCATCTTGGCCATGAAATTGTCCACGACCCGCTCTACATCACACATTGTGGAAATCACATAAGATTTTTAGCCAATTAAAAAAATATATGAAAACGGCACTTACAATATTGGGGTGTTTGGTAATAGGAGCTGCGAGCAAGGCGGCCGTGTGAACCAAATGGTAGATAGATGCGCGGTTCCAAACCTTCCATTTTCACAGGAAGGAAAATCCCAATAAGAAAAATCCATTTCCAACAGATTGGACGGCTATAAATTCATCCAATTTTCAGATTCAATTCCTCAACGGTGGGTCCAGATCAGATCTGAAATCAGTAGCAAACTTCCGCCAATATAAAGATTTGGAGTGGGCCCCACATCGTCCATGGTCTTAAAATCAGCCCAATCTAGGCCCCACATCGTCCATTTATCAATTGGGTCTTGAATTTAGGCCCAGTTGAACGGATATGAACTGTTTATCAAGGCTGGCGAATCTGATCCGTTTAAATCCAGGGAATGGCAAATTGAGTGGATGAGATGATGGAAGATCATGGGTGTAGAAATCCAAAAACGCATACCTCTTTGTAAGCTACATTTGGGGGTTTGTAGACATGGGCCCCATACGTGCCAAGGCAAAGAGCAGCAATACCTGTTTACATTTGAATGTGTAAGAGAAATTCAAGAATAATGTGCATAAAAAAGAACGGTCTAGATCGTTGCAAACAGATTGATTGGAGGATCCTATATGCGGATTTTGGAGGGTTGGTTCTCCCCAATTCAACCGTCCGTTTAATTGCCTTTTATTTGATGGTTAGAAACATCTATCATTGAAAACTTTTGGTTACTATCATCTGCTATGGTTCTACAGTTTGAACAGTTGAGATTGAAGTATGTATGGCACACGTGTGTGGTGGCTGTATGCATGCCTACGGATCGCCATGCTCTGCGAGTGCTTATTGGGGTGGGAGTATGTGGGTGCGTGTGTATGTGAAGAGATCTACACGACACCAGATGTGCCACATGGAAGACACGTGCAATATCTCCAAGCCGTCCATCAGATGATTCGAATTGTGAAGAAATTTATATCTAAAAATCAAGGTAGTACAGTGCTCAGAAGGGCCACGATGTTAGAAACAGGTGGGCGGCTGTGAAAATTCATCCCAAGTATTTTAAAGCCTTACATCAGTTTTATAAAAACGGCCCACTTGATTAGTGTACTGACCTGATTGGTGGATCAAAGCGTAGGACCTCATGATGGATGCATTGAAAAAACGGGAACCATCCACTCAATGGGCAAACCATACCCATACATCGGGTCAGATTATCGCCTGTCCATTGATTCCGTTGGTGTTGCTCGTTTGATCCGTTGGCCATCTTGCTTCGGCCCAGGATCTGTATGACATGGCCCACTTTTGGACGGATCAAAATCCTCCACCAATGATAGGCTGACAGAAAAAGAAATTGTATCCAAAATTTCTTGTACAACATTGCATGTGAACATTTCTCAACAGAATTGATCGCCTAAGGCAACTGTACCAAAGCTTATGTTACCATGCCATCTTTCCACCAACATGCCTCCTGTTTAGGAAATCAGTAGCATGGAAATGATAGGTCCACTGCAAACATTAACTTTGTAACAAATCAAGCTGATCTGATCACTAGGTGGGTCAAAACCATAGATTTTCCTTTTCCAACAAAATGATCAACCTAATGAGTGGACCAGCCTAATTTTTGTGCCAGATGATTTACAAGATGGAGCCTACGTTTTAATAATAGTGATGTCCTACACAAGTGGCTTACTGCCCGGAGAGATTTTGGTGATTTAACACCCATTTTACCTAGTAGGGAGATGAAATGGACCTTTTAAAGTGCATCCAAACACAAGAAAAACAGCCGGCCAGTTTGGATGCCAAGCAACGCTTAGGCCTTGCATCCAAATCAGTCCTTTGCCTCTCTAACTCCTTTCCGCACTCCTTTAGGGCACGTTTGGCCAGTCAGATTGGATGGTATTGAAAGGGATTGGAAGTTGAATCCCGGGAATGGCCGGGCGACCCAAACAGAGTCTGTTATCGGATCTCAATCCCATGGATCTCAAGACAATCCACTGACAACACCATCATTACCTTTAAAAGACAATCCAACAACACCATTATTACCTAAAAAACCACGCCATCAACCCTAATACCATTCAATCCCTTCCAATCCACCCGGCCAAATGGGCCCTTAAGAGTTGGTAGGAGTGGCAATGGGCTGATTTGGACTAGGCCAGGTTAGGCCTAAATCAAGGCCTAACCTAGCACCTAGCATAAGTAAGCTCAACCATGAGCAAAATATTAGGCTCGGCATGTGTTTGCTTGGCCTAGCTTAGCTTGAAATTAACAACAACCTCTATCTTACTTTGAATTCTAAGTTTATCCACTAGTTGCACGGGCTACATAATACAAAAAGATATACATTTAAAAGAATAAAATTAACAATTTACATTCAAGACGCATGAGTTATCTAATGAAAGAACTGATTTATTTGTAAGATAAAATGATATCAGGTTTGATTGGGCCGTGGATGGTAAAATCACTTGAGCTTGGGCCCAGCCTGAAAATTAATTGATCATTCATGATAGGCCCATCTCCGGCCAACGGAAGCTAATAGAAAATGATATTTCCTCAATTTATATTTCCACGAATAAAAAAGAGGTCCTAATAAAATTTCATCTTTCTACAATAAACGTGCGTGCAAGTTAGCACCACACTTTAAACCTATGCAGGCGTATACATATGCACATATGAGCTCTGCCAAGCGCACACACGTAGGGAGTAAAGCTCATCTACACGCTACATATGTGCTAGCATGGCACATAGGTGTGAGATCCAATCCATCCATTAGGTTGGTCTAAGCCACTTGACAAGTGGATGAACCTAATGCTTGGCAAAGGGCATGAATATAATGGTGTCGTTCTGATAGATAGATTGGATCTTGGACCCATCATATCATGTTGGCACATGTGTGGCATGTGCATGAGCTTTATCCCACAGACGTGTGCACTTAGCAAAGAAAGCTCCATACAAATACACACATGCACACACATATATACTTATATTAATTATAAAAATATTAAAATGCAACTCAAACAAAAGAATGTCGAAGTATGGTGACACTACAATCATCATAACTCGCATGTTACTAGGAAAAAGGAAAAGATAATGCACTTACGTCCCCGAAAATGCCAGAATCCTAGTTGTTAATAAACCTCCAAACTACATCAAAACAAGTGAAAGAAAATCAATAATACAACTTCCTTTCTATACCTAGTGACCAGGCTCAAGGTCCACTTTGCATTTGATTTGCAGTTCAATATTTGTCGGTGCTTAACGAATCCAATTTGTTGAGATTAGCTTGTCATGAATTTCTTCGATCATTGCATCTGTTCATGAATCAAATTCTTTTGTTCACAAAGCTACGTTATAGAGGTATTGTACAATCACTACAAGAAAATGGCCCTTAGCTGACTGATGGGCGAACCCTTTGCCAGTGGCTAGTTTGAACGGCTGCCGGTTGAGTGCCTATATATAAAAGAAAAAAAAAATCCTAACCTAAATCCCTCTCTCAAGTGGGCCGCACGACCCTCTCTCTGCCGCTCGTCTCCCTCTCGTGCGCTCTTCCTCTATCTGCCGCTCCCTCTCCCTCTCTCTGAGCCTCTCTCTCTTACTCTCCCTCCCTCTCTCTGCCGCTCCCTCTCCCTCTCTCTGACACTCTCTCTCTTACTCTCCCTCCCTCTCTCTGCCGCTCCTCTCCCTCTCATGCGCTCTCCCTCTCCGACCCTCTCCCTCTTGCGCGCTCTCCCTCTCCCTTTCCCTCTCCGCTTGCTCTCTCTCTCTCTCTCTCTCTCTCTCTCTCTCTCTCTCGGCCCTCTGCTGCAACATCAGGTATCTCTCTCTGCTTGATCTACTGCACATCAAGGAGCATTTTGCTGCAACATCAGGTATCTCCTTCTCTCTCTCTCTCTCTCTCTCTCTCTCTCTCTCTCTCTCTCTCTCTCTCTCTCTCTCTCTCTCTCTCGTTATCTATTCATATTAATTTGGGCATTTTTTGGCAATTTTTAATTCTTCAAGTAACATTGTGCAATGATTTGTGTATTGAGAATTTTTGAGTTTCGAATCCCTAATTAGGGATTTGTAGTGTCGATTCCTTAATTAGGGATTTTCTGATATTACAAATTAGGGATTTGGGGATTTTAAAATTTTGGGGATCTTAAGGATTTTTGAAATTGGGAATTTCAGGTGGTTTTGATAGCTGATTTGGTAGATTTGATGTTTATTTGTTCATATTTTATTTATTTATAGGGTTTTGATGGCTGATTGGGAGGATTTGATGGTTATTTATTCATGTTTTCTTGATTTTTAGGGTTTTGACAACCGATTTGGAGGTTTTGGTGTTAACTACAATATTCCCTGGTGGCCCTTTGATGATGGACTAGCCAGTGTATCTAGTAGAGATAGGTTTTGGTATATACTTTCCTTTTCACGGAGTATTAGGTCCTTTATCTTATTCTTTAATGGACGTTCCTCTCTTTTCACCAACAGTAATTTGGTGGCTAGCTTTCCATATACAGAAAAAGATCGGTGAGCTTACGCATCCTTCTAATTTGCATTTTGTATTTTTGGGAATGCCAATTGCTTTGCTAAGAAATGATACAAATACATGAATATAAAATTTCATGCCTTTTTTTTTTTTTTTTGTAGGGTTGTAGAATGCTTTGGAGCGAACTACCCCTATTCTGTAAAAGCAAAGAGTAAGTATAAAGATCAGGAACTGTAGCTTTTTTCTGTCGAAATTATATAGCCATGTAATTTTTACTCACGGTATTTGAGGAAATTTCTATATGTTTTGACTCTACATGCAAATAAATTTGAATTCCATACATTTGCAGACTATGAATAATTCATAAATTGTGGTAGTGAGGCACTACATTGATCAGATCAAACAATGCTAACCATCTGATCATAGATACAACTTGTGTTTAAAAGTTAATGATAAAAAAACAGAGAAATAGAAAGTTTTTCTACAATTTGATTTTCATTTATTGAAGTGTGACACAGAGTCTTACAATTTGTTTTATGCTTGTAAGTGGGTTTAATCATGCATCAGTTGCTTTTTCATCTCTTCTAGAACACCCATCGTTAGAAACCTTAATAGGAACTGCTATCAATGGTAGAATTCATTTCCTTACAGGATCTTTAGATGGTTGAGTAATAAAGACGAGAAACTGAAAGCAACCAATAAGCAAAATACACATCTTTTAACATTTCATTATCGAAGCTGAAAGGAGATTACCTTTCTGGCAGTTGCCCCCCTTTTTTTCTTCTTATGCAGATCTAGTTTGATTTGGGAATGGATTGAGAAAATACCATCATAGAAGAAGGAAAAAAAATGACGGGTTCTGTTATGTGCACACTCAATTTAGCATTTCAAACTCTTTCTATTTGATTTGGAGCTTGCTGTCAAAGGAGAGATCCATTTTCCTTTTGTCACGTTTTGTTGTTTCAGTTGGATTTAGAAATTGTTTGGGACAAAAATGGCATTTGTAAGTATTGAGCATTAAAGCTGTTGCTGTTTGATTTGGGTAATGGTTTCTGGAGAAGAAAATAGCACTACATCCACCATTGATATGTAGTGATTTGGGCATTACAGCTGATTTCCTATTAAATGTTGGCCATTGGTTGGGACTTTTTTAACCATCTGTTTATAATTATTGAAAGTCTTCTAGTGGCTAGGATCACTAACGTTGTGGTTTTCTGAGGTTACGGCTAGAAGAATGGTCCAAATCTCATGCATGGCATTATATGTTTGGAGAAGTATTGCTAGACAACTAACTATGATGCAAGTGTCGAAACTGGTTCCTTTCTCAACTTGTTCAATGCGAAAGCTTGTAAAGTCTGAAATGGGCCCTATTTTTTTTTTTATAGTGTTTGGTATACTTCGGTATAGTCATATGCATTAGTTTTTAATTTCTCTATAATCCATTTGGTATAGTTATATGCATTTAATTTATTTTTTTCAATGGTCATTGCTCTTGTCATGTGGCATGTTATTAACGTATACTTTCAGAGATAGGAAATTCCTGAATAATCGACCATTCAACATACATTTGATTCTTGATTTCACTGGGAACTGGATACGACTCAATAGATTGTAAGAACTTTATTTGATTTGTTTTCAACATAAAATGCTTCTATATGAGAAGATTTATATGAACTATCATTTTGAACCACTGCAGTCTGATGCAAGGCACGTCTATGATGGGACGTATTCCTTCTAACATTGCTCTCTTGGTGAATCTAATATGTTCATCTTTTGTTGCTGCTTTATTGCTTGGAATTTCCTTGAAGTTATATCCAACCATGGAAGTAGTATGATTTGAATTACCTTTTTGAATCCAATATGTTTCGATTTTCAGGTAGATATCTGATTTGAAAGGATTGAGTATGTCTTTCCCTTCATTGGAGAATATGGCCAACATGGAGACATTGTGAGTTGAATGGATATAACCTTGATGGTGTAAATATATTATTTTTTGTTGATTCTTTTGCTCATGAAGTGTTTATCTTGGTCGTGTTCTGCAGGGTACTAAGAAATTGCTTGATTTCTGACGAAATCCCATCATATATTTGGAGCAGAACAAGGCAAATCAACTTCCTGTAATTTATTTTGGACATATCTTTTATATGTTGGCATCTACCAGAAAATCATTGTTTACTTTTTGTCACAGACTAGAAGAGAAGCTCTTGGACATGGAGACTGGATATTCTAAGGCAGCAACCCTTGTTAAAAACACTTGTAAAACACATGCCAAAATAGCCGTTACAGAAAAAATGGTCCATTATGTATAGGAAGGTCATATTCATTTTATTTCTCTAATTTTTCTTAAGATGGGCTTTCTTGCTTTTTGTTGTGCAATTTTTTCAAGTGGTTTTGCCTTTTGATTGGCTGGTAGAAGATGTGTGCCTTTGTCAACCCATTGAATATTTCTTTTGAGCAGCTTGTGCAGGGTGATACTGCTATGGGAACTGGATTGAATTCCAAAAAAGGGTATGAATTTTTCTAGGTTTTAAGCAATGTCGCTTTTATGGCTATTTGTCAGTGTGATTTGTTGTGGTAGTTATGTACTCATCATTTCTTACAATCTTCATATCTGGGATACCGTTTCTTCTTTTCTTTGCTTTTTTGAGTTTACATTTGCCTTAAGATTGCCGAGCTTTTGGCCATGTTGATTCTGTTGCAAGTATTGTCCACTACTTTCATAAAATGTGTAATTTCTGTTGCTTATGTAGGTATGAAAAGCCTTGCTCTCAGTCTCTTTGTTTGATTGAGACAAAGAATCCAAGTTTGGCAATTGTTTCAAAGAAGACCATGCAGCCATGCATTGCTGCATTCTTCTCAACTTACTTCTTTGTCTTTGCTGGTTCACCTGCTAGGATTTCTTTCCAAGTTTTTGTTGTCTTGGATTTTGCACTTGAATGTCTTCCTTTGATTAACTTCAGAAAATATCATCAATAATTCAGGTGTCTCACTCAAGATTGTGGCATCCATCACATGTGAGAGATTGCACCTCGCATTCCTTGTCTATATTTATTATGTAATGAAGTTTTCTTGATACTGTTCCCAGCTAACATGCTTGTTATGTTGAATGCATTGCAGTGCACCACTTTGGGGATTTGTTGTTGATTTCATGTTGTTTAACATAAACGGTAAGGCATGTTGTTTAGGACATGATTGCTTATGCTGGTTTTTTGTCTTGCGAGATGTAAGTTGCCCCATCATCTTCACTAATATAGAATGTTCTACATTATTTATATTGTCAATTGATTTTTTTAAGCCATATATCTGTTTCATAATCCGTGGCTCACTTCATTATTGGATTGACCTGATTCTTTTACTGTGGACCTCATCCCAATGCCGAGCTTCGACTGCTTGAGGTTCTTTGTCACAAGATATACAAGGTATGTATGTCTTTTGGAAATTGCTAGGCAGTGGTTAAAGTTAATTGTCATCCTCTTGTGAACTGATTTTGCCAATGACCAGAAGTATTTTGCTTTGGATCGGGATTTTCCCATGTCTGGTTGGACATACCCCCCTTCAAAACAGCTGCTCCATGGAAACTCACATCTGCCTTTTGTTGTAACTCTGCCGAGTCTTGGCAATTTTTGTTTCGGAAGTGTTGAGTCAACTAGGAGAATATTAGTTTATATCAATGGAGTTGTCTTTGAGTTCCTAGATCTTAGAAAGAACCATGGAAATGTATTGCTCATAGCCTATTAAAGATCTTATGTGATTGGAATAGTTCTGTAGTGCATTTTTTAAATAAGAACTTTTTTTTTTTGGTTATGTAATCCATATACTTTGATGGACATTTTTTTAGCTGAATGTTTGTATGATTTAGTTAGTCAAATATAATGAATTTATTGTATGTTTGTTATGAAAACTCAATTTGTAGGTGTCAGGCTCTATCGTCTGAATAGTGGGAGTTCTGGTACATCATAGTTTGATAACTCAAAAAATTCATGGTCTTCAAGACTCAATAGAACTTAACCTACTCTTTGACTCAACTCTAGTTTGACTTTTCTAGTTTTTACACTATGGCCATTCTCATGTTTTGCAAAATGTTATACTGATCTCAAGCGAAGGATTATAGGCCCCTTGTATAATGTTATACTGATGCGCAAGTGGAGGATTTTTAGTTGTTCGCAGGTAAGCAACCCTTCCATACAATTCATGTTGTATGAGACCATGCTGAAGCAGCTAAAGGAAAGACGCACCTTGAGTAGGAAAGCCACAAAAGGAGTGACTGCATTAGAGGTAGACCAATGACCTCGTGTTTTGCATCTCCTGTTGTTGCCGTTGCAATGCTTTTTACATTCATTTTGGTGTTTTCACGTTCTATGACGCTTCTTTGGTCAGGTATTTCTTCTTGGAGCTGTTGCTAAATTTGGGGTGACTGTTGTGACTTATCCCTTGCTTGTTGTGAAGGTAACTGATTTTGCCTTGTCTTTTAGCCATTTACCACATGATGCAACTTTTTCCATGTGTTTGTCTTTTTAGTTTTAAATTTTTTCTTCTTGCTTCAATGATAATATGAGGATGTATTTATGTAGTATGAGTAGTTTTCTTGTAATGGTTGTGATTTTTTTTTCTCCTGCTATTGGTGGAATCTCTCTCTCTCTCTCTCTCTCTCTCTCTCTCTCTCTCTTGTGTGTGTTCTTTCTAGGGGATATGTGTTTCATTTTTATGCTAGAAATTTTTGCAGGGAATGCGATGTTTCAAAATATTGAGTACTCTAGCTGAAGTTTGATTGCATTTTAAAATTTTTTGTGCTTGGATGGGAGTGGATTTTTGTGGAGGATTATGCGTGTTGATAAGATGTCTTGTTTTGTCAAGTTATTGTACTTATTCTTTTGTGATGGATTTTTATTTTCTTTTTCTTTTTCTTTCTTGCAGAAGTGCATCATTTCCTCTGCTGATTTCGTAGGTATTTTGTTAGTGTGTTTTAACATTTTAATTAATGCTTGTGATGGGAGTGGACTACTTGCATTTCATACATATGTCATCTTGCTAATTTTGTGCTAGTTGGTTGATACTCAAGCATTTCTATTTAGAGAATTCTGTGTTATAATATAAACTTCACGCATAAATGCTAGAATCGTCCATAGATTTGGCACTGCTTATTGAATTATTAGTTGTTAGCGGGCCATGGTAGTTGTTACTGACTGTTATAGACTGACAGGAGAACCATAGGCGGATCCTATAGTTTGTGACAAGTGGCTTCTCGTAATTGTGTTACAACCTGTTGTGAGATGTCTTAAATCTGAGTCCTTTCGTAACTGGGATGCGAAAGGAAAGTTGCTTAAACTATAAATAGGTGTTCCTAGGGCTTTTCTAGGTATGACAAAAGCTTTCTAAAGGGGTTCTAGGGTTTCTAAAGGGTGTGGCAAGGGTGAGATTCGAGGTTGTTCGAATCGGGTAAGTCCTTTCTCTTTGTAATTGATGCTTTCATAGTGGAGATCTGTCGCTTTGTGCCGTGATTTTTTTTCGAAAGGGTTTTCCACGTTAAATCTGTGTTCTCTTGTATGCTTGGTGCCATTGGATTGCTATCCTAGATCTAGATCTGTGTGATTCCGCAGGTCAAAATCCCCAACAAGTGGTATCAGAGCTAAAGTTGGGGCACAGATCTGAATCTGAGGGATTAGTAATAATGGCGAGTGCCAGGTATGAGTTTGAGAAGTATTCAGGAAAAAATAATTTTGAGTTATGGAAGGTTAAGATGATTAGCCTGTTAACCAAGCAAGGCGAAGATGGTGCTCTTGAGGAGCGGAAGTCTACTATGACTGATGATGAATGGAATATTCTTGATAAGAAGGCTTTATCATTGATCCGTTAATGTCTCACGGATGAGGTTCTCTACAATGTCATGAGGGAGAAAACTGCGACTGGTTTGTGGGCGAAGTTAGAGGATGTCTATGCGAAGAAATCCTCGAAAAATCGTCTACACTTGAAGCGGCAGTGGTATAACTTCAAGATGACAGAGGGTGGAGATCTGGAGGCTCACATCAGCAACTTTAATAAATTCGTTTGCAAATTGCTAGATATGGAGGAAGTGATGAAAGATGAAGAACAAGCATATATGTTGCTGAATTCTCTCCCGGCGTCCTATGAGGCATTCAAGGACACTATGTGCAGCATGAATAAAACCCTGAGTGTCGACACAGTTATCTCAGCCCTTCAAGGGAAGGCTATGAGACAACTGAACAACGACATGGGGACGCCTTCTGATGCAATGTTTACAGTGGGTAGGAATTCTGGACAAGGTACAGGTTCTTCTGGTTCTAGATCCAAATCCAGGGGCAAGGGCAAAGGAAAAGTAAAGTGCTGGAATTATGGGAAAGAAGGACATGTGAAGAGAGATTGTGAAAATTCTAAATCGAAGAGGGAAGATTCTGAAGCTTCATACAGGGAGGCCAATGTTACCACATCAGATGGATCGAGTGGATGTGATGGTGATGTTTTATCTGTGTTTTCGCTCAGACGGTCATACGATGATCGTAAGGATGAGTGGATGCTAGAAATAGGGGCATATTTTCACATGACTCCTCATCGGAGTTGGTTCACCAACTACAGGGAGTGCGATGGTGGACATGTATTTATGGGCAATGATATTGCCTGTAATGTTGTGGCTGTTGGTTTTGTGCGCATCAGGATGTTTGATGGGGTGAAGCATACCTTGACAGATGTGAGGCATGTTCCTGATTTGAAGCAGAATCTGATTTCTCTTGGTGTGCTTGAGGCAAAAGGATATAAGTACACAGGTATTGATGGTGCTCTTAAAGTATCTAAGGGGGCACGGGTAATCATGAAAGCGCAACGACTCGGTAACTTATACAAGTTGATCGGGAGCACTTCAAAAGGTGGAGCTACGGTGGATGTAGTGGATTCTACTTCTGAACGTGTGTGGCATGTTGGGCATGGCTACATGAGCGGGCAAGGTAGGAAGGCTGAACCGTGAGGACAAGGATACGGAGCAGGTGGAGCAGCCACCTGTGTGAAGAATTACACAGCATGATCGCGGGACAACGGCGAGGTACATGGACGACTCCAATATCGCAGGAGATTCATCTTCTATTCAGATGGCTCTAGGTGAGCCTGTTGCTGAAAAGTAAAAGGTGACTGTGGGTGATGTGATGGATTCATTGTACCAGACCGACATCTGGGAGTGGGTAGAGCTTCCAGTGGACCGGAGAGTGGTTGGATGTAGGTGGATCTTCAGGAGGATATAACATAGATACAGGGCAAGGTTGGTACGAAGGGTTATGCTTAGAGAGAAGGGATCGGCTTCTCAGAGATATTCGCACCGACGGTATATCAGGTATCTATTAGATCCTTGATTGGCACTGATTGACCAATGTGATCTTGAGTTATGATGAGATGCAGAAATAAGAGAAGAGGTCACGTAGCTACACGATTGAAGATTGAAGACATGGTGGAGATTGTTGCGAGATGTCTTAAATCTGAGTCCTTTTGCAACTGGGATGCGAAAGGAAAGTTGCCTAAACTATAAATAGGTGTTCATAGGGATTTTCTAGGTATGAAAAAAGCTTTTTAAAGGAGTTCTATGGTTTCTAAAGGGTGCAGCAAGGGTGAGATTCGAGGTTGTTCGAATCGGGTAAGTCCTTTCTCTTTGTAATTGATGCTTTCATAGTAGAGATCTGTCGCTTTGTGCCGTGATTTTTTCCCGAAAGGATTTTTCATGTTAAATCTGTGTTCTCTTGTGTGCTTGGTGCCATTGGATTGCTATCCTAGATCTAAATCTGTGTGATTCCGTAGGTCAAAATCCCAAACACAACCTTGGTACAAGGTATGCTTTTGAAATACTACAGACGAGAATGTTCATTAATTTAATGCTGCATAGTCCCAACATCCATATATTTAATATAACTTGTTTGAGAAATGCTCCAGTGCTCTCAAAGCACTACTCCTAGTTCCATTGGGACACTTACACAGTTCAATCCATTGATCCAGACTGTTCATTAGGTCCAACGCATATTTCATGGGATATCATGAAAACATCACACTAATCTGACAAATGCTAACCATTTGATCAATGGTCTTAAACACAGACGGTCAAGATCATTTACACAAAAATAGGCCCAATAAAATTTTTTATCCATCTATTCATTAACGATCATCATTGATTGCTTATGACTCTAAAGAATGACTTTTGTTAGGCAATCATAACCATTCCATCCGTGGCTTGGAAATAGGATGACTAAAGAAATTGAGGGCACATTAGGGATGGATTAAATCAGCTGATCAGTGTGATTGTTGCATGGTAGCCCATAACCTATGTTCTTGACTTAATGGACAATTCGGATCGACCGATTGGAAGGTCCAAGTGAACTGATACAACTAGGAGCACTGTAAGTTACAGTGCTCCGAGAGCCTTTGAGCATTTCTCAACTTGTTTGGATTTTGCCAAGTATATTTGTTTAGAGAAAGGATCTGCTGTGATAACTTATATGCATGTTGGTTATCTTGCACCCCATCTCAATACACATGATGGACGTGGCACCGAACCATTCATCTATTTGGCCCTGCTGTGGACACCAAAATTGCACCTGTCGAGTGATCCTAGTCACTGTTTGGAGGACCTCTGACAAATTACAAATGATAAGAATCCAAGTAGAATTCAACATTTAATGGGCAAAAGTGTAATATTGGAAGATATGATCATCCAACCAATGTGGGGTTTTAACTCTTTGGCATATGGCCAATCTAAGGTCGGGCCCAGCAGATGAACAATCCGGATCTCTTGCATGTTTGCCAATTATTAAGGAGATAGAATGCTTATAACTAAATTAGATATTAGCCCTCGACAGTTTTTCCTTTCCTATCTTGTTATGATGAGATTACTACATCTTCAATTCTTGGTTCATCTCATTCTTTAGGAATGAAATATGCATGCATGCAATGTTGTCGTATCTACTCTATCAGACATTTGAGGAAATCAACTTCTAGGTTTTTATATACAAATTTGTAACAAGCATCCTTTTCGTGGGTAGATGTCATTTCATCTTATTTACAAGTCGTTTTCTTCATTTCATATTTCGGTGACCTGAAAATAACCATATGATGAAAAGATGAGCAACCTTCGTGTTATGGGCTCGTATCGTTCTGCGGTCTTGAGAAAATATGAATTTGATTATTATTATTATTATTAATTTACTCTATGTAAGCCTTTTTTGGCTTTCTTTGTCTGTCACGAAGGCCTTCTGTATATTGAACAATGATCTCCTATGATTTTTTCTACTACAGCTATGAGATTGATATCACATCAGCATCGCGGTAAGGATATTCTCTTTGGAAGATTCTTTGGCCAGGAGCAAGTATCACGAAGGCCTTCTGTATATTGGTAGTGTTCTTTCGTGCCATGTTGTAGGATTCAAGCTTTTCCGGTAAGACCAACATCTCAATTTTAAAATTTTTTTTTATTATTATTTATACAATCTCATCTTTTATTGAAATATGTTTGTAGAATCATTGATCTATTGTACAACTAAGTAACATGTGTTTTGTGTCAAATCCATTTTGAATTTTATTGTCCCTCTAGTGAAGATGGTTTGGATTTTTAGGGCGGCTCATGCAGGTGAAATACCTTTGAATCATGAAAGTAACTCAAAAGACTAATGTAGATTTTTACTTTGGCATGTGAAATCATTTCTTTTATGGACATGATATGTACTAACTTAAAACCTTTTTGCAGTCATCAGGATATTTTTGTTGGGACCTGTACCATTTTAGTTCTGTCTTTCTTCAATAAAACAGTGGTGTTTCTATATTGAACTGAAACTTGAATTTAATGTCTAGAACATGCTAGATTGGGCTCTTAGTCAATTAGTGAGTTTTGGACTATGTTTAGCATCTTTGTTTGAGCATTTCGCTAAGCATGCATACCATCCTTATGCATCTTATTCCATGTTGATATTTACAATCAAGTTGACGTTCTTTTTAGAGTGATGCAGAGAAGTTGTATAAACAACTTGCGCATTTAAAATCAAGACCTAAGCAAAAATTTTAACATAATGGTTTCCTGGGACTTTTTGGACAAAAGGTCGATGTTGTAGATCACACTGAGAAGAGGTTACAAGGTTTGGAAGAGAATGTTAGAATGCAACAATCAGATGTTTCATTGATAGGAGAGGTAATGTTCTGCTTCCTTTACTTGTGAGCCCAGTTTCATGTGTATAGTGGTTCTGTGTTGGATATATTGCTCATGTTGCAATTGGTATCCTCATTGTATGATCTGTCCCTTCTTTATCCTTCTAACCTTGATTTAAGACTGATGCTTGTCCGAAATTGAATATTCTTGTTTTATAGCTTTGTAAGTCCCTAAAGGCTAAAACCCATTTCATCCTCTTTCCCTTGCCAAACAGGTCTTAATACGCCTGATGGGTGCTGATGAACATATTTATTCCAATTATATGGACTTAAAGAAGTGGTTACAAGATACGAATGTGCTTGAGATGATTCTGAATAAGTTCAACTCCTCTTATGAGCAACAATCTTTGACCTGATTAAAGTTTAACCTCCCGGAATTTTATATATATATATATATATATATATATATATATATATATATATATATATATATATATATATATATTAAAGTCTGCTACTTCTGCAAAAGTCTAGGGCATACAATGAGTCCTATGATGTCATAATCCGACATGTGAGATTTGAGCTTCCTATAATGTGACTGTTTAGATCTTATTAAATAAAACGTCATGCTATTTGACATCTCATGAAGAAAATCATTAACAGCCAATCTATACTTTGTGCGTTGTTCCCACATGAAGAGAGAAATCATCTTATCTTTTAGGCAAAATATCCATTTCTAACCTTATAGAAAGCTCAGATTTCACACATGTTTTGTATGCTCGTGTGTGGATATTTAGGGCTTTATGCATTGTGGAGTTACCAAACCTCCAATATAAAAATATAAAATTACAATATATGAAATGATTTGGCTCATGGCGATTGTGTCTCCTAGACACAAAAACTTGAGAAACTACAACAGTGATGGGTTATAAAAATCGCAAAGTGGAATTGGATTTCCCACACTAATCTTGCTTTTCCTAATCTTAGATCAGTTTGAGAAAAGCCAAAGAAATCTAGGGATTTTCTTCTCTCTCTCTCTCTCTCTCTCTCTCTCTCTCTCTCTCTCTCTCTCTCTTTTTTCCATCATTGTCATTGATTTCTCTAGCCATAGTTGTAATGGGGACGTCTCCTTGTTGTGAAGAAGGGTCCATGGACCCCAGAAGAAGATCAAAGGCTTGTGGACTACATTGAGAAGCATGGTCATGGAAGTTGGAGAGCACTTCTGAAGCTCGAGGACCTGAATAGGTGTGGAAAATTCTCAAGTGAAGAAGAGCGGATCATTGTCAACCTTCATTTGATTCTTGAAAATTAGTGAGTTTTTGATTGCTTTAATATGTATTTTGATGCAATATTGAGTTGAATTCAAATCTCTAACTTTGATACCAATTAATTTCTTTTGGCTATTTTGTTTTGCAGGTTTTAGGCATGGATGAATGGGAGCTATAGATCGATGCATTTTATTTGTTTACTTATTTTTTTTGAAACTATTCGATTTATTATTGTAAATATTATTCGCGGCAGCTCGATGCATGTGAAAGGGCCACATAGGCATGTATTTTTTTTATAGGAAAACAATCACTAGGCACAATCCACTTCCTCACAGGAATGTGAAATCAAGTGGACCAAAAGGGTCAATGATAAGGTCCATCATTTTATGAGTTGGAGAGGCAGAACTCATAAAATGAGACTCACTGTAGGGTCAAGCATCTATTTTGTGTCATTTTCTCTTTCTTTTTTTTTTAAAAATTATTATTATAAACTGAATGTTTGCAATCTAATAAGCCTATACTTCTTAAACTGCAGCCAACATGAAGCTGCCATAGGCAATGGAAAAGAGAGCTTGAGGCATAGGGAAAAAAAATCAAATCACAATTATAGATGTGTTTATAAATGCATATGCATTAAGGAATTAGGAGCTTAAATGCTAATTGAAGTGTTAATAAAGTTAAATCAGTCCCACATGGATCTGGAGTTAAAAATTCACATACCACTGCCTTACCGTACAAAGTGTCGGTAAATCCCCCAAGCAGCGGCGGCCTGCACAACCGCTAGTAAAGCCCCTGTGCAGCGGCAGCTTGCACAACCGCCAATACCGCAAGTAAAGCCTTTACCAACCGAGGTTTCATTGGCATTTTCCAAACCGCGGGTAAAAGTTTTGGCGGCGGTTTTCTGGGTATTTACCGGCGGTTTTGACCGCCGGTAAATTCCAGTTTTCTTGTAATGCTCAGCCCATTCATTTGTGCCCACATTCTATGGAAGGGGGAACTCTTTCAATGATCCAGATCATCCATATGGTGGATCCCACTATGGTTTGCTGATGGGCTAAAAAAATCGTAGAGAAAAATACCAGCCTTCTGATAGGTGGACATTTCATTGTGCATGGACTGTTGGCAAGATTTTACATCTCAACTGTCCAATTACAAGCTTATAGATAGTAATTTCCAATGAGATCTTTGCTTAACCCATATGCATGTACAAGGCATACCATCTACATGCCATCAAATGTGCCGGTGTGGCAAAAAGATGTGATATACAAGCCGTCCATTAGGTTGGTCCAAACATTTTTGCCAAAATCAAGATGGTCCACTCATCGTGTGGATGTTAGGAACAGGGGGACAGGTTAGAAGACTCTGGCCAAAAGTTTTTTCCACCAGTACGTCTGTCTCATGAGTTATGGCCCACCTGACAGTGGAGCGACCTGATTCTTAGGCCAAAGCTTCCCCACAATGAGACCCCTGATAGATGGATTACATCTATCTACGACTTATTTTACATGTTGGCACGTGTGGTGTGTACATGAGCTGCCTTACACACATGTATAGGCCTAGCAAAGCTCTCTCGAATGATTCTTTTCCTTTGGAGCACTAGGCATCTGTGGTGGGGCACACCAGATGAATGGTTTATCATTAAAAGGTGGGCGCCATACTTCCTGCTTCCTAGGCATTCGTTGTTCCCGACCTTTTTAAGAATGGACACTTCCCCACTGCCACACTCAAATCCACCTACATTTTGTATGATCAAGGTACAAAAAGTGTGCATGAGCTTTAAAAATCCTGTAATTAAAACCGTATATTTCCTCGTAAAGTTCAGTGATAAATAAGGGTGTGTTTGGTTGCGCTCCAAACATCGTGAAATTTTGTGATATTTTGCACAAAAGTAGTCTTTAATAGTGAAATATCATGATATTTGATGCAACCAAATGCACCCTAAATAAAAAGTACAACAAGGAGCGGAAATGGGCGCTTACAATATTTGGATGCTTGGTGATTGGAGCTGCAAGCAAGGCGGCCGTATGGACAAAATGGTAGAGAGATGCAGTATGCCAAACCTTTATTATTTTTTTTTTACATGAAAAGAAATGAGAAATTGAAGGGGGGAAAAAAAGAAAAAGAAGATCAATTAAGATTAGCAAAATCATAATAAAATGAAATGATTACATCTTTGTAAGCTGGATTTTTGGGCTTAAAGGCATGTGCTCCATAGGTGCCAAGGGCAAGAGCAGCAACTCCTGTTTACATTTGAATGTGTGAGAGAAAATTCGCAGATACCAACAATTCAGTCTTTCTAACCATTCCCATTCAATTCTAATGAAAGAAATGAAATTCTAAGGTGATTCTTACAAAGATAGTGAAGAGGCGAATGCAACATTGTGATATTGATGTAGAGCGGGTCGCAGACACTTTCATGGCAAAGATAGACTAGAGAAGGCCCAATCGGAGGTGGAAATGATCCAGACCATTAGAACCTTAAATTAGTCGTATCTCGCAAATTGGGATGAGTTTTTCGATATATTATATATGATTTCAACAATCAAAAGTCCCATTTAGTTTCGTTTTTACAATAAATAGTAAGTTTTAGTACAAGTATAACTTTTGATCCTTTGAGTTGTAGAAGTCGTGCCCAACATGAAACGGGCTTAAAAAAGTTAGGAGAATAACATGGTTGGGCCAAATTGGACACTTACTATTTTTGGCCGAAAACCACGAAGTCTAGAAGGAATAGAGGTTATTTATAAATAGTAAGTCACGTTTTTAGGGTGTTTGAGTAGGAGTCTAAGTCTAAAACCCTGTCCTAGGTTTGAGTTCTTTATTTAAAGAGTTGTAATTTCATTTTTTATCATCAATCAAGTAATTTTGAATTTATTAGGAATTATTCCTACTTTTATCCCTCGTAGATTCGAGGAAGCTCTATAAGGAGTCCAAAGAGCTCCATGGATTCAGACTAGTAATACTCTAAAAGCTTGAATTGTTAGAGTATAACAGATTAATCCCTTTATCTCATATCCCAGGCCCCATATTTTATGGGTTAGGACTTTGGCCGAACCCCCCTCGTGGGCCCTAAATCACATGGGCCGCCCACCCCGAGTGTGTCTCCGCATACCACAGGCTACCCCACTCGAGCCCAGTGTGAAATGCGCATTAATCACCCTCGGTGAGGAGTCTCTAACAGAAAACCTCTCCCGTGAGCCCCAAATCACATGGGTCACCCATCCCAAGTGTGTCCCCGCATCCCACGGGCAACTCTACTCAAGCCCGGTGTGAAAATGCCCCTGCATTACTTAGGACTAGGACATGCTCATAGTGAGCCCCACCTAATGAATGGCCCAGATCAGGCACACCAGTGCCATGATTTGCTTTTCTGACCTCTCTTGCCATGGCATTCATCATGGAAAACCCATAATAACAAATTCAACTTTTATTCCTCATACAAGTGTGACCCACCTAATGAGTGGATTGGCCAGATTTATGGGTCCAGGACATGATCATAGTGGGTCCCAGCTAATGAATGGCTTGGATCAAGCACACGCATGCCATGATTCATTTTTCTAACATATCCTGCTGTAGCCGTCATAGAAGAAGACACATAATACAAACTCAGCTTTTCTTCCTCACACAAGTGTGACGCACGTAACGAGTGGATTGGTTAGATTAATGACCAGTACACGCTCATAGTGGGCCTAGATCAAGCACATGTATGTAGCAATTCATTTTTTTGAACTCTGACTCAAGGAAAGACGTGAGGTTGAGCACCGTCTTCCTTGGGAGGATAACTGTTCCGAATCCACGGAACTTCTTTGGACTCCTCGTAGAGAAACCTCGAATCCATGAGGAAAAGAAAATAAAAATAATTCTAAAATATTCAAAAAAAAAAATTTATTGATCAATGCTTAATATCTATGTACCTGTTACACCATTAATATTAAAAAAAAAAAAAAAACTCAAAATTCGTAATTACCAAAAATAGCAAATTTCTAACTCAAATAAAAATCTTAATTATACTAAAACTCTTCTAAAGCCTAATTTCTAAAAATAAAATTTCCAAATAAACTTTTGCTAAAAGCATCCTATCATAATTACAAGTTATTTCTAAATAGGAAGAAAATCTAAAACTCTAAAAATAGGAAAATATTAAAAAAAAATTCGGAATTACTAAAAATAGTAAATTTTTTCCTAAAAATTCATTTTTGAGCTGCAAGCACACGTTTTCTGACGAAATGGAGAGATGCGACACACTTTGTGGGTTGGTTCACCTCGGATAGCCCATTTCGGTAAAGATTGATAGGTTATGCACCCTGTGACGATACCCGGATAAAAAGTTACAGTCAATTTGCGGTCCACCTTCTTTTGGCCCAACCATGCTAGGAACGTATCTGTGATACGTTCTACATCAATTCGTCATACAAGAAGACCCACAATAACAAATTCAGCTTTTCTTATCATTTTGTTCAATAGCATTGGAAGAAATATTGAGAGAGAGAGAGAGAGAGAGAGAGAGAGAGAGAGAGAGAGATGCATCATGAATGATTTGGGTATTGGAACTGTACACTTATAATACCAAAAGTAGATAATTGGGGTCTCTACATGAATAAAACAGCGTTGAAAAATTAATGCATGGAAGAAAGGAAAAAGGTAGAATAATAAATAAATTTCTTTTCATGGGTTTTCAAAACCCAATAAAAGAAATCTACTTATTTTTCTCTTCTGGCATTAGAATTGCAGTATTCTACAATACCCAGAGCAGAAAAAAAGGGTGCATAAATCCAACAAAAACAGGACTAAAATATCAGTTCCCTCAATTTGGGGAGAGAGAGAGAGAGATAGAGAGAGAGAGAGAGAGAGAGAGAGAGAGGCCGGTGTAGGTACCACTTTCTCTCCTTTTGGGTATGGGAATAGTACACTTTCTAATACAAGCATTAAGTAAAATGGGGTGTAAAAATCATTTCCAAAAGAGAGGAAATACTAAATTCCTTCTCTTGGATGTATGCATACACCCCATTTTCTACTTTTTGGTATTAGAAGTGTACCATTCCAACACCCAGAGCAGAGATAAGGGGGTGAGTATTATCAAAATGATAGACTAAAAAAATCAACCAAGAGAGAGAGAGAGTGCGTGTTCACTCCCCAAGTGCAGGGTTGTGATGTAGTAATAACTCGGTAAGACCGAGGTCAAATCCCAAGGGACTGAAACTCGTACGTTATCTAAAACTAACTAGAACTAGAACTAGGCTAAGATGAAATCTAAACTGTATGTAATTTGAGGAATAATGGTGAAAATATTAATCTAAAATTATAGAAATCAGAGGAAAGAAAACTAGGGATTCAGAGGATCCACTTGTAGTGATCAGGGAGGTCTTATGCTTGTTTTATAGAAATAAACTGAACTGGCATTGATCTAGTTTTCAAGAGATGAAAGGTATATGAATTAGAATAGATTCCATCACCAAACCATGCCCAGGAGACTATGGCAAATAACAGAATTAAACTAATTACCAACCAATCACATGTTATGAAAGTTAGGAAGGGTACTGTCATCCGACCATGCCCAGGAGACGATGGTGAACAACAGGGTTTCCTGACGTCATAAACATAAAAAGGAAAAGGAAATATTCAAAGCCATTGCAGACCCACTGTAATTTCAGTCACAACAGACCATTAAAGACAAAATATTTCCATACTAATCAACTAAAATCAACTTCAATTCATACCTTAAAATCAAATTAAAATCATAGAATCTCCCATCTCACTACAAGCTTCACCTCTTGGCCCTAGCTAAGAGGTTTAGCTCGACATGATGGAGCTCAACATCTTAGATAAAAATAAATAAATAACAAATAATAAAATAAATACTTTGATTACTCTTTCTCTCTCTTGCAGGCACATCCCAGCCCAGCCAAGATGATCCTTCTCGTTTTTTTTTCCCTCCACGTTCTCCTTTCCTTTTATAGGCATAAAGGGCGGTGGAGAATCTCTTACGCAGCAAGGGAACATGCGTAGTGAAGAAAACACAGCCGACTTGCGTTTGGAGTGGATTTTTTTTTTTTTACGATGGGCGCTCCAAGAATGAATTTTGACTCCATGGGTGGGGTACAAACCCCCTTACTAAGTTTTTGAACGGTTTGGATCTTGCATCTAACCGTTGTTGAAATCACAGAATGACCCACGGAGAAGACAGCGTCCGGCGTGCGTAATTTTGAAGATTTTCTTGCGCTGAAGTGTTCGGTGGGCCCCACAGTGATGTTTTCTATGAAATCCACCCCGTTCATTGAATTCCTCTCGAAATTTCAGTCGGGGATGGCATGATTCCATTCACATTAAGTATCGCCCACCTGATCTTTCACTCCACCGTCGATCTTCTGTTTGGGCGATCAAGAACCGATCTTTACTGTATTCTAAGATTTTGTCACCTAGGCGATGGTAACAGGGCCCTTTGGAATCTACCGGACGGTCCAGATTGGACCTTTGAATCAAGATGGTGGCCCACAAAATGTCCCAGCAAGCTCTGTTTGAGCTTTCCAGCGAAGAAACGGCAGTTGCTGTTTTGCACAAGGGCGTTGGTGGGGTCCACTTTACTGCTGGTTTGCGAAATCCAGGCCAGCCACTGCATTCTGCTTGAAAACCGGTCGGAAAAGATGCGGTTCATGATTCGGTGAGGCCCACCAGGATGTTTACTCTACCATCCGAATGGCGTTTGATCTATAGTATTCCACGTGTGTATGCATGGTTTTGGAAATTATGCCTGTGTACGGTCGGTTTGACCATCTGGAACGAATGGATGGTCTGGATTAACAGTGTGATCAAATGGGGTGGCCCACTCATCACTTTAGCATAACGTCCAGCGAGAAGAGAGATTCTCTCTCGGTTTGGAAAGTCGGGTCGAACCGTCTTTGACTGGTCTTCCAGTCCAATGCACATCCAGCGCATGTGCACTTCATGTACACGCAGTGTAGTGTGGGGTCCATCATAATAATCTCAAAAAATATGATCCGTCCATCCTTTTTCTCATCTTATTCAAACTGTTGATACCGATTTTGACACATATCCGGATATCAGGCGGGCCCCGGTTCACTGATCTATGGGCTGATCTATCTGTTGGCCCACTTCTGTAGGGATCCAGGAGTTAAAATTTGACGTGTACGGCTCATTTGTGGTCCTCAGGCGATGTATGAAATTCAGAGCCGATCAGATGGTGAGAACTCTACAATCTTGCGTTCTGGACCAATTTTGGGTCACTTACGCTTCAGTTTCTTGATTTTCGTGGATCTCTGGCATGTGCATTCATCGATCGTAGTCCCTTTGGGTCCGTCCCTTGCCTTGGTGATCATCAGAGTGTTAAATCCAAGCTTTTAGCACCTTATTTCGATCCAAGCTCGCAAATACACCGTACATCACAAGAATGATAAAACGGGCCATTAAACAGTATCATGCTTGTAAATCCAGGTAATAACTGGGGTCTAATATGTAATATTTGACCCTCAACACAACCCCCAACCAGCATTTTGCTAGTCTCGAGCAAAATATGCGAAAAATAAGTTGAGAATTACAGGACGATTTCCATAAACTCGAATGATTTTTCCAAAATAATCTAGATACGAAAATTCTAAGATTCATGGATGTTGGGCATTACTTTCTCCTGGACTCGAGCTCACGGTAAACTTCCTAGTCAAGTTCAAAATATTAATCTACCAATTAGAAAATTCCTAAACATTGAGATCCATGGTTATATAGTATAATCTCGGCTTATCATCATTAAAATTCACTTCTCTATTTTAAGATATCATTGATAACCAATAAGAGGATTCATGACAACAAAAACCTAAACTAAAACTTGCGTCATAGATCAACCTACCAACTTTTGATTTTTCTATTAAGAGTAATGCCAATGAAATGAATCAAATCTTCACCTATAGGGAGTAAACCTATGGGTGAAGAACAGTCATTCGATACTTTTTGCATGTCATTCTTCTGGAATCAACCTTCACCTGTAGGGAGCATAACTATGGTGAAGACCATTCACCCAACCTTTTCAATTCATCTTTTATCACGCCCCAAACTCAGAAATCAGATTCACAAGAATCTCGATCGCCGAATCCGGTGCCGACAGCCTCCGTAGTACCCCATTCTCGGCTCCCAGCGCAACATACGCCAGATTCCGATCCTGGGATCCTACAAGGAGGATTTTTTTGAACGTACACTTGTCTTGTAATAAGCATAACCACAAGTTTACCCAAATTATAAAGGAAACATCATCATCACATATCCACTAATATAATCATTTGAGTACAATGCTGAAAGGGAATACATAAATAAAGAAAAATCAAGCTCCAAAAGACCACTGCACGCTCCAAGCTCAACACTGCTGCAACCTAACATCACCTGCACGCATCTATTGTGCATAAGCTTATAGAAAGCTTAGAGGGTGGTGTAAGTGTGTGCACAAGGTAAGTATCAAATGTTCAATACAATACCATCATCATATAATACCGAAATTACTGGTAATTCATAAATCGTACATTATCAGAATAACCTAAAATACTGACAAGATCATAAATCATACAATGACAGAGTAAGCGAAAATATGGACAAGTTCATAAGTCAGTCAATTATCAGAAACGTAATATAAAACAGATATGCACTAAGGAGTTATAAAGAGTCAAATATCGGATGCCGAGGATGTAATGCAATATACAAATCCTGCTAAGTCTGTCTAGGCCATATAAGTACAGAAATATAACAACCCAAAATGCCATATGCCTGCGGATGTAATGCAATATGCGATGCGAATGAAATGACCATGCTGGAGTGTGAAGTCAGGATGATAGTACGTAGTATCGCAGGCTACGGGGTCCACCATAAGGACTTCTATCCAAACCAGTCCCATACCTAAATTTGGATAGTCAGACTCAATGTGGTAGACTCCTGATCTCAGGTTAGTCGCGCGCCCAACTGAAATTCTTGCCATAACGAAGGTACACAACAATTAATTACGCACCACCAGCCCGAGTGGATAGCGAATGAACGAATGAATGAATGAACATGCAATTCCTACTCAATAAGTCCACATATTAGTACGATTTCTCTCTGGAAAATCACCGGGGTCTATTACACTCCATACCAGATTGCCGCCCCATCGCGCGCAACAAGGTGAGTGGAAGAGACCTCACTATCCGCCTGCCAATATCGGGCCCGGCTCGTCAATAGCGGACCCATTCCTCGAGCTGGTCAGACTCAGCCTAGCATTGCCCCCTCCTCCCGGGCAGGTAAGGCTACACCCCCTTCCAACCGACCGCGACACAGTGGAGAGCGCAGCCATCTGATAATCAGCACTCGGCGCCCATCTACCCACTCGGCCTAGACGTTGGAGCATCCTCTGGAACCAAGAGGGTTTAGGGACTTTTACCCAGGGATATCTATAGCACCCCATGTAGAACAGATTTTCGGTGTCCCATCTGGCCATCCACGATATGCCTGTGGAGGCTACGACCCTGATGTCGCTAGGGCATACAGTAATCACAGCACACAATGCAAGATGCATGAGTCATACAATCCAATCATGCATCAATCCTATGCAAACCGTGCGCTCATGTGAGACAATCTCTGCCTATCAGGGAGTCTCGTAACAACCAGCACTATGACATATGCAATGGTCAATCATATCTCATAACATACATGCAGATGATGCGTATGGGCATGGATCATGATGCTATGTAGTCACATACTCATAATTGATATCAATATCCGGCATCAACAATCGACCTCGACAATGTGGACATCTAACCAACATTGCCCCAAGAAGTGACCCTCACAGATCCAAACATATAATGTGCCCACGGCCTCATACAAGGGCCTAATATACAACACAATGGGCCTTACTCAAGGGTTACATGTACACAACAGGTGGGCTGCATCAATGAGCCGTACTAATGGGCCTCATACACATTAAGTGAGTCGCATCAATGGGGCGCACTAATGGGCCACAAGTATATCAAAGTGGACCTTATCACCTAAGCCTGACATGTACCACATTAGTCCTCACATGAGGCCACATGTAACATTATAATGGTCCCCATATACAGGCCGCATGTACAGTATAATGGACCATATCCATAGGCCCCGAACACATCGTAATGGGCCATATCCCTTAGATCTCTCATACATAACATCAGGTCTTGCCATCTGGGCCGAAGATACATCACAATCTACAGGCCCCAATACTTAATGGGTGGGCCCTACACCTGAGCCTAATATATGTCACAGGTGGGCCCTGCACATGAGCCTCATACACAAAGAGTTAGGCCTATCAGTAGGCCCTAGGGAGAGTGACAATGCGGACATTTAACCAACATTAATCTTACAATGTGGACGTCAAACCATCATTGCTCCCAAGGCTCGGTTCGCCTTAAATATCATTAAATAAATCATGGCAGAATCACACATTGCAATGTACCTTAGGTACATCCCATTGGGCCTCAAATACATCAAGTGGGCCGTATCTCATGGGCCTTATATTCATCAAGTGGGCCACCTCAATGAGCCTCACCAATGGACCTTAGGTACTTTGCAATGGGCCATCACCCATGGGCCTTAGAATGCTTTAAAATGAGCCCAATCACATAAGCTTTATGTGCATCAAATGGGCCTAATCACATAGGCCTTATATATACCAAAGTGGGCCTCAACAATGGGCCACAAATACATCAATTGGGCCTACACACATGGGCCCATAAATAACAAAGTGGGCCTTAGTGGGCGGGCCACAAATACATTAAGATGGGCCTCAACAATGGCCTTAAAATGATCTCAAAATGGTTGGACGGTTTGGATGAAACTCATGCATCATGGTAGACTCCCATGTGGGCCCACTATAACATTTATTTTCCATCCAATCCTGGGCCCATTGAAATGCTTATTTGCCACCCAACCTGTTGTTAGGGCCGTGTGGCAAGGGGCCCACCAAAAATGTTTATTTTACATCCCACCTGTTGATAAGGCCATGTAGCAAGGGGCCCACCAAAATGTTTATTTTCCATTCAAACCTGCTGATGAGGTCATATAGACCCAGGGCCCACCGTAATGTATATTTTTTTTACCCAACCTGGGCCCACTGTACTATTTATTTGCATCCAAACTGCTCATTGAATCACATGGCCTAGGGCCCACTGTAATGTTTATTGCCATCCAAACCCGTTCATAACGTCACGTGGCCAGGGGCCCACGTGATGGACGGCGTGGACATAACACATACATCTGAGTGGGGGCCACCGTCCACTGCCGTGGACGGACGGCGTGAGTGAAACACTTGCATCACAGTGGGTGTCACCACCCACTGTTTTGACGGTGTGGTAAGCCACACATACCACAGTGGATCCCATGTAGGGCCCACCAAAGTGTTTATTTGCAATCCAACCCGTCCATTACGTATGTCCCACCTGTTTGAGGGTTCACACCAAGTTTCAGCCACATTAAAAATTCAGGTAGGCCCTACCAAGTGTTTTATATGATTTAGGCATGTCTTCACATGATTTGGATGGTATGGCCCACATGAGATCAGTTTGTGGATGATTTTTGGATCCAACGCACCATTCAAGGGGACCTATTAAATGAACGGTATAGATGTAAAACATACATCATGGTGGAGTCTACAAGTGGGCCAATGTGGCCACGCTTTTTAACGTGGACGTCTCTGGACGTCATGGCACAACGTCATATCAAAAAAGAAAATTATTTTTTTATCCTAGGTGGGACCCACATTAAACAGATCTACCCCGTCCATTGCATGTGTATCACAAAATTAAGGGTCCAAACCAAGTTTCAACCACGTCCAAATTTTAGATAGGCCCCACCAAATGATTTTGTATGTTTCAGGCATGTCTCCACATGATTTTAGATGGTATGGCCCACCTGAGAATCAGATTGGTCCCAAACTTTGGTTCAACGCCAAAAATAGTCTGAGAAAGGTGGTGGACGGCTTGGATCAAGCAAATACCTCAAGGTGGGGCCTGCATCAGTGGCCCACTGTAAAAGTATACTTTTTCCCTTTCTTTTTTTTTTTTTAAGTGCAGTGTGTTAACGCTGCCAGTCCAGCGTCCAGAGATGCTGGACGGCGTGCTTTAAACAGATACAACACGGTGGGTCCCACAGGGACATGGTCCACGTTCACCAAGGTGGGTCCCACATGATCGTGGCCCACCTTGCATGTACATATATATATATATATATATATATATATATATATATATATAATAAATATCATTTATCTAATATGTAGTGGGCCACACCATTTGATGGATGGAGTAGATTTATCATGAATCGGTGGGGCCCACTTTATTTTAGGAGAAGGATAAGGAGAGAGAAAGAGAGAATAAGAGACGGTGATGGTGGGGCCTCGCTACTATGGGCCCCACATGATAAAAATTACACACAAAAAAATGGGTCCCACAAACAAGTGGTCCCTAAAAAGAAATTTAACGTTGGATCACCCACCTCTAAGCCTCCTCCTTGCTCCCTTGGCCTCCAATGCTCCTTGCCTTCGCCTTGGACGGTGGATGATGGACCTTTGATGGTGTGGATGAGAGATGAGAGGGTGGGCGACACTTGGCTTTTGGAAAAGCTTGGGAATGCTTGGACGTGTGAAATTTTTGCTTGGAGAGATTTTTTTTTGAGAATGAATGAGAGAGAGAGGGGAGTGATGGGTGAAAAAGGCTGATGGAGTGATGTGTGATGGGTTTGGTGATGGATGAAGTGATGTGAGAGTGGACTTTGGGTTGCTTGTGTAAGAGAAAGGTATGGGCATGACATGGGTTAGTTGTACTTGGGTATGGAGTGACTTGACTTGTACTTGACATGAGTGATTGATTGATTGATGGGACATCTCATAGAGATTCCCTCGTAATCCACGACGCGCGGTGTTTTCTCGAACTGAACGCGGGCCCACATCTCCTGGCCTGGGTATTGCCTCGGCGTGTGAGGCGCGGCATCGGAACCGCGGCGACAGCGCGGTCGCACTGGTACAAGTCTCAGATCGACAGAATCCGTTTCAGGATTTCGCGCAACGCCGGTTACAGATCGCGAGTCGCCGGAAATCGATCGGAATGACCACAAAAGTCTAAAAAACAGTACGAATTAGGATACGGGTTTTACATCTTTATAATCATGATGGTAAAATTTCTCAGGCCAATTCTTTTCATGCTTAGTGATTACCAAGTTAATCCTTCAATATTGAGCTGAAACCTTAATGTGCAAGCGAGATGTGTTTTGTGAAATCATGACTCAATAAATGTTTAAAACTTCTAATCATGGATTAATAATTTGATCATAATTGTGAAATCTAATAGATAACTGAATTCAAGAGTCATACATTACCAACATTACATATCTTACACTTTTAAATCAAAGATAGATGTCAAAATCATTTCGAAATCATAAGAATTTTTAGAAAAAATTTTAAAAATTTTCACAATTTTTGGCTCAAGACTAAGAAAACACTGATTAGGTAACCTAATCCCCCACCCCCAACCTAAAACCTACATTGTCCTCAATGTAAAAGAAATGAGCATGCAAAGCACATGGGGACAACGAAAGTAAATGAGAAGTGATGAGAGGATAGTACTTGGATAACAATTGAGAGAGATTTTTCAAGAGATCACTGGGAGAGAGTAGGTTAGTACGAGAGAGAAAGTAAAAAAAAAATAACGAAAATAAAATCCTACTTATAGCACTTTCGTAGGTGTTATCGATTGCATTTAGCGTATGTAATAAGCCTTTAAACCCCTAGGTTACCCCTAGTGGACGAGTTGTAGTCTCGTGAGGGTTTGCAGTAATATTACCCACAAACATTGAACGAACTAACTAGAAAAAATGAAATGGAATAAGGAGCTGGGTTACCTCCCAGGAGCGCTAAATTTACTGTCTTCAGCCAGACAAATAAAGCAAACTACCCTAGTCCTATGAAAGCGATAAACCTACCTATACCTCCATCAGACTAGGAGATCAATCCTGGTAAACAGGAGCTGTCAGAGGCATGGACATGTCCTCTGAATCAAATGTCTCGACAAATGGTTTCAATCGATGTCCATTTACATTAAACTCCTTACCATTGTCGGGATCTCTTATCTCGACGGCCCTATGAGGATAAGCAGTGACAACGATGTAAGGGCCGGTCCAACGAGATCGAAGCTTACCCGGAAAAAGATGTAGTCGAGAATCGTACAAAAGGACTTTCTGACCTGGCGTAAATGATTTTTGAAAAATATGTTGATCATGAAATGCCTTCATCCTGTCCTTATAAATTCTTAAATTTTCGTACGCATCGTTTCGGATTTCTTCAAGTTCATTTAATTGAAGTTTGCGTAGCGAGCCAGCGTTGTCCAGATTGAAATTTAAATTTTTGATTGCCCAATATGCTTTATGTTCCAATTTCACGGGCAAGTGACAAGCCTTCTCATAGACAAGTCTAAAGGGAGATGTTCCAATAGGGGTTTTAAAAGCAGTACAGTACGCCCATAAAGTATCGGTCAATCGGATTGACCAATCCTTATGGTTAGGGTTAACCATTTTCTCCAGGATATGTTTGATCTCCCAATTGAAAATCTTAGCTTGCCCACTTATCTGTGGATGGTATAGGGTACTCACCTTATGAGAGATACCATATTTCTTCATTAAGCTCTCAAATGGTCTATTGCAGAAGTGTGAGCCCCCGTCACTAATGATGGCTAGAGGCGTCCCGAACCGCGACAAGATGTTTTCTTTTAAAAATTTAATGACCATGCGATGGTCATTGTTGCGGCACGGAATCGCTTCGACCCATTTAGTGACATAATCGACAGCGAGCAAAATATATAAATTTCTAAAGGATTGGGGGAAAGGTCCCATGAAATCAATGCCCCCAACAATCAAATGCTTCTATAATAAGGATGAGATTCAAGGGCATCATATTTCGACAGGACAATGCTCCCAATTTCCGACAACGCTCACAAGCCTTACAAAACTCATGAGTGTCCCTAAACACAGTGGGCCAGTAAAAGCCACACTGTAGAATCTTGGTCGTGGTCTTTTTAGCAGAAAAGTGACCACCACAGGCCTGTCAGTGACAGAAGGAGATGACACTCTGATGCTCATCGTCTGGCACACATCTCCTTAAGATTTGGTCTGGACAATATTTAAACAAATATAGATCGTCCCAGAAGAAGTTACACACCTTGGAAAAGAATTTCTTCTTATCTTGCGACATTCAGTGTGTCGGTATGGAACCTATAGCAAGATAATTAACAATATCAGCGAACCAAGGTGAATGGGAGACTCTGAATAATTGTTCATCAGGGAACATGTCATTAATATGAGTCGCCTCAAGGGAATCAGAGGTATTAAGGCGAGAGAGATGATTGGTCAATACGTTCTCTACTCCCTTTTTATCTTTAATTTTCAAATCAAATTCTTGGAGTAGAAGGATCCATCGTATCAAGCGGGGCTTAGAATCATTCTTAGAAAGAAGATACTTGAGTGCCGCATGGTCTGTGTAGATAATAATTTTGGATCCAATCAGGTAGGACCTAAATTTGTCCAAAACGAACACTATGGATAAGAGTTCCTTTTCTGTAGTCGAGTAGTTCACTTGGGCAGGATTTAGAATCCTACTGGCATAATGAATGACGTAAGGTCGCTTATCTTTTCTCTGGCCTAGAACCGCTCTAAGAGCATAATCAGAGGCGTCACACATAAGTTCAAAAGGAAGACTCCAGTCGGGTGGCTACATGATAGGTACTGTAGTTAACATGCCCTTAAGCTTAGTGAAAGCTTCTTGACATTGCTCAGTCCACTCGTATGGTGCATCCTTTTGAAGAAAATTACATAAAGGACGAGAGAGGAGACAAAAGTCCTTTATGAATCGTCTGTAAAATCCTGCGTGTCGTAAGAAGGATCGCACGTCTCTGATGTTTTTAGGTGGAGGTAGGTTAGAGATAAGATTGATTTTTGCCTTATCTATCTCGATTCCCTTGGATGAGATGACATGCCCAAGGACAATTTCCTTTTGAACCATGAAATGACACTTCTCCCAATTAAGTATCAATTTCTTTTCTTCACATCTTTTTAGCATACATTTAAGACTTGCTAAGCACTCGCTGAAAGATGAACCGAAAACAGAGAAATCGTCCATAAAGACCTCTAGATATTTCCCCACCATGTCAGAAAAGATACTCATCATGCATCACTGAAAGGTGGCAGGGGCATTACATAGCCCGAATGACATCCTTCTGTAAGCAAAGGTGCCACAGGGACATGTAAATGTGGTCTTTTCCTGGTCCTCAGGAGCAATTTCAATCTGATTATAACCTGAATACCCGTCAAGGAAACAGTAATAGGAATGACCAGCTAGCCTTTCCAAGATTTGATCAATGAAGGGCAAAGGAAAGTGGTCTTTCCTTGTGACGGTATTTAGCTTTCTGTAGTCAATGCACATTCTCCAACCAGTAGTAACTTTGGTCGGCACGAGTTCATTATTGGCATTGGCTACGATGGTGATCCCGGACTTCTTAGGAACCACCTGAGTTAGACTCACCCATTGACTATCGGATATAGGGTATATGATGCCCACTTCCAATAGTTTGAGAACCTCGGCCTTAACCACTTCCTTCATGTTTAGATTTAGTCTACGTTGTGATTGCCAAACAGCCTTTGCATTATCCTCAAGATATATACGGTGAGTACAAATCGATGGGTTAATTCCTTTGAGGTCCACTATCGTCCATTCTAGAGCTCCCTTATGCTCAATGAGAGTAGATATGAGCATACTCTCCTGTTCTTTCCCCAGGTAGGCAGAGATCACCACCGGGTATGTCTCATCTTGACCTAAATAGACATATTTTAAATCAGAGGGCAAAGGTTTTAGGTCAAGCTTCGGTGGCTTGAGGTTAGATGGTAGAGGCACTACATTAGTTTGGGAAAATTCTTCAATTTGTGGCCTTCACCGGTTAACTTCAAGTATCGGTGCAGTATCAAGCATGGCACACATTTCCCTAATTATATCATCATCAAGATCATGAGAGTGGGCCAGGCACGTCTCTAGAGGATCAGAGGATAAGGTGAGAGGTGTTCTATCTTCCACAAGAGAATCAATCATGTTAATATCGTGGAAATCGTCATCATCCTCTAAGTTGCTGTCGTTATTAAAAAAGATATTCGATTCCAATGTCAAATTTCCAAAAGACATAGTCATGACACCATTCCTACAATTGATAATTGCATTTGAAGTGGACAAGAATGACGGGAATCGGAGTGCTCGTGTCATTGATGGGTTCGGTGTCCAAGATGATAAAATCTACAGGGTAGTAAAATCTATCAACCTGGACCAACACATCCTCGATTATCCCTCTTGGTACACGAACAGAGCGGTCAGTAAGTTGTAGAATGGTCCAGGTGGGTTTTAATTCACCCAAACCTAACTGTTGGTATACCGAGTAGGGAATTAGATTGACGCTCGTTCCTAAGTCAAGAAGTGCGTGATCAATTCGATAGTTCCCGATTACACATGATATGGTTGGGCAACTGGGATCTTCGAATTTTTACGGCACGTCTTGTTTTAGGACGGCACTCACTTTCTCAGTTAAGGAAATCTTCTTTTGAACACTTTGCCGTCGTTTAGTCGTGCATAAGTCCTTTAGGAATTTGGCATATGAAGGTATCTGTTTTACGACATTAAGTAGAGGAATGTGGACTTTCACTTATTTCAACACCTCTAGGATATCCTGAGAGTTAGAGAGACGTTTTGGTTCAACCAACCATTAGGGAAATGGAGCAACTGGCTTCTCTAGAGATTTCGGTTCAAATTTTTGTGGGGCATCACTAGATTTATCATTGTTGTCCTCTTCTGGTTCTTGAGGCTTTTCGGGCTTAACCAGAAGGGTTTTATCAATAACCTTCCCACTCCTAAGAGTGGTGATGGATTTAGCGTGCCCCATTTGATTTGAAGAGCTGGGATCACTTATCTCGTATTGCGGTTTAGGATTGGGGAGTGGTTGTGCAGGAAGCATCCCCTTTTCTACAGCCGTCATACGTGAATCTATTTTTTATAAAAAATCTTGTATTCCTCGCATTGTCTGAGCCAACTCTTGTATGGAATTTTGAACCGATTCTTCTTGAGGTTTTCCCTGATTTGAATTTTGATTGAAGAAACTTTGAGAGGTAGCAGTTTGTCCATTCCTCCAGCTAAAATTGGGATGATTTTTTCAGCCAAGATTGTACGTATTAGAGGTAGGTCCATTAAAAGGTCTTTGATAGTTATTTACGGCATTAGATTGTTCATTCAACACTTCTCGAAAGGCAGGTATTGTAGGACAATTTTCAGTTGCGTGAATGTTGCAATCACAGATGTCGCAAACAATTTCATTAACCTTATCCTTCTTTTGTTCTATGGCCTCGACTTTTCTAGTGAGATTAGCCACCTTAGCATTAAGATCATCATCCTCTTTCAGGAGATATATTCCGCCCTTTTCCTTTGAATGAGTCGGCCTAGATGTAGTGTTCGTCTTTTGGGTAATAGTCCCATGATTGTGTTTTTTCAGCGAGACTATCGAGGTAATCCCATACCTCGTCGACATTTTTATTGATGAATTCTCCGTTACACATTGTCTCGACCATTTGGCGCATGGAAGATGTTAGCCCATCATAGAAAAAATTTGTAATGCGTCATATTTCAAAGCCATGTTGTGGGCATGCATTGACCAGATCCTTGAACCTTTCCCAACATTGGAAGAATGTTTCATCTTCCTTTTGGGCGAAGTTCATGATTGCTCTTCTGAGGGTAATCGTTTTATGGTGTGGAAAAATTTTCTTTATGAATTCTCTCTGCAAATCATTACATGTGCCAATGGATCTAGGACGTAGTGAATGTAACCACGTCTTGACTTTTTCTTTCAAGAAAAATGGAAAGAGTTTTAACCTAATTGTATCCTTAGATACATTAGGAAAGTATAAGGTGCCTATGATCTCGTCGAACTCTTTCAGATGTAGATATGGTTCTTCAGACTCAAGGCCATGGTACTTCGGAAGGAGTTGGATAACCCCTGGCTTGATGTCCATGTGTCCTGTATTCTCAGGAAAAATCATGCATGAGGACGTACTCACCCCCACCAGTTGTAAATAATCTCATAAAGTATGAGGCGGGGGTGCTTGATGCACCTCATTCTCAGCTTGTACTTCCTCAACCGTAGGTTGGGGTAGTGCTTGAGGTTGATTTTCAGCCATAACCTCCACTAACTCAGGAAAATTTAAGTGGTGTCTAGTCCTGCGATGGACAGTCAACCCCTCAACTAATCCTCCTTCAGTCACGAGACATCGAGTGTTGTCGCGTGCCCACTTGGGCATAAAACACACTCAGCCCTTGATTTAAATTCTAACCTGGACCTAAGAAAAAATCTAGAAAATAAAAGGAAAAGATGGAAAGAAGTTACCAGATTTGAAGTCCTAGGTTAAGAACCTACAGAACAAACAAAACAAGTTAGTTTCTAAGAATAGAAAATTCCTAATTAAAAGTAAACTACTTTCTAAATAAAGAGAAGAGTTCCTAAAAAAAAAGAAAAAAAAAAGAAAAAAAAAAGAAAAAAAAAAAGAAAAAAAAAAAAAGAAAACAAATTAGGAAAGTCTTAAACTAAAAAGCAATAAAAGGGAATAGAGAGTAGAAATTAGAAGGATCTTACTGAATTAGAAGTTTCCTACAAAACAAATAGTTAGTTCCTAAACCAAAAAACTTATAGAAACTCTAAAACAAGAAATACGGTTGGGATTCTTAAAAGAAATAGAAACTAGCTAAAAAGGAAGACAAATCCTAATCTAGAAATAGAAAGGGAAAAGAAGTTAAGAAGTTACCAATTTAGAAACTATCTCAGAAGCCTACAAAACAGGAAAACAAGTTAGTTCTAGGAAAAAAATAAGAATAAAATAAAGTTAGTAAAATCCTAATCTTAATCTAATCCTAAAACTAATTAATTTCAGAAAAATGTAGCCGTCAGTCCCCGGCAATGGCGCCAAAAACTTGTTCACTCCCCAAGTGCAGGGTTGTGATGTAGTAATAACTCGGTAAGACCGAGGTCGAATCCCAAGGGATTGAAACTCGTACGTTATCTAAAACTAACTAGAACTAGAACTAGGCTAAGATGAAATCTAAACTGTATGTAATTTGAGGAATAATGGTGAAAATATTAATCTAAAATTTATAGAAATAAGAGGAAAGGAAACTATGGATTCAGAGGATCCACTTGTAGAGATCAGGGAGGTCTTATGCCTGTTTTATAGAAATTAACTGAACTGGCATTGATCTAGTTTTCAAGAGATGAAAGGTATATGAATTAGAATGGATTCCATCACCAAACCATGCCCAGGAGACTATGGCAAACAACAGAATTAAACTAATTACCATCCAATCACATGCTATGAAAGTTAGGAAGGGTATCGTCATCCGACCATGCCCAGGAAACGATGGTGAACAACAGGGCTTCCTGACATCATAAACATAAAAAGGGAAAGGAAATATTCAAAGCCATTGTAGACCCACTGTAATTTCAGTCACAACAGACCATTAAAGACTAAAAATATTTCCATACTAATCAACTAAAATCAACTTCAATTCATACCTTAAAATCAAATTAAAATCATAGAATCTCCCATCTCACTACAAGCTTCACCTCTTAGCCCTAGCTAAGAGGTTTAGCCCGACATGATGGAACTCAACGTCTTAGATAAAAATAAATAAATAACAAATAATAAAAAAAATACTTTGATTACTCTTTCTCTCTTGCAGGCACGTCCCAGCCCAGCCAAGATGATCCTTCTCGTTTTATTTTTCCCTCCACGTTCTCCTTTCCTTTTATAGGCATAAAGGGCGGTGGAGAATTTCCTACGTAGCAAGGGAACATGTGCAGTGAAGAAAACGCAGCCGACTTGCGTTTGGAGTGGATTTTTTTTTTTTGACGATGGGCGCTCCAAGAATGAATTTTGACTCCATGGGTGGGGTACAAACCCCCTTACTAAGTTTTTGAACGGTTTGGATCTTGCATCTAACCGTTGTTGAAATCACAGAATGACCCACGGAGAAGACAGCGTCCGGCGTGCGTAATTTTGAAGATTTTCTTGCACTGAAGTGTTCGGTGGGCCCCACAGTGATGTTTTCGACGAAATCCACCCCGTTCATTGAATTCCTCTCGAAATTTCAGTCGGGGATGGCATGATTCCATTCACATTAAGTGTCGCCCACCTGATCTTTCACTCCACCGTCGATCTTTCGTTTGGGCGATCAAGAACCGATCTTTACTGTATTCTAAGATTTTGTCACCTAGGCGATGGTAACAGGGCCCTTTGGAATCTACTGGATGGTCCAGATTGGACCTTTGAATCATGATGGTGGCCCACAAAATGTCCCAGCAAGCTCTGTTTGAGCTTTCCAGTGAAGAAACGGTAGTTGCCGTTTTGCGCAAGGGCGTTGGTGGGGTTCACTTTACTGCTGGTTTGCGAAATCCAGGCCAGCCATTGCATTCTACTCGAAAACCGGTCGAAAAAGATGCTGTTCAGCTCTGATTCGGTGAGGCCCACCAGGATGTTTACTCTACCATCCGAATGGCGTTTGATCTATAGTATTCCACGTGTGTATGCACGGTTTTGAAAATTATGCCTGTGTACGGTCGGTTTGACCATCTGGAACGAATGGATGGTCTGGATTAACAGTGTGATCAAATGGGGTGGCCCACTCATCACTTTAGCATAACGTCCAGCGAGAAGAGAGATTCTCTCTCGGTTTGGAAAGTCGGGTCGAACCGTCTTTGACTGGTCTTCCAGTCCAATGCACATCCAGTGCATGTGCACTTCATGTACACGCAGTGTAGTGTGGGGTCTATCATAATAATCTCAAAAAATCTGATCCGTCCATCCTTTTTCTCATCTTATTCAAACTGTTGATACCGATTTTGACACATATCCGAATATCAGGCGGGCCTCAGTTCACTGATCTATGGGCTGATCTGTCTGTTGGCCCACTTCTGTAGGGATCCAGGAGTTGAAATTTGATGTGTACGGCTCATTTGTGGTCCTCAGGTGATGTATGGAATTCAGAGCTGATCAGATGGTGGGAACTCTGCAATCTTGCATTCTGGACCAATTTTGGGCCACTTACGTTTCAGTTTCTTGATTTTCGCAGATCTCTGGCGTGTGCATTCGTCGATCGTGGTCCCTTTGGGTCCGTCCCTTGCCTTGGTGATTATCAGAGTGTTAAATCTAATCTTTTAGTACCTTATTTCGATCCAAGCTCGCAAATACACCCTGCATCATAAGAATAATAAAACGGGCCATTAAACAATATCATACTTATAAATTCAGGTAATAACTGAGGTCTAATATACAATATTTGACCCTCAACAGTGCGCATCAAGGACAGCAGCAAAGACAGCAGCAACTCGGTGCCACATACGAGGATCCATGCCCCAGGCAAGGGTCAGAGCGAGAGAGACCTTTGAGAGAGAGAGAAAAAGGTGTTCCTGTCCAGATGCATGCGCGTTGAATTATAAAGGGCTTTTTCCATATGGCTGCTTGCCTTTTGGGCTATGGACCAAAAACCTATCACTTTAAACTGTTTATGAGAAACTGCTCATATTTTCATTGTTAGAGATTAAGCCGCCTGCTAGTTTACTGTACAAATGAATTTGTGTATTTTCGTATTGACGGAACTGCCCTCACCTCACTGCACTTTGTAATCTCCCCTCGCTACCTTGGATTCACAGGCATACCACCTTAACCCTCGACCGTATGTAAGGCCCACCTTATTATTTGTGAAAAATCTATCATGTCCATCTGTTTTACCAGCTAATTTTAGTTTTCCAGCCCAAAAATGCGCCAGATCCAAAGTGCAAAGTGTGACCTATAATTGGTCCAAGATTCTTCAGCGGTGGACGTTCAATTCACACTACTTCCTATCACTTAGCTCATTGGAGATTGGTATTGGTCTCATTTTTTGGTCTATGGCATAATTTGGGCTGGAAAAACAGATGAATGGTGTGGATTTGTCGAAAGCATCCAATGGCTCAACGAGTGTTTAAACGGTGATCTTTTAATCCCCGCTGTTTCATGTTCGTGTGACGTCCTTGAGCTATTGATTAGTCTCTTTTTGTCCCATCCCCTAAAATGAGGTGGCAGAACAAATGAACGGAGTGGATTGGTCACAAATGTCATTGTGGACCTCACTTTGGTGGAACAACTTCTGGACTTAATCTGTCTTGTGGCCCATTGGAGCTTGGTATCGGCCTCATGTTTGGCCCCAAGACATAAAATGAGCTCATGTGTACCGCATGTATCTTCCTGTAGATACAGACATTCATGTGGACGCACCTATTCTTGTGCACTTTGCAATCTCTGGGACGGCCCAAACACAACAAAAAGGGGGAGTACTGTCATTTTGCAAATGTAAAATGGACCGGATTTCTTGCAACAGCCTTTGGTAGTAAGTTTCTGTACTAGGAATTTAGAGTTGGGCATCGGACCGAGTAAGATCAGATTGGGTCCAACTCGATCCAATCCGAAATCTACCTGAGCTGATCCGAACTCGATTCGATCGGGACTGAGTCCGGGACACTTGGCTCGAACCAATCCGATGCACGGTTGACCTGACCCGAACCGAGTCTAACTCGATCAGGGAAACCGAATCGGATTGGGTTGGGTACGATTTGGATCGAGTTAGATTTGTGGGTCAAACTATGAGGTATGTATTATATCTAAATCGTCCATCAATTTGTAGAGTTCGTCTTAAGGCTTGAGCCGAAAAATAAGACAGATCTAAAAAACAGTTGACCCACATTACAAAAAATAGTGGGAATTGAACGTTTACCATTGAAATCCTTCTAGAGATCATAGAAGTTTCGGATTAATATGAAATTTGTTTTTCCTCTTTATCCATGTATTTTTAATCTTAATAACAAATTAGATGGAAAATAAACATTATGGTGGGCCCTACAAATTTTTTAACGGTGAAAATCATTATTCTCATTGCTATTTGTGGTGTGGTCCAATTGATCTTTGGATATGATTTTTCTTTTTTTTTATAATGCTCCAAAATGATCTCAAAATATGGATGAACGTTGTAGATATAATAAATACATAACTGTGGGGCCATGTAATTTTGATCTCATTTGAGTTGTTCGTACAACTCAGAGCTCGATGCGCGTCACTGCTCTTCTTTGCAAGACACGTATCCTATTGACATGCTGGGCACGAAATGTATACAGTCTATGGCTTGTGGATGTGTAGATATGAGAGGTAGAGTTGGCATCACCAAGTTTTGTGGGCCCCACTATGATGTATGTGTTATATCCACATCATTCATCCATTTTTAGATATCATTTTAGGGTATGAACCAAAGAATGAGGTAAGTAAAAATCTATAGTGGACCACACTAAAGAAAATAATGGGGAGGGTGATTTCCACCATTGAAACTATACTAAGGTCCATTGTAATGTTATATGAAATCCAACCTAATAAAAAGTTTTTAAGAAAAAACATGAAATAAGAAAAACACAAATATCAGCTTAATCTAAAACTTTTGTGGCCCTTAGAAATTTTCAATGGTGGGCTTCACTGTCCCATTGCTTTCTGTGTTGGGTCCACTGGAGCTTTGGATTTAATTGGTTCTTTGGATATTGCCTTAAAATGATCTCTCTAAATGAATGGAAGGTGTAGATACAAAGCATACAACATGGTGGGGCCCATGGAACTTGTTGACATAACTTCAATAGCTAGTCTCGCTACTCAACTTGCCACTTACGTGTTGCACGCAAGTGGTTGACATGTATAGCACGTCTCTTAGTAAACTCTATTGGAGCACACCGTGAACGCGTGTGGCTTATTCATGTCATCCATTCGTTTTTTCAAATCATTTTAGTAGTTGAACCCAAAATTGATGCATATCCAAAGCTCAAGTGGACCATACCACAAGAAAAAGTAGAAGTATTGATTTCCACGATTGAATCACTCCGGATCGGATCGGATGCATTTGATTCGAATTTTGGTTCGGATCAGTCTGAATTCACCATGATCCAACCTCGATCTGATGAACGGTCGGATTAGGTCAGATCAGGTCGAATCCACCGGATCGGACTAGAAATGCCCAACTCTAACTAGGATGTTATGTGGGGCCATCATGATGTTTCTAAAAAATCTACCCCATTCATCCATTTTTCAGATTATTTTAGGAGAAGAGACTAAAAATTAGGTGGATACAAAACTCCAGCGACATGTGAGAAGGAAAATTGGAGAAAGAGTTTTCCATCATTGAAATTTTCCTGGGCTCCATCTTGAAGTGTATATGTCATTCAAACTTTTTATAAGTTCATTACCACTGAGATGAAGTGAAAACACAAAACTATTAGCCTCATACTTAACTTTTGTGGCTATACAAATGTTTAAACAATGGTCAATGCATCTCCACGGTTTCCTCTCAGGCAGCTCAATTGAGTTTTGGATCCAACTGATTTTTGGTATAATGTCCTAGAATGATATGAAAAAAGGATAAGGGATGAATTTTTCAAAAACATCATGGTGGGCACTATATAGCATCACAATGTAGGGACTTTTTGCAAAAGGCTTTCACAAGAAAATAGCGTTTAGGTTAAATCAAGTGAGGGCGTGAAACAGTATTATCTGGGATTAAATAGGGGTAAACCTGGCATTTTGATAGTTAACAGCTGCATCGGCAAGCTGCTGAAAAAAAAAAAAAAACGTTGTTTTGGAAATAGGTGGTGAGTTTAGCGAAATAATTTAAAGGCGACAGGTTTTTCGTCCATAGCCAAAAAGGTTGCCTGCCATGTAGAAAAATTCCAATAAGAGGGAGCCTGAGTTTCGGCCAACTGGACGCTGGTTATTTATTTCGACTGCAGATTGTGCACCGAGTAACTCAGTGTGCTAAGTGTATTGACTAAACTTTGTGGGGGCCACTGTGATTTATGTATTTTATCCACTCCCTTCGTCCGTTTTACAAAATAATTTTAGGAATAAAGCCCAAAAATGAAGTATATTCAAATCTCAAGTGGGCTACATCACAGGATACAGTTTGAATTGAAGGTCTACCATTGAAAAATCCTAAGGCCACAGAAGTTTTGGATCAAGCTAATATTGATGTTTTCCTTTCGTTCATTTTTTGTGATGTTATGAATGGGTTGAATGACAAAGAAACATCATTGTGGGCCTACAAAGGTTTCAACAATCCAAATCCGTAGTTCCACCGTGTCCTGTATCGATCACTTGAGCTTTGGATATGCCTCAATTATCCGCTCATTTCCTGGAATGAGTTGGAAAAATGGATTGGCGGCGGATAAACCATATACATTCTCAGTGGGCATATACCGAACCCAATATCGGAAGTTGGCAATTTTCTCAAATTTGATAGCTGAAAATTTACAGTTTTTAAGAAAACATCATTTTAAATTTTAATTAAGATAAGATTTGTAAGTCAGAAGATTTGGAGTATAACTGGCTGTCTGCCTAACAGGTAACTTCCAATATATTATGTTTGTTTGACATCCAAACCCTTTCAACAAATTGGCCCCGGTCCATCACAAGATCACCTAGTACGAAAATATTTCCAATCAACGCATTAGGTGGGCCACACATAAAAATATATTTTTAATATTGATAAATAACAAAATACGAGTGTGGTAAACTCATAGAGTGAATGTGGCTAATTTTCATGCAAGATAATTCAGTGATTTGAGCTTTCAAATTAGTTAGAGTCGATTTTGTCTATAAGACCCGTAACTTTGTGAGACCGATGCATGCTCCGTTTTCAGTTCCGACACGTTTCAGATGGACTAGATTGGCGAGCCGTAATCTTAATCTATTATCGCAATGACCCGAAACTTGTACCATGTCAACCGCACAGGTGTTGCAATTTCAACGTTGCACGGCACACCCCATTTCGATACCTAGATTAAAAGTTATAGTTTTTAGCATAATCCAAGGTGGGTCACCCAACACACATGTGATGCGGGCTCCATTTCTACAAATCTCGAAGCAATCCAATCAATCCATCAACTCATCAATCAATACATCACTTATACACCTTTTTCTTTCCATTAATCAAACAAGCCCATACCTCCCATCATTCACTACTACCTTTGCCAATGCTAAGCCACTCTCCTCTCTTCTTCTCTCTTCCAATCCTACCTCTCCATCTTTTCGAATTCCCTATCTATCCAAGAAGTTATACCATAAAACTTCTAAACTCCTCTCATTTCTACAACCTTGATAGCAAGTGAGAGTGAGAAGAAAGGAGAGAAAATATTGAGATGAGATTAGAGAAAGTGGGAGAGAAATTAGAGAAGAAAGAGAAGAAAGAGATCAGAGGGAAAAGAGAGTGCTTAGAGAAAGAGTGTTTAAGAGAGCTTGATGAGAATTTTGAGAGAGGAGTTTAGGAGAAAGTAGGTCTATCTGAGCCGTTCGATCTATAATATAACCTGATATTACCGTTCAACGTCATTATGAGTGTAAGGGAGGACAAACTTTTTCTTTTTTCTTCATTTATTTTATTTCCATATGCCCAAAAGGGTGGGACCCACCTTGTTTATATGTTAATTGTGCATGAAGAGCTCCATAATGGTTGGGGCTGACTCGTGGCCATCTAATGGTCAATCTCTTCCTTCCTCCCCTCCTTTTGCTTCTTCCATTTCTTTCCTTAAATGTGGCGGATCATTGTAAAGCCCACAAGTGAGCTATCTATCACAGCCTGGACCACTTTGTGGGCCGCTCTATGACTTTATTTGTTCATTCAACATGTTGATTTGATCACTTAGATCATATGAAAATAAAAATAAAAATGAAAAGATCAAATTGATCCAAGATTCTTTGGACCTACTATGAGGTGGCAAAAATGATGGATGTACTGTATGATCCAAAGTGGACATCACCAGTATTCTTAAACAGAAAATAACAAATAAAAACTGGCAACTGGCATCTGCTGCCGCCGCTGGAATGTAAAGCGTCCCGGACGCAGTTGCTGCCAGCGCGCTGGAGCTGCTGCTTTATAGGTGGATGGATATGTGTCATCCATGCCGCCCATCTATTTATAAATATCATTTTGTGGCTTGGTCCCAAATTTGAGACAAATTCAGGTTGCGGATGGGCCACATAATATACAAATAATGATGATGGTGGCATCCACTCTTGAAACTTTCCCAGGCACATTGTAATGTTTGTGGGAAGTGGACCCTGCCTAATATAGGGTTTTTCTATGCACGGTGGTCTAGCCGATAAGATGGACGGAACGGACCACCCCTTTGTTTGGCCAATTATTCAGATTTTTTTTATAAAAAAAATAGAAAAAAAAAAAAAACAGAAACAAAACCTCTCACGTGCCCGGGCAGCAACGTGATGGAGGCGGGGGAGCCCCACTTGTGCATGAACTGGGCTCCCACTCTGGGACCCTCCATGATGTTTTAATAGAATCCACACCGTCCATCCTTTTTGGAAGATTATTTTATGCAAGGGTACCAAATATAATACATATCTGGATCTCAAGTGGGACACATCAATACGAATAGAGGGGCAGGGGCGCTGCCCCCTTTCTGCAGCCAACTGGTGGGCCACTCGTGAGGCCCACGTTGGTGAATTTGTTGCATCCACACCGTCCATCCTCTTCTTCAGACCATTACAGTGGAGGAATCCAAAAATTAGGGAGATCCTGGTGGACCGCACCACTGGGAACAGTGGAGGTGGGCGCCCTCCACTAGCCCCTCCCTGGGCACTGTTGACAAATCCGGTGCGTGTAGGTCCAACTCGTGGGACCCATCCTGATGTATATGTTGAATCCATACCGCACATCTGTTTTTTCAGCAGATTTTACGCTCTGGGCCCAAAAATGAGACAGATCCAAATCTTATGTGAGCCACACAATTCAAAAAAGTGGGGACAATGATACCCACATCGCCCCTTCCTGTGGCCCACCATGTTGTTTGTTTGCCATGTGGCGGTCACATGTGACCTGTACCCTGGGCAGGTGCGGCCACGATGAAGGGAAAACACAATTATCAACTTGATCAAAATCTTTTGGGGGGCCACACAAGTGGACCCGCTGTAGGCAGCGTGCCTGCACACGCCGCTATGATGTATCTCTTTTATCCATGCCATCCATCTGTTCCTCCGGCTCATTTTAGTGATGGGACCCATAGATGAGGCCGATTCATATCTCAGGTGGGCCACCCCTCAGGAAAGCAACGAGACAATGACATCCACCATTGAGATCTTCCTAGGGTCCACCGTAAATCCACAGTGCCCATCTGGTAGCAGGACCTGCCATGATGTATCTATTTTATTCACACCGCCTATATGTTTATATATATATATATATATATATATATATATATATATATATATATATATATATATATATATAACACAATTTAGGTTAAGAATCCTTAGATGAAGCCGATCAGACCCTAGAGCAACCCACACAAAAAGAAATTGTAGGAATTAAGATCCTTTCATTGGAGGACTCCCATACGCCCAATATAATTTTATGCCACCCAGCTTATCCGTGGGGCTAACTATGGCCCCCACTATGGTGCATGTGTTTATTTAATCCATCCTAAGTAGGTTCCAACTTGATGTATGTAATGTATCCTCACCTATCAGCCGTATTATATTGTTGGTGGCCCAAGTGTGTGGCCAATTCTAGTCTCAAGTGGGCCATGCCACTTAGACCTTTACATTATTAGTGGGCATTTAAAGTTGAACATCACATGATATGTTTGATAACATGCTAATGTACTTAGCGTTATAGGTCAACACTGATAAGATGCTTAGTCTAATGGATGTAATGCCTATTCATCTACCCATACACATCATCTATATGACTGTTACGAATAACGACCGATCATAAGCATATGCCTTTTTTGCTTGAGATACTTAGGGGACCCGGACTGGATAGGGTTATCTCGCATGATCGGGCAATATGCGCAGTATTGATGCATGTTTTGAATAGTGTGATCTATGCATTGTGAATCATATATGCATCTACTCCCCAACGAAACCAAGGATGTAGTCCCACAATCCTATTACGGCTAGCGGATGATTTTATGGACACCAAAAACTAGTGAGGTTACAGGGCGTCACAGGCATCCTTGGGGTGAAAGTCCCTAAATCATGCGGTATCAATAGGATGCTCCAACGTCTGAGTGGATTCATGAGCTCACGATGGATAGATATCGGTAGGCTCTGTTTCCCACTGTGTCGAGGTTGGTTAGAAGGGAGTTTGACCTTACCCACATGGGTGCAGAGGGCTATACACTAGATTGAGTCTAATCAGTTTGTGAAATGGGTTCACTATCGATGGGCTAAGTGATTTTCTTATACTACTAACGAGGCGGATAATAAGGTTTTTTGCACTTGCTTGGTTTTACGTGCGATGAGCAGAAACTAGTGCCAGAAGTTTACTGGATCCTGGTGATGATCCAATTGAGAACCATTTTGACATGTGGACTAGAGGAGGATTGACATGTTGCATTGCATCCTTATCATGTGACATTTGTCTCGTGGGTCTTTACATCATATAACCTGGGTATGATTGATAGTATTTATGGACTTGCCAACTTGGCCCTTCATTTTCGCCTACTCTGATATTTGTATGCTTGACACATGCATTGCGCACACACGCATGCACTCTCTAAGTTTCATAATAATCTTACGCACGTTGTTTACATGCAGGTTATGCTAGATCACATCAGCGTAAGGGCATAAGTATGTGCCTGATCTTTTTGACTTTTGTTATATAATATATTTCCCTTTCAGCACTGTACTCGAATAGATATTATAGTGGAAATGCAATGATGTTTTTAATTTTGGTACACTCATGGTTATGCTCATGTATAAAAAAATTTACCTCCAAAGTTCTCTTTATGGAATCTTAGGATCGGAACCTGGTGTATGAGAGCTAGGAGTCAAGAATGGGGTACTATGGAGGCTGTCACTGCCAAATTCAGAGCTTGAGAATTCTGTGAGCCCATTCACCAAGTTTGAGGCATGACACTGACTCATTTAGTTTGCCAAACATAGTGGAAAGTTGTTCCCTAGCGGTTATGACCTTGGTCATTTTGAGGGACATGGTTGTATGCTCAAACTGAAGTTTATCGACCCCCATAACTATATCTTAGTACTCATGAATTATATTCGAAAATTCATAATTTACAGGCATCTTGGCCAACATAGATTCGTCCGACCAAAAGAGAGTTTTATAGCGATTGATAAGAAGGTTTAGTCTCTCAATTGATCCCTGAAGAAATGATGGTAGCAGCCCCAAAGCGAATAAGAACCCACAATATATTCCTCCTGGAGTTGCTGAAGCTCTGATGAAGGTGCTGGGATTTGACCACCAAGGCATTACTATCAAAGGATTGATCGAAGAAGTATAAAATATCTTCGACATGAAGGGTATCCTTAGTTGATTAAAGGAGGGCACTAGAAGTATTGAATGACATGGGTAATAGAGTAGGAGTGTCGGCCATTGGGATCTCTGTTGACACGAATTAATCAAGAGAAGCTTCAACTGGTCAAGAAATTTCCTCTTATTCTTCTTTTGTTGCATCCAGGATGACTACCCTATGCTCATTGATAAAAATAGGATCTATCCACTCGGTTAGTTCCAAGTTTGAAGTAGACTGAACGGAAGAAGCCAGAATAATATGAGAAACGACCATCCTGATTGAATCTTGTAGCATTGGTGCAACTGACTTTATGACTCCTTAGCCTTGATCACAAGTGATTGACAAAGTCATATAGTGCAAAAGGAGACTGAAAGGCTCCATAGGCTGATATGTTATTTCCTCTTCCTAAGTATAACTTTCTATCCAATTTTCTAATTGATGAATGCCATTCATAATCTCTTCAGAGTTATAAACATTAAGTTTTTTTTTTTTATGGGAGACTGAGTTGCATCGATCGGGGTAACTAAGATCAATGTCTCGTCTTGAGGAGGCAAGGCATGAATAATTTGTCTCTTAGAGGTTGAGAGTTCCCTAGTCACTAGGGCTATACACGAATTGAGTTAGCTCGGTTAGCTCACTCGACTTGACTCAAAAAAGTTCGATTCGACTTAGTTCGAAACTGAGTTCGAGCCAAGTCAAGCTGATTTTTTGAGCTCGAAAAAATTTTGAACTGAGCTCGAGTGTTCACTCCCCAAGTGCAGGGTTGTGATGTAGTAATAACTCGGTAAGACCGAGGTCGAATCCCAAGGGACTAAAACTCGTACGTAATCTGAAATTAAGTAGAATTTGAACTAGAATAAGGTGAAATCTAAACTAATTTTGATTTGGGGAGTAATGATGGAATGATTATCTAAAACTTAAGAAAAATCAGAGGAAGAGAACTAGGGATTCAGAGGATCCACTTGTAGGGATCAGGGAGGTCTTATGCCTATTTTATAGAAATTAACTGAACTGGCATTGATCTAGTTTTCAAGAGATGAAAGGTATATGAATTAGAATGGATTCCATCACCAAACCATGCCCAGGAGACTATGACAAACAACAGAATTAAACTAATGACCAACCAATCACATGTATGAAGGTTAGGAAGGATACCGTCATCCGACCATGCCCAGGAGACTATGGTGAACAACAGGACTTCCTGACGTCATAAACATAAAGAAAAGGAAGATGCTCTAAGCCATTGCAGACCCATTGTAATTTCAGTCACAAAAGACCATTAAAGACTAAAAACATTCCCATAATAAAATTAAATTGAAATCAGTTCAATCTTAAACAAAAGGCATAATTAAAATCCTCCCATCACATTACAAGCTTCACCTCTTAGCCCTAGCTAAGAGGTTTAGCCTAGAATACACATGATTAGGCTAATCTCTAAAAAAACATAAAATGAGCACTGAATAAAAAAAAAAAAAAACTAACAATCTCTCTTACTCTCCTCACATTCCAACCTCCACGTTCCAGCTCCCAGCCGTGATAGCCTCCTCCAACTGATAGCCTCCCCATCCCATTCTCTCTTTCTTTTATAGCCTTAGGAGTCGGTGGTGCTGGAGTCGATTTAGAGTCGGACCGACTCTGTTTGTGTTTGCGCAGGAATGCAGACTGCCTTGCGTCTGACTGAGATTTTGGAATAGCTAACTATCCCAAACCCAGTTTTGGCTCCTTGGTTGGGGTGAAGACTCATCTGTGCATCTGCTGAACTGATCGGATCATCGATCCAACGGTGATCACGCACGTAATGGGGCCCACAGCGGCCGAATTTCGCTGACTCCTGCGAACAGGGCCTGCGTACGCGTTATACTGGACCTTAATGGGGGCCTTGATCACGTTTTGATGATAAATCCACGCCGTCCATTTGATTCCCAATAGAATTTCAGTCGGAAAGGGTCGTTTTTGGAGCGCTGATCACACGGCCTACTTGATTTCTAAACCGGTCGTCCATATTACATTTAATGGGCTAAAAATTCATCTTTGCTGCCACCTAGGCATGCATTGTTGCTGTTACACGGGATGACTGAACGGGTCGGATCATCAAATAAGACGATGAGTGGGACCCACAAAGATCGCCCGCAGGCTCTGTTTGCGAACAGAGCCTGCGCAATGCTGCGCTGTGATGTCGATGGCCCTCACCTTGATGCTTATGGAGAAATCCATACCGCTCATTCGACTCGTGGCGAAACACCACTTAGAATTGTGTATTTTTTCTTGATTTTAGTGCGACCCACCGTAGTGAACATGTTCATTGTCGATCCTGCGATTTCTGATGATCAGCGCGCGTACACGTGCATGGGATCAAAATTCCACCTAGGTGAGAGTTATGACTGCGCCCTTGAGTGAATGGACGGTCTGGATCATCAATTTTGATGATGAGTGGGCCCCACTGATAAGAACTAGCGTTAGTATTGAAGACGCTGTTTAATTTTTTTTTTCTTTTTTTTTTCTTTTTTTAAGAGAAGCTCGGGTCAGCGTACGCTGACCCGTTCTTGAGTTTTTGTGCACGATCGGTGCACCTGTTCACTTGTGCACTTACACTTCTAATGGGGTCCCCTCTGTTACTTATGTGAAATCTACTCCGTCCATCCTCTCAGGCACTTCCTTTAACACGTTGAGATGAAATTTGAAACATATCCAGATATCAAGCGGGCCTCAGTTCACTGATCTATGGGCTGATCTGTATGTTGGCCCACTTCTGTAGGGATTCAGGAGCTGAAATTTGAGGTGTACGGTTCATTTTTGGTCCTTAGGTGATGTATGAAATTTAGAGCCGATCGGATGGTGGAAACTCTGCAATCTTGCATTCTGGACGACTGTCTGGCCTCTTGAACTTCAGTTTCCTGATTTTCTAGGATCTTTGTCACCTACATTTCGTCGATCTTGATTCCCTGGAGTCCATCCCTTTCTTTGGTGTCTTCAGAGCGTTAAATCCATGCTTTAGGCACCTATTTCAGTCCAAGCTTATAATTACACCTTGCAGCACAAACACAGTTAAATTAGACCGTTAGACAGTATAATGTTCATAAATCTAGGAAATAATTGGGGTCTAATATGCAATATTTGACCCTCAACACAATCCCTAACCAGCATTTTGCTAGTCTCGAGCAAAGTATGCGAAAAATAAGTTGAGAAGTACAGTATAATTTTTTATGAAACCGAGTGATATTTTGAAAAATGAATTAGATACGAGAAATCTAAGATTCATGATTGTTGGAAATTATTTTCTCCTAGACTCAAGCACACGGTGAAATTCATAATTGATTTCAAAGTATTAATCCATCAATTAGAACAATTCTAAACATTGAGTTCCATGGATGTATAGTGTAATCTCAGCTTATCAACATTTAAGATTCAATCGTCAATTTCCATGATAAAATTGATGATCAAAATTGCATTTAGGACAAGGTAACCCATAATTTGTCTTATAGTTCTACTTTTCATTCCTTTAGCTTTTGATTTTTTTAGTAAATTAATGCTTAGAAGGGGAATCAAATCCTCATCTACAGGGAGCAAACCTATAATGAAGACCGTACACCCAAACCTTTTCACATGTGATTCAAGGAGAATCAAATCCTCACCAATAGGGAGCAAACCTATGATGAAGATTATTCTCCCAACCCTTCTTAAGGTATCTGTTCTTTTTTCTTTTTTCTTTAATTGATCATGACGGGTAAATTTCAAGCGGTTTCCTTACATGCTTAGTGATTACCAAGTTAACCCTTCAATATCAGACTGAAAGCTTAATGTGAAAGCGAGATGTGTCCTGAAATCATGATTCAATCAATGTTTAAAATCTCTAATTCTGGATTAATAACTCAATCTTAACTGCAAAATTCCATAGATACTGAATCCAAGAGTCATAAATTATCAACATCATATATCTCGCAATTCTAAATCAAAGATATTCATCAAAATCACTTCGAATTCACTTAGAATTTCTAGAAAAATTTAAAAATTTTCACAATTTTGGCTCAAGACCAAGAAAATACTGATTAGGTAACCTAATCTCCCACCCCCAACCTAAAATCTACATTGTCCTCAATGTAAAAGATATAAGTATGCAATGCACATAGGACAACAAAAGTAAAGTGATGGGAAGATAGTACCTGAATTACAAATCGAAAGAGAGACTTTCCACGAGATCACAGTATGGAAGCTGGTTAGCACGAGAGAGAAAGAAAAATAAAAATAACGAAAATAAAATCCTACCTATACCACTTTCGCAGGTGCTCTCGATTGCATTTAGCATATGCAATAAACCTTTAAACCCCTAAGTTACCCCTAGTGGACGAGTTGTAGTCTCATGAGGGTTTACAGTAATGTTACCCACGAACATTGAATTAACTAACTCAAAAAAATAAAATGGAATAAAAAGCTGGGTTGCCTCCTAGGAGCGCTAAATTTACCATTTTCAACCAGACAAATAAAGCAACTATCCTAGTCCTATGAAAGCGATAAACCTACCTATGCCTCCATCAGACTGGGAGATCAATCCTGGTAAACAGGAGCAATCAGAGGCATGGATATGTCCTCTGAATCAAATGTCTCGACAAATAGTTTTAATCGATGTCCATTTACTTTAAACTCCTTGCCATTGTTGGGATATCTTATCTCGACGGTCCCATGAGGATAGGCAGTGACAACAATGTAAGGGCCGGTCCAACGAGATCGAAGCTTACCCGGAAAGAGATGTAGTCGAGAATCATATAAAAGGACTTTCTGACCTGGCATGAATGATTTCCGTAAAATATATTGATCATGAAACGTCTTCATCTTGTCCTTGTAAATTCTCGAGTTCTCATACGCATCGTTCCGAATTTCTTCAAGTTCATTCAATTGAAGTTTGCGTAGCGAGCCAGCGTTGTCCAGATTAAAATTTAGATTTTTGATCGCCCAGTATGCTTTATGTTCCAACTCCACTGGTAAGTGATAAGCCTTCCTATAAACAAGTCTAAAGGGAGATGTTCCAATAGGGGTTTTAAAAGCAGTACGGTATGCCCATAAGGCATCGGTCAATCAGATTGACCAATCCTTACGATTAGGGTTAACCATTTTCTCTAGGATATGTTTAATCTCCTTATTGGAAATCTCAGCTTGCCCACTTGTCTGTGGACGGTATGGGGTGCTCACCTTATGAGAGATACCGTATTTTTTCATCAAGATCTCGAATGGTCTATTACAAAAGTGTGAGCCTCCGTCACTAATGATGGCTCGAGGCGTTCCAAACCGCGATAGGATGTTTTCTTTTAAGAATTTAATGACCGTGCAATGGTCATTGTTGCGGCACGGAATTACTTCGACCCATTTAGTAACATAATCTACGGCGAGCAAAATATATAAATTTTCAAAGGATTGGGGGAAAGGTCTCATGAAATCAATGCCCCAACAATCAAATGCTTCTATGATAAGGATGGGATTCAAGGGCATCATATTTCAACGGGACAATGCTTCCAATTTCTGACAACGCTCACAGGCCTTACAAAACTCATGAGTGTCCTTGAACATAGTGGGCCAGTAAAAGCCACACTGTAGAATCTTGGTCGTGATTTTTTAGCAGAAAAGTGACCACCACAGGCCTATGAGTGATAGAAGGAGATGACACTCTGATGCTCATCATCTGGCACACATCTCCTTAAGATTTGGTCTGGGCAATATTTAAACAGATATGGATCATCCCAGAAAAAGTTACGAACCTTGGTAAAGAATTTTTTCTTATCTTGTGACGTCCAGCGTGTCGGTATGAAACCTTTAACAAGATAATTAGCAATATCAGCGAACCAAGGTGAATGAGAGACTCTGAACAGTTGTTCATCAGGGAACATGTTGTTAATATGGGTCGTCTCAAGGGAATAAGAGGTATTAAGGCGAGAGAGATGATCGGCCACTACGTTCTCTACTCCCTTTTTATCTTTAATTTTCAAATCAAATTCTTGGAGTAGAATGATCCATCGTATCAGGCGAGGCTTAAAATCATTCGTAGAAAGAAGATACTTAAGTTCCGCGTGATCTGTGTAGATGATGATCTTAGATCCGATCAGGTAGGACCTGAATTTGTCCAAAGCGAACACTACGACTAAGTGTTCCTTTTCCGTAGTCGAGTAGTTCACTTGGGCAGGATTTAGAGTCCTACTTGCGTAATGAATGACGTAAGGTCGCTTATCCTTTCTCTAGCCTAGAACCACTCCAAGAGCATAATCAGAGGCGTCACACATAAGTTCAAAAGGAAGACTCCAGTCGGGTGGCTGCATGATAGGTGCAGTGGTTAACATACCCTTAAGCTTAGTGAAAGCTTCTTGGCATTGCTCAGTCCACTCGTACGGTGCATCCTTTTGAAGAAGATTACATAAGGACGAGAGAGGAGACTAAAGTCTTTTATGAATCGTTTGTAAAACCCTGTGTGTCCTAAAAAGGATCGCACGTCTCTAATGTTCTTGGGTGGAGGTAGGTTAGAGATAAGATCAATTTTTGCCTTATCTACCTTGATTCCTTTGGGCGAGATGATATGCCCAAGGACAATTCCCTTTTGAACCATGAAATGACACTTCTCCCAATTAAGTACCAAATTCTTTTGTAAGCCCCGTATCCTAAACCGTACCGTTCCATAGACTTCCGCGGTCTTACCGGTCGAATTTCGACAACCTTCAACTCTTAACTAATATTTGCGTGCGACCCTGATTCATATGCCATCAACCCGTATCGACTCAACCCAAGACCTTAACCATAGCGACCGCGCCATCGCTGCGGTTCTGATGCCGTGACTTGCGTGCCGAGGCGGTACCCTGGTCAAGAGATGTGGGCCAACGTTCGGTGTGAGAAAAATGTCGTGCGTTGCGAAACCCAAGAGAATCTCTACGATGTGCCACATTAATCCCATCAATCCCATCAATCAATCAATCCATCAATCCATCACATGTCAAGTACATGTCAAGTACACATTACTTTTTCACCCTTCCCAAGCAAGCCTCAAAAGTCAAAAAGTCTCTTATAAACCCATGCCTTTCTTACACAAAAGGCCATAAAAGTTAAAAAGTTCTTACACACATCTATCACTCCATCAATCCATCACTCTCTCTCTCTCCCTTTACAACTCCTTCTCTCCTTCTCATTTTCAAAAAAATCCAAGCAAGAACCCTCCCATACGTATGAGAATTTCTCCTAGTCTTCCAACTGCAAGTGTGGCCCACTTTCCTACCCCATGATCTCCCATCCTAACCATCCATTCTCCATTTCCTCCATTGGAATCAAAGCTAAGGTGCTAAGGAACTCATAGGAGCAAGAAGATCGAACGGTGGGTGCTCCTCTAGATGTAAAAAAATCTGATTTCTATAGCCTAGATATTTTCTTTCTTTCATGGGGAAGTGTAGGACCCACCAATCAATGGTGGAGATCCCACACAATCCCATGGTTGTGGCCTAATGGCTTACCTTATGCATGTGTGATCCATGCATGGGGCCTTTCTCTATAGGCCCCATCATGGTAGTTTTATTTTATATTATATTATGTTTGGGTCATCTAGACCTTATAACCATGGTGGGGATGGCATCCTCACCATGCATTTTAATTATAGGCTATGCATGTACAAGATCCATGTTGTAAATGTAAATCTAGGTATGATGTGCGAGTGTGATTGATCTTGGGAGGGCTCAATAGTGGTGGAGCCCCTTTCCCTATGACCGGATTGTCCTTCTATCTCTCTTTTTCTTCATTTTATTTCCTGATGTGTGTGGCCCATTAATGTATTTTCCTTTTTATTTAACTTATATAATAAATTTTATATAAGTACATGTTGCTGTCCAGAAATTTTTGGACAGTTTCTGGTTATTTTTGGACCAGATTTTGGGATTGTTTGGGGGACTATTCTTACCTATTAAATATATTTTTCTAAAAGGTGAGGATCTCATCTTAATGTCTCCCAAATTTCAGCCCCAACTGACCTTCATTGGGGTCCCAAAGGTGTGGTCCAAGTGAGGTGGACAGTCTGAATTTTATGCACTGTTCCAGCGACATTCCATCATGGACAGTTGGATTTTTGAAATTTATTAAAATACCTATGGGTGTTTAAAAATTATAAAAATTTTCAGGGGGTGGTCTACTTATGGTAGGACCCACCTACAAAATTTTTGGGCCAATGGACGCCTGTACACACCATGGTGATGGCGGGACCTGCCCATTATAATATGGTGTCCAGATCAGTCTGATTTTCAGGACAGATTGATTTATGTAAATGAATTAAAATATTTACAGATGTCCAAAAATTTTGAAATTTTTTAAGAGTATGGTACACTTATGTTAGAACCCATCTACCAAATTTCAGGGCCAATGAACCCTTGTACACACCGTGGTGAGGGCCGGAATGGCCCACCACGTTGGAACGTCCAGGTCTGTCCGATTTTTCTGGACAGTCTGTTTTGTTTAAATTAATTAAAATACTTAGAGATATCTAAAAATTATGAAATTTTGTGGGCGTGTGGCAAACATATGGAAGTATCACTCTGTGAAATTTCAGCCTCAAGTGACCCCGTTTGGGTATCTAAAAGAATGGGCCAAGATGGTTGGACTCTCAGATTTTTTTTACTGTGCAGTCCAGCAATATGTCTTGATAAAAAACTATAATTCAAAAATATTTCTTCGGATGGTGGGCCACCGTTTTGGGTTTCCTCTCATTGTATGCATGATGAGGAACTTTAGCCCTCAATTTTTAGAGTTTTAGAGGCCTTGGACCCACTCCAATGGAGTGCCCAAATTTAGGACAGCAACATGTTATAATTATGCTGGCCTTGGGCTAAAATTTTGAGGAGTGGGGCCCACTATATTATAAAGATCTTAGAGGAAATGATTTATACCTTTAGTTCCTTAAATGTTGGGCTTAATGAATGCACTTTTGAGGCCCACCACAGTTGAATTTAATTAGGTCCATGAATGTAGCTAGTTGTTGAACTATTTAAGGCCCATAGAGTGAACCCATTTTATGTGTTCCAAGGCCCATGGGATTAGGCCCATTTGATGTAATTTAAGGCCCATAGAGTGGACCCATTTGATGTGTTCCAAGGTCCATGGGATTGGACCCATTTGATGTATTTTAAAGCCCATGGGATTAGGCCCATTTGATATGTATAAGGCCCATGGGTCGAGAACCATTTGATGCAATCTAAGGCCCACAGGTTATGACCCATGGCAATGCACATAAGGCCCATTGGTGCGGCCCATTGATGTGGCCCATTTGATGAGTAAAAGGCCCATATGACATGGCCCATTTGATGTATTAAGGCCCAATGGGGTGTACCTAAGGTCCAGTGCAATGTGTGATCCCAACCTGGTTTACATAATGTTATTCACTACGGACTACACCTTGGAAGTAATGTTGGTTTGACGTCCACATTGCGAGTACAATGTTGGTTAAATGTTCGCATTGCGACTCTCCCTAGGGCCCATTGGTAGGCCCGTACTTGTTGTATGCAAGCCGTCTAGGCCAACTGCATTGTAAGGATAGGGCATTACTTTATAACATGCTTAGTATAACTCCATGACGCACAGCCCATTTGTATCGGTCCATTTGATCGGCCTGCTCGTATCGGCCATTTGATTAATTTATCCCATATGATTGATTAGGCCCATCTTGATATATTTGTGGCCTGTTGCTAAGGCCATATATGAGGCCCGTTGTTGAGGCCCACCTTGATGTGTATGAGGCCCGTTGTTGAGGTCCACCTTAAATATATATGAGGCCCATGTTGCAAGGCCCATTGTAATGTATGCAAGGCCCATGGGCCATGGCCCATTGCAATGTATGTAAGGCCCAATTGGTGCGGCCTATTCGATATATTTATGGGGTCCATGTCATTAGGCCCATCCTGTTGTATTGGTGACCCGTCCATTGAGGCTCACCCGTGGTATATATTTGAGGCCCATGTGTAGGGCCCACCCATTGTGTATTTAAAGCCCATGGGTTGTGGCCATAGTGATGTATATTAGGCCTATGTGATGTAGCCCATACTGATGTGTATGAGACCCAGGTATGTGACTCATCTGCGAAGTATATTTGAGGCTCATTGTGATATATCTGAGGCCCATGGGTGCGACCCATCCAGATGTATTTGAGGCCTATGGGCAAGGCCCATTGTGATATGTGTTAGGCCCATGACCAGGGCCCACCTGTTTCGTATATTTGGCCCTTGTGTGAGGCCATGTGCCCATTATATATTTGATTCTATGTGGGTCATTCCTTGGGGGCAATGTTGGTTAAAAGTCCACATTGTCGACGCCGGTTATTGATACCGTTTATGAGTATGTGACATCATAACATCATGATACATGCCCATTCGCATCATCTGCATGTTTGTTATGAGATGTGATTGACCATTGCATATGTCATTGAGCAGGATGATGTGAGACTCCCTGATAGGTGGAGATTATCTCACATGAGCGCATGACATGCGTAGGATTGATGTATGATTGGATTGTATGACTCATGCATCGTGCATTGTGTTGTGATTACTGTACGCCCTAGTGACATCAGGGCCATAGCCTCCACAGGCATATCGTGGATGGCCAGATGGGACACCAAAAATCTGTTCGAGCATCGGGCCGCCATAGATGGCCCTGGGTGAAAATTCCTAAACACTCTCTTGGTTCCAGAGGATGCTCCAACGTCTAGACCGAGTGGGTAGATGAGCGTTGAGTGTCGATTACCAGATGGCTGCGCTCTCCACTGTGTCGTGGTCGGTTGGAAGGGGGTGCGGCCTTACCCGCCCGAGGGAGTAGGAATGGCTAGGCTGAGTTTAACCAGCTCGAGGAATGGGTCCGTTATCGGTGAGCCGGGTAGGTATTGGCAGACTACTGACAGACGGATAGTGAGGTCTTTTCCACCTACCCAGTTGTGCGCTTAATTGGGGCGGTAGGTGGTGTGAAGTATAATAGACCCCGGTGATTTTTTCAGAGAGGAACCGTACTGATATGAGGACTGACATGATATTATGACACCCCGTCACTGTTGTGCATGTGAGCGGGCGCACGTGGCCCGACGCTGATGTGGGCGGGTGTGATGTGGGCGAGGCTGAGGCCTGGGCGAGCTACCAGCTGTTGGCAGGCTACTGTGCTGACAGGCTACTGAGTAGGAGTTGCGTACTCATTCATTCATCCATTCACTATCCACTCGGGCTGGTGGTGCATAACTAATTATTGTGTATCTTCGTTATGGCAAGAATTTCGGTTGGGCGCGCGACTAACCTGAGATCAGGAGTTTACCACATTGAGTCAGACTATCCAAATTTAGGTATGAGACTGGTTTGGATAGAGGTTCCTTGTGGTGGACCCCGTAGCCTGCGATACTACGTACTATCATCCCGACATCACACTTCAGCATGGTCATTCCATTAGCACCATATACTGCATATTTCATTACATCTTCGGCGTGTGGCATTGTGGGTTGTTATATTTCTATATTCCTGTGACTTAGATGAGAGTGATGATATTTGTTAGCTCTTTCGAATTGGGTATTACATTATATCGTTGTCATTCGACATTTGATTATCTATGACTCATCATTTGTATAGTTGTCCTATATTGCGTATTCTGATATTGATTAACTTATGGACTTGTTCATACTTCCGCTTATTCTGTTATCGCATGATTATAATCTTGTCAGTATTTCTGTTTACGCTGATAATTCCTGCTCTTATCAGTGTTTCTGCTTATTCAGTCATTGTATGGTTTATGGATTAATAGCTTTCTGGTATTGTATGATTATGATATTGTATTGAATACTTGACACTTATCTCGTGCACACACTCACACCACCCTCTAAGCTTTTTATAAGCTTATGCACGATAAATGCGTGCAGGTGATGTTAGGTTGCAGCAGCATTAAGCTTGGAGCGTGCAGCTATTTTCTGGAGCTTTGATTTTGACACATATATTTCCCTTTCAGCATTGTATTCAAATGATTATATTAGTGGATATGTGATAATGATGTTACCTTTATGATTTGGGTAAACTTGTGGTTATGCTTATTACTAATTAAATGTATAAAAAAAAAATCCTCCTTTTAAGATCCCAGGATCGAAAATCTGGCATATGAATGCTAAGAGCCGAGAATGGGGTACTACGGAGGCTGTCAGCACCGGATTCGGCGATCGGAATTCCTATGAATCCGATTTCTGGGTTTGGGGCGTGACATCTTTTATTCGCATCTTTTCAGCACACATTTAAGCCTCTCTAAACATTCGTTGAAAGATGAACCGAAAACAGAGAAATCGTCCATGAAGACCTCTAGATATTTTTCCACCATTATAGAGAAGATACTCATCATGCATCGCTGAAAGGTGGCAGAGGCATTACATAACCCGAATGACATCCTTCTGTAAGCAAAGGTGCCATAGGGACATATAAATGTAGTCTTTTCCTGGTCCTCAGGGGCGATTTCAATCTGATTATAACCCGAATACCCGTCAAGGAAACAATAATAGGAATGACCAGCTAGCCTATCCAAGATTTGATCAATGAAGGGCAAAGGAAAGTGATCTTTTCTCGTGACGGTATTCAGCTTTCTATAGTCAATGCACATTCTCCAACTAGTAGTAACTTTGGTCGGCATGAGTTCATTATTGGCATTGGCTACGATGGTGATCTCGAATTTCTTAGGAACCACCTGAGTTGGACTCACCCATTGACTATCGGATATGGGGTATATGATGCCCACATCCAATAGTTTGAGAACCTCGGCCTTAACCACTTCCTTCATATTTGGATTTAGTCTACGTTGTGATTGCCGAACAACCTTTGTATTATCCTCAAGATATATGCGATGAGTACAAATCGATGGGTTAATTCCTTTGAGGTCCGCTATCATCCATCCTAAAGCTCCTTTATGCTCAATGAGAGTAGATATGGGCATACTCTCCTGTTCTTTCTCCAGGTGGGAAGAGATCACCATCGAGTATGTCTCATCTAGATCTAAATAGACATTTTAAATCAGAGGGCAAAGGTTTTAGGTCAAGCTTCGGTGGCTTGAGGTTGGACGGTAGAGGCACTACATCAGTTTGGGGCAACTCTTCAAATTATGGCCTCTACCGGTTAACTTCAAGTACCGGTGTAGTATCAAGCATGGCACACGTCTCCCTAATTATATTATCATCAAGATCATGAGAGTGGGTCAGGCACGTCTCTAGAGGATCAGAGGATAAGGTGAGAGGCGTTCTATCTTCCACAAAAGAATCAATCATGTTAATATCGTGAAAATCATCATCATCCTCTAGGTTACTACCGCTATTGAAAAAGATATTCGATTCCAATGTCAAATTTTTAAAAGACATAGTCATGACATCATTCCTACAATTGATAATTGTATTTGAAGTAGACAAGAATGGGCGATCAAGAATGACGGGAATCTGAGTGCTCGTGTCATTGATGGGTTCGGTGTCCAAGATGATAAAATCTAAAGGGTAGTAAAATCTATCAACCTGGACTAATACATCCTCGATTATCCCTCTTGGTACACGAACAGAGCGGTCAGCAAGTTGTAGAATGGTCCGGGTGGGTTTTAATTCGCCCAAACCTAACTGTTGGTATACCGAGTAGGGAATTAGATTGACGCTCGCTCCTAATTTAAGAAGTGCGTGATCAATTCGATAGTTCCCGATTACACATGATATGGTTGAGCAACCGGGATCTTTGAATTTTTACGGCACATCTTGTTTTAGGACGGCACTCACTTTCTCAGTTAAGGAAATCTTCTTTTGAACACTTTGCAGTCGTTTAGTCGTGCATAAGTCCTTTAGGAATTTGGCATATAAAGGTATCTGTTTTACTACATCAAGTAGAGGAATATTGACTTTCACTTATTTCAACACCTTTAGGATATCCTGAGAGTGAGAAAGACATTTTGGTGCAACCAACCATTGGGGGAACGGATCAATTGGCTTCTCTAGAGGTTCCGGTTCAAATTTTTGTGGGGCATCACTAGATCAATCGTTGTTGTCCTCTTTTAGTTCTTGAGGCTTTTCGGGCCTAACCGGAAGAGTTTTATCAATAACCTTCCCACTCCTAAGGGTGGTGATGGATTTATCGTGCCCCATTTGATTTGAAGAACTGGGATCACCTATCTCGTATTGCGGTTTAGGATTGGGGAGTGGTTGTGCAGGGAGCATCCCTTTTTCCATAGCCGTCATACGTGAATATATTTTTTTCATAAAATCTGAAATTCCTTGCATTGTCTGAGCCAGCTCTTGTATGGAAATTTGAACCAATTCTTCTTGAGGTTTTCCCTGATTTGGATTTTGATTGAAGAAACCTTGAGGGGTAGCAGTTTGTCCATTCCTCCAACTAAAATTAGGATGATTTTTTCAGCCAGGATTGTACGTATTAGAGGGTGTTCCATTGAAAGGTCTTTGATAGTTATTTACGGCATTTGATTGTTCATTCAATACTTCTCGAAAGGCAGGTATTGTAGGACAATTTTCGGAAGTATAAATGATACAATCACAGATGCCACAAACAATTTCATTAACCTTTTCCTTCTTTCCTTCCATAGCCTCAAATTTTCTTATGAGCGTAGACACTTTATACTTAAGGTCATCCTCTTCTTTCAAGAGATATATTCCACCTTTCTCCTTGGATTGAGTCGGCTTAGACATGGTGTTTGAACTTGGGTAATAATCCCATGATTAAATCTTTTCAGCAAGACTATCGAGGTAACCCCATACCTCGTCAATATTTTTATTAATGAATTTTCCATTACACATTGTCTCGACCATTTGGCGCATGGAAGATGTCAGTCCATCATAGAAAAAATTTGTAATGTGCCACATTTCAGAGCCATGTTGTGGGCATGAACTGACCAAATCCTTGAACCTTTCCCAACATTGGAAGAATGTTTCATCTTCCTTTTGGGCAAAGTTCATGATTGCTCTCCTAAGGGTAATTGTCTTATGATGTGGGAAAAATTTCTTTATAAATTCCCTCTGCATGTCATCCCATGTGCCAATGGATCTACGACGTAATGAATGTAACCACGTCTTAGCCTTCGCTTTTAAGAAAAAAGGAAAGTTTCAACCTAATTGTATCCTCAAATACATTAGGGAAGTATAAAGTGGCTATGATTTTGTCGAACTCTTTCAGATGTAAGTATGGTTCTTAAGACTCAAGCCCATGGAACTTAGGAAGGAGTTAGATAACCCCTGGCTTAATGTCCATATGTCCTGTATTCACAGAAAAAATCATGCATGAGGGCGTACTCACCCCCGCCGGTTGTAAATAATCTCGTAAAGTACGAGGTGGGGGTTCTTGATGCACCTCATTCTCAGCTTGTACTTCCTCTACCCCAGGTTGGGGTATTGCTTGAGGTTGATTTTCAGCCATAACCTCCACTAACTCAGGAGAATTCAAGTGGTGTCTAGTACTGCAATGGACAGTCAACCCCTCAACTAATCCTCCTTCAGTCACGAGACGTCGAGTGTTGTCGCGTGCCCACTTGGGCATAAAACACACTCAGCCCTCAAATTTAAAACCTAATCATAAGAAAGAAAATAAAAATCTAGAAAAAGGAAGGGTTGGAGAGAAGTTACCAAATTGGAGTCCCTAAGTAAAAAAAAAAAAAAACCTGCAAAACAAACAAAACAAGTTAGTTTCTAGAATTAGAAAGTTTAAGAATAGAAAATTCCTAATTAGAAGTAAACTACTTTCTAAATAAAGAGAAGAAATTCCTAAAAAAAGAAAACAAATTAGAGAAGTCTTAAACTAAAAAGCTATAAAAGAGATATGAAAAATAGAAGGTAGAAATTAGACAGAGCTTATAAATTAGAAGTTTGCTACAAAACAAATAAGTTAGTTCCTAAACAAAAAAAACTTATAGAAAAATTCTAAAACAAGAAACAAGGTTAGAATTCTTAAAAGAATTAGAATTAGAAACTCACTAAAAAGAAGAAATAAATCTTAATCTAAATCTAGAATAGGAAGGAAGAATTTAAGAAAGAATTTACCAATTTAGAAACTATCTTAGAGGCCTACAAAACAAGAAAATAAGTTAGTTTCTAGAATTCAGAAAAAAAATTAAAAAAAATAATCTATGGTTAGAATAATCGTAATCTTAAACTAATCCCAAAACTAATTAATTTCAGAAAATCGTACCCGACAGTCCCCGGCAACGGCGCCAAAAACTTGTTCACTCCCCAAGTGCAGGGTTGTGATGTAGTAATAACTCGATAAGACTGAGGTCGAATCCCAAGGGACTGAAACTCGTACGTAATCTGAAATTAAGTAGAATTTGCACTAGAATAAGGTGAAATCTAAACTAATTATGATTTGGGGAGTAATGATGGAATGATTATCTAAAACTTAAGAAAAATCAGATGAAGGGAACTAGAGATTCAGAGGATCCACTTGTAGGGATCAGGGAGGTCTTATGCCTGTTTTATAGAAATTAACTGAACTGGCATTGATCTAGTTTTCAAGAGATGAAAGGTATATGAATTAGAATGGATTCCGTCACCAAACCATGCCCAGGAGACTATGGCAAACAACAGAATTAAACTAATTACCAACCAATTACATGTATGAAGGTTAGGAAGGGTATCGTCATCCGACCATGCCCAGGAGACTATGGTGAACAACAGGGCTTCCTGACGTCATAAACATAAAGAAAAGGAAGATGCTCTAAGCCATTGCAGACCCATTGTAATTTCAATCACAAAAAACCATTAAAGACTAAAAACATTCCCATAATAAAATTAAATCGAAATCAGTTCAATCTTAAACAAAAGGCATAATCAAAATCCTCCCATCACATTACAAGCTTCACCTCTTAGCCCTAGCTAAGAGGTTTAGCCTAGAATACACATGATTAGGCTAATCTCTAAAAAAATATAAAATAAGCAATGAATAAAACAAAAAAAAAAAAAACTAACAATCTCTCTTACTCTCCTCACGTTCCAACCTCCACGTTCCAGCTCCCAGCCATGATAGCCTCCTCCAACTGATAGCCTCCCCATCCCATTCTCTCTCTCTTTTATAGCCTTAGGAGTCGGTGGTGCTAGAGTCGGTTTAGAGTCAGACCGACTCTGTTTGTGTTTGCGCAAGAACGCAAACTGCCTTGCATCTGACTGAGATTTTGGAATAGTTGACTATCCCAAACCCAGTTTTAGCTCCTTGGTTGGGGTGAAGACTCACCTGTGCATCTGCTGAACTGATCGGATCATCGATCCAACAGTGGTTACACACGTAATGGGGCCCACAGCGGCCGGATTTCACGGACGCCTGCGAACAGGGCCTGCGTACGCGTTATGCTAGACCTTAGTGGGGGCCTTGATCACATTTTGATGATAAATCCATGCCGTCCATTTGATTCCCAGCAGAATTTCAGTCGAAAAGGGTCATTTTTGGAGCGCTGATCACACAACCCACTTGATTTCTAAACCGGCCATCCATATTACATTTAATGGGCTGAAAATTCATCTTTGCGGTCGTTTGAAATTATGCCACCTAGGCATGCATTGTTGCTGCCACACGGGATGACTGAATGGGTAGGATCATCAAATAAGACGGTGAGTGGGACCCACAAAGATCGCCCGCAGGCTTTGTTTGCGAACAGAGCCTGCGCAATGCTGCGTTGTGATGTCGATGGCCCTCACCTTGATGCTTATGGAGAAATCCATACCGCTCATTCGACTCATGGCGAAACACCACTTAGAATTGTGTATTTTTTCTTGATTTTAGTGCGACCCACCGTAGTGAACATTTTCACTGTCGAACCTGCGATTTCTGATGATCAGCGCGCATACACGTGCATGGGATCAAAATTCCACCTAAGTGAGAGTTGTGACTGCGCCCTTGAGTGAATGGACAGTCTGGATCATCAATTTTGATGATGAGTGGGCCCCACTGAGAAGAACTAGCATCGGTATTGAAGACGCTGTTTGATTATTTTTTTTTCTTTTTTTTTCTTTTTTTTAAGAGAAGCTCGGGTCAGCGTACGCTGATCCGTTCTTGAGTTTTTGTGCACGATCGGTGCACCTGTTCACTTGTGCACTTACACTTCTAATGGGGTCCCCTCTGTTACTTATGTGAAATCTACTCCGTCCATCCTCTCAGGCACTTCCTTTAACACGTTGAGATGAAATTTGAAATATATCCAGATATCAAGCGGGCCTCAGTTCACTGATTTATGGGCTGATCTGTCTGTTGGCCCACTTCTGTAGGGATTCAGGAGCTGAAATTTGAGGTGTACGGTTCATTTGTGGTCCTTAGGTGATGTATGAAATTTAGAGCCGATCGAATGGTGGGAACTCTGTAATCTTGCATTCTGGATGACTGTCTAGCCTCTTGAACTTCAGTTTCCTGATTTTCTCGGATCTTTGCCACATACATTTCATCAATCTTGATTCCCTGGAGTCCGTCCCTTGCTTTGGTGTCTTCAGAGCGTTAAATCCATGCTTTAGGCACCTATTTTAGTCCAAGCTTATAATTACACCTTGCAGCACAAACACAGTTAAATCAGACTGTTAGACAGTATAATGTTCGTAAATCTAGGCAATAATTGGGATCTAATATGCAATATTTAACCCTTAACATCGAGCTTGCCCAAGCTCGACTTGACTTGGATCGAACCCAACTCGAATTGAACTCGAATCGAACCAGTTTGGTGACTCGGTTACTTTGATATTGATGTCACTCACCAAGTGTTTGATGAAATGACTCAACGAAGTGTCGGTTGGTGGCAATGAAGGTATGTTTCATCAAATAAATACCATTTTTTCTTGATTTTGATATTGCCTGTAAGGCGTTTGTGGAATAGTTATAAAATCATTATTGTTATTTTACATATAGTGAGAATTTGAAGGTACAATCCATGTGTTTGTGAAAATGTTGCATTGATAAACTTGGCTCGAACTGGCCTGAGCTATTGACCAAATCGAGCCGAGCTAGCCAGTCATGCTCGAGGACCAAGCCAAGCTGAGTTCGAGCTAAGGTTAGCTAGTGGATGAGCCGAGTCGAGTCGAGTTATGCCAAGCTCGAATTGGTTCGAGTTGTGCACACCTCTACTGGTCATTGTGAAAAAGAAAAGAGTGGAATTAGAGGGAATATTAGAATACAAAAAAAGGGAATATAAACGACATCCACTTAAATAAGATAGAACAATGACGGTGGAAAATCTGTCAACTATTGGTGAAATTTTGGTGAGATCAATGAACAAAGCCAAAGCTCGGTTAGAAAAAAGGAAATGGAGGAAGATTGGGTCCATATGGTTTGAGAAAATAATCAAAAGGGAGATTGAGATCATTCAATATTTCATTTTCTATGTGTCATTTATTAAAAGTCTTATTGAAGTGAGCATTCTTATGTCTCTTATATGCCTCTTCCATCTCCTAATAATATTGTAAAGAAAGAACATCCAGATCCTTTAGAAAACGACATCCAAATCCTTTAGAAAACATTTTTGATGAAAAATTAGAATAGTGGAAGAGGAAGAAGAAGCTACGGTGATTGCAAGAAAAATCAGACAAGAAAAGGGATCTAAATGAAATATAAGGAAAAACAAGAGGAAAATAAAGTAAAAAACAACCATATATTGTATTTATATATCGGTCACGATATGTGCACATTAATGAAAGGGTAATCATGACTCCTTGTATAAGAAGATTGTATACAACATGTTGAAAGGTCAATCGTAGGGGATTAGGCAAAGACCGTCAGTCGATTTTAGCCTCGGTCGAGTAGAATCAATGAGGAGATGATACATGGCCAAATGATCGATCATATTAATTGCATCGGCAACGAAACAATATCGATTTCACATTTTTTCCAAAGGCGAAGTGATGTGGGGGGTAATGTTGTACCTTATTTTTTACTGTTCCAAGAAAAACTAGTGAAAGGAGGACACATTGGCACCGTATGAGAGATATGAAGTATATAAAAAGATTTTCTAAAATACTTGAAGCGTTTTTTGTAGAATCATACTTGGCACCAATTTATTACTGTACGTCATTAAATGACTGACAAAGTAACACGGCTAAGAAGACAAAAGCTTAATGTGCGGTCATAGAGCAAGTTGTGACCGAGAGAAACAGAGCTTAGTCGAGAGAAAAGGAACAATTAGAAAGAGAAATGTAATAAGAGAAGGATCTAGATGTCGATTTTTTAGTTGCCATAACTATCGAATTAAAGAAGAGAAACATCTAAAGGAACAGCTGCATCAGAAGTAACCTATAAATAGTAGAAGAATTAGCAACAAAAAAGGCATATACATAGAAGTCTCATACTAAACAAATAAAATCTATCAATTTTACCTTAGCTAAATCTATCATAATAGTAGTGATAATCTAGTAGAAGTAATCCTTAGTTATAATCCAAGTCTATGCTCATATATTATGCTTGTCTTTTGTCTAATATAAGCAGTTTTTTCAAGAGATGCATTCTTGCAATCACTTTCTATGATTAATTGTGAGTATTTTTTTTTTTTATATCATTACTCTGATATATCAAAAAGTTACTAATTATTATTATTTTTTTAATGAAAGGCAAGACACATCCCATTTTACTATGGCCTGATAATCGTATCATTACTCAACTGGTGGCTAGGTAGGCAATCGAACTCCTCCAATTTTAGTTATATAGGATTGGATCGACATATGGCCTATTTCAACACTTGAGGTCAAAGTTGATAGGTTTGAATCAAGGCACCATATCGAATACGACACCTGCATACACTGCACATGATCGAAAACAAGTTGAGTGACGAGTACAAAGCTTCGTGGAGGGTACGATGATGCTGAGGGGCATGTCCATCTGTTGAGCTAGCACATTGTAGGAGGTCCATGCAGTAGCCTTGATCATATTTTGGACCGCTGATCATTTTTCCCCACTATAAATTGACATGGCCTGTAGAAGTGAACATCGCGAACATATCAATTCAAAACTTAAATTTTGGACCGGTGATATTTTCTTTTTAACCATCGATCAGATAATCACCAATTAGAGGGTTAGAATAGTCCAATTATGCGTTCTTAAGTCATATGCTCTATCCAAGTCGAAATGCACCACTTGGATAGACCAGATTGATAAGTTTAGGTGCCGCGTGTACAGTGGATGAGTTTTTGGAACTGAGTGAGGTCCGGCTCGACTGATTGTACTCCCACACACCATTCATTCCATGTTTAAGAGGTTTCCCAGCCCACAAACGCCACACACGCATAACCCACACTTGCATGCGTCTAAACTAGCATGTGAGGAGGACAGCGCGCCATACTGATGTAGAGTGGGTTGCAAGTAATTTCATGACCAATATAGACTAAAAGAAGGCCTGATCACAAGCAAAAGTGATCCAGATTGTTAGGACCTTAAATTGGGTGTATCTCGCAATGCGAAATGAGTTATTAGACGTACCATATATGATTTTGGGGTAGAATGAGCTACTTTAGCCACCCAACCCCGCTATGCCAGGTTGTGCAAGCTAAATTTATGAGATTCTGCTGGATCGACGGTCGAATTCCGTTTTATAACCATTTTTAGTATTTATAGTAAGTTTTAGTTTGGTAATAAATCTCCAGCAGTTGATGTTTAGAAGTTGTGTCCAACATGAAAAGTGCTTAGAATATTTAAGGGAACGTCATGATTTGGTTAAGTAGAATACTTACTATTATGGGGAAATCCGAGTAGGATCAATAAGGGCCAACCTGGGCAAACTGAACAGTTTAATAAGGCCTCGGAAGGGAAGTATTACACCAAGTCCGGCTTCCGAGCTACGGTCGGCCGACCCAGGCTCTTAATAGAGTCAACGTCTGAAGACATATGGCCCTGGATCGGCTGACTCACCCTTGACCCAGAGGCCGAGCACTAAGCCCAGAATAGGTACACACCCAACGGATTCCAACCCCCATACTTTGACTAGTGGGATCCGATTGTAGACTTGGATAGATTGAATCCGAGTCCAGATAAGGATAGTCCGATCATAAGCTTGGAGAACCAAATTGTGGGACCAACCTAAGCATAGACGTAACCGAAGATCACACCCATAGATATAGCCCATTAAGGCATATGGGAGAATGATCCAGCGCACAATCCAAAGATAATGGCCGATATCTCTACATGCACGACACCCGCTTGATTGAGCAAATCGTGCCGAGATTGACGGCCATGATCCCTTTGCCTCATAGGTATAAATACTAAAGAAACCCATTGCAATAGGTACGCAATATCTAGCACCTCTCATCTACTCTATACAACTTAGACCTAGTTTCCCTAGCCTGGCTTTAGCATCAAAGGGTCCCCTATTAGAGCCAGGGTCTCCTTTGTTAACCGCCTTGTGCAGGACCAGGGCGCGATGGAAGGTGTTTCAGATTCTTGCATCAACATTTACTATTTTGACTGAAAACTAGGAGCACTAATAGAGATTAAGACATTATATAAATAATAAATTTACTATTTTTAATAAGTCATGAATTCTAAGAGTTTTAGTTGTATTTTAATTTCAAAGTTTCTTCTATAGCTTAATATTTGTATTCGAAGGGTTGTAAACTCATTTATTTGGATCATCAAAGAAATTATGAGTTTTTTAGTATTTATTTATATTTTATTGTTTATTATTATTATTTTTTAATCCTGAATTCGAGAAATATCGGTAAGGAGTCAAATAAACTAGTGGATTATCCTAAAGGATGACCATGCTCGATCTCTGCACGTCGTTCCCTACCACACAGACCAACCATGGGTGAAAACTGAAAATAATGGACGGTTGAAGAGGAATTGTAAGGTCCTGATGCATCAGAGCGTGAACACTTTCCTGATGTGCTTACGTGGGCATTTAGGACCGTAGATCTGAGATCTTGACTGTTGATATGAAGGAATTCCGAATGGCTGAATGATACCAAAAGAACTTTCGAGATCAAACAATTCTAGAAATGACTGAACAACAGTTCAAGACAACGGTAAAAAATGAGATGCGTAATAATCTAATTCTGAAACGTTATGGTGAATACTCCATCTACGGTGATTTATAACATATTCACGGTCCAGATGACCAAAACATGGGGCCAAATGTAGCAAATTGATGTAGCAGGACACCTTTCCTATGGATGCATCAGGACCTATGATTGCTATTTTATCGAACATTCATTGTTACGTACCGAATGAGTTGGCTGCTCTGATTCTCGTGCCAGGTCAGCCACAGTGGCCCCACACGGTTCGAGGACCCACACGGACGCGGATTAAATATTGACAGGTTAAGTAGCGAGTCCACTACAGACGTGACGTCACCAAGTTCTGTGGCCCCACTATGATGTATGTGTTGTATCCACACCGTCCACACATTTTAAGATATCATTGTAGTGCATGAGCCAAAGAATGAGGTAGACAAAAATCTGTAGTGGACCCATCACAGAAAACAATGGAGGAGAGTGACTCCCACCGTTGAAACTATCCTAAGGTCCACCATAATGTTTATTTGAAATTCAACATGTTCAGAAGTCAAAAAAGACGCAAAAAAAGGAAAAACACAAATATCAGCCTGATCTAAAACTTTGGTGGCCGTTTGAAGTTTTTAATGGTGGCCGTCACTGTCCACACTGTTTTCTGTGCTGTGTCCACCTGAGCTTTGGATTTAACTCATTCGCTGGATATTGCCCTAAAAAGATGTCTCCAAATGGATGGAAACGTGTGGTCCATGTGCATGGAGATGCTATCAATGGGACTAGGTCACTACCCGCCTATAGGGCTGAAAGTTGGGCAGGTTCAACCTCAAGATGTATCGGGTTTGGTCTTGGGCTTCGGCCATATAAACACCAACCCGGGTTAGACTCAAGTTGAGGTCTCGTGTTGCCCGACCTAATCTGAAAATGAACAATATATAAGTTTCTTATAAATTAATTATAATTAAATGTGAATTGCTTCTAGTGAAGGTATTGGAAATTCCAATGCCATCGGGTTTCATTAGTCCATGTTATTATTTCTTTAACAAGATACATCAGATTTCTTTCTTCCAAATAGATTGCTTGCAATACAATACAACGTTTAAAATAGTAGTATATTTAGCTTGATAGTACACCCACTGTCAGATAACACTTCACTGTTAGCCAACCCTGCCAGGGAACCAAGCGACCAACCAGTAGCCCGCGTGGACAGGGCTTGGTTTGGGAATTTCCAATCTAGGGTTGGGGTATTGGAACCTTAGGTTCGATTAGGGTTGAACATTAGCCGACCCAATCCACCTGACTTTCAGCTCTACCAGCGTGCCTCCTCGACGATCACACGTGGCACTTATGGATGAGACCGTAACCGTTCATTCCATACATTAGATAGTGAATGCGCTATGATCCAAAAATCAGAATGTTTGGGCGATTTAACCCTTTCATTCTCATCCTACAAAGTTAGCAACGGATTTCATTAAACGAGTAAAATCTCACTTATCAGATGATCGAGATGGTTCAATCAAAGAATTGTTTTTTTATTCGTCAATATACATTCGATAAAACATGATGTACGGTTTGGATCATTACAAACGTGTGAAACGTATGTCGAACAGTATTTAGAGGCACAGAAATTCTGTGCACCTGAGGTCTACGCTCTGTTAGTGTAAAACAACAAGCCGAACATTACAAGGGTGAGACAGCCCATCAACTTAAATGTGGCATGCACGAACGCCATTCCAAACCGTCTGATTCGTGGAACTCATTATGGATGGAGAATACGCAGGAAATAGTGCTGATCAAAATATTATAGCTATCCGATCGTTGATTGTTAATTGAATAATTAATAAGAAATATATAAGCTATATAATCCAGTAGCCAAATAAGATGATTAAAATTTCCTCATCCATGTGATTTTCTGTCAGTGATCTATTAAATGTGTGGCCCACAATTTGGACAGCTTGGATGGGACGTGGCACGTGCAAGTTGGACGAGTTGCTACAGGTGAGTGATCGCAAAGAGCCTGCAAGGGCCACTCGCTCGCAAGAACCTAATCCCCCACACGTGTCAATGTGATTAAAAAAAAAAAATCTATGCCGTTCATCAAGTTGGTCGCCCGTATATTTCTATACTTCAAAAACTATGGACAGTATGCTCATAAAGTGGGCCTTAATGTTCATCGAATATGGACCGTTGGATAACCCCTTTCTACGATTCATTTTTTCACTCAAATGCAGGTCATAATATATCCGAAAGAGGAAAGCCAATTAGCTGGTCACTGCATTAAGGGGTCGTTTGGCACCTTAGATTGGAGGGGATTAGAGGGGATATGAAACCCTTGGCTGTTTGGCAGCATAAAACAACTGTCTCTTTGAGGGGGTTTGTAATCCACGGTAAGAGCTTGGATTACATCCAAAATGATTTCAATAGTTGCAGGTATAAATGCATGTCATTGTACACTATTATTTTATTGGGCACATGACTCACTAATGATGATCAGCACCATCCAAACAGTGTTCATGTAGATCAGCGCTGTCCAAATATTGTTCAGCACTGTCCAAACATTGTCCACGTTAATCAATGATTAAAAATCATTTGTTAGTCACTCAAACATTATCTTGTGCTTGCGGTCCATCCGAGACTTGGAATTTCATAATTTTTAGCCAAAGCATATATTTTAGCGGGCTTATTACAACCATAATGTCAAAAATTATATATCTCACTAATTGGAGATATTAAACTTAATTTAGTAATTAAATTCAAACCCCTGTAAATATATTATATATAGGTATTTTTGAATTAAAGTTAATTTCTACTTCAAGGTGCCAAACACACCAAGAGGATTACCAATCCAGGGGGTTTCCAATCCTGGAGGTTGCGAACCCAGGGGGTTCCAAATCCATGCTCCCAAACAGGCTTAAAGTTTCATAAACTGATCCGTTCAAGGCATGCCACAATGTTGATGGGCCACTGGCCAAAATTCGCAGCAATTGGATTCCTTTGACCATTTAGGTCTTGTGGGCCACAAGATTTTTATATCTAAGTTGATATTTATTTATTTTTCCCTTCATTTATGTTTGTGTGAACTTATGAACAGGTTCGATGCTAATTAGAAATTACAAATCATAATGGGTTTCAACGGCCAGCATTATTAACCCCCATTGCCTTTTATAGTATGGTACAATTGACTTTTATTTAGCCGGTGCTCTAAATTAATTATCTTACAAAATGGATGGACAGTGTGGATATAATACACACATCTAGTGGCGCCCACACAAAAACATGGTGACTTCGACACACCACAAAGGTCGCAATCAACTTCCGATTCTAAGTTGCTAGGATGCAAGATAAATATCCAAAGAAAATGAGGCAGATTGCCCGTGAGCCCACCATGATGATAATGAGAAATCCACCTCACCTATCTTTTTTTTAATATTATGTTAGAACACGGCTTAAAAGATGAAGCAAATCTAAAAACTCAAAGCTCAAGTGGGTCTCATGACATTGGCAGATGATAGTGGGAAGCGGATTGTCACATCAACCATATAGCTGCTCTAATGATATCAATAAGTTTTGTGGGTCTGGTTAGGAGGTATATGTTATATCCAAACCATTCATCCATTTGGAGAGCTCATCTTAAGGCTTTAGAATAAAATATGGCAGATATAACTATCAAGTGGACCACACTACAAAAAAAAGTTGGAGATTCAATGTCTACCATTGAAACCCTTTTTGGGGTTATAGAAGTTTTGGATTAATATGAATTTTTTTTCTCTTAATTCAGGTCTTTTAGACCTTATGAACAAATTGGATTGAAAATAAACATTATGGTGGGCCCTATGAATTTTTTAACGGTAAAAATTATTATCTACACTGCTATTTATGGTGTGGTCCATATGATCTTGGGATATAATTCATTTTTTGGATAATGCTGTAAAATGATATCTAAAAATAGATGAACAGTATAGATATAATAAATACATAACCGTGGAGCCCATGTAACTTTAATCCCCTTTCAAACTTTCTTACAAATCGGAGCTTGATGAGCGAAAGTGCTCGTCTTCGCACGACACATACTTACAGCAGCTGTCTAGGTACACCACAAAGGTCCCAATCCACTTCCGATCCTGAGTTGATACGGATGTAAGACAAATACCAAAAAAAAAAAAAGAGAGGCAGATTGCCCGTGAAAACCCACTGTGATGTTAACGAGAAATCCACCTCATCCATCCTTTTTTAAAGATTACGTAGGACATGGCTTAAAAAATTGACGCAAATGTAAAAATTAAAAGCCCCAAGTGGGCCTCCTAACAGATGATGGTGGGCGTCCTCGTACCTGATGTTTCGGAAGCGAATTGGCTGGTGCACACAGCTATATATCTGGTGTATTGACGTCAGCAGGGCCTTTGGGTCTAATCATGAGGTATGTATTATATCCAAACTGTTCATTCATTTGGCAAGTTTGACTTAAGCCTTGAAATGAAAAATAAGACAGATCTAACCATCAAGTAAACCACACTTCAAAAAGCAAGGGGGACTGAACTTCTACCATTGAAACCCTTTTAGGGTCATAGAAGTTTTGGATCAATATGAAATCTATTTTTCCTCTTCATCCAGGTCTTTGTGACCTTATAAACAGATTGGATGGAAAATAAAAGTTATGGTGGCTCCTATGAGTTTTTTAATGGTGAAAATCATTATCCCAACTGTTACTTGTGGTGTGGTCTATTTGATCTTTGGATATGATTCATTTTTTAAAAAATACTCCAAAATTATCTAAGAAAAATTGGATGAACAGTGTGGATATAATAAATACATCACTGTAGGCCATGTAACTTGATCTACTTTAAACCGTTCGTGCAACTTCAGAGCTCGAGGAGCGTCGGTGTTCGTCTTCGCACGACACGTCCCAACACCAGCTATATAGCTGATGTGTGCTACACCAGCCAACCCGCTTTCTAATATTTCACGTGTTTTTCAGTTTTTTTTTTCACCGACGTCGTGACACGATTGGCGCAGAAATAGGGACGGACTGGATGTCATGCACGTGATGGGATTGGGACCCGCAGCGTCTACAATTGTCTCCTTCTGATAACTCACCGAGGCAATCAAGACCATGAACACCAATACAAATGTGCAATGCTGGAGCAGAAGGATTGTACATTGGTTTGGGCTTTCAGTTTATATATCTGGGTCTCATAGATAGCGATCCAAAGCGTTCATACTATGGAACCCATTATCGATGGCTAATTCGCTAAAACTCTCTTCGATCAGAAACCCTAACTGCATAATATTTAGCCAACCGAATGAAAGCAGTTGATATGTTTCTTCATGGGGAAATTAACCACACTGACTTCAAAGTTTGGGCAAATTATCTAGAAAGCTAAGATAGCCAATATATTGTAAGAGTGGCCTTCTAACAACTTTTGAATATTATTTCGAACGAAAATGCCCCTATCCCTAGTTCAGAAGTCATATAGTCTTGAAGTGAATAAGAAGTTACCTTCTTTGGAAAAACTGAGAAAGTAACGGGTTGGCTACTCCCCCTACCACCAGCCAATGGTTAGTGCTCTGTTGTTTGTCAGCCCCACCACCATGTATGTGTTGCATCCATGCCGTTCATATATTTTTGCAGATTATTTATGGTATGAGTCCAAAATTTAGTATATACTAATCTCAAGTTGACCACATTACAAGAAACAACGTTGAATGAGCGTCGTAGACTTTTTGGGGGCCATAAAAGTTCTGGATCAAGTTGATCTTTGTTTCTTCTCTTCATCTGTATCTGTACGACCTAATCAACAGATTGAACGTCAAATAAACAGTACTGTGGGCCTTAGGAGGATTTTAATGGTGGATATCGGTGTGCACATTCAATCGGCCTCCTTCTGAAGCATTGATGTGTTTGATTATTCTAATGTTTAGATGACATGTATATCATAGTACTGTTTTATATGAGATCCATTCCATCCATCTCACAATGAATCAAATTTTCACCGTGTATCCTAAATTTCATTTAAATATAATAGTTATTTATATCACATCATAGGAAAAAGTGTGAAATCACTTATAAGGGTCATGCTTGTCGTGATATATGAATCGTGGTTGTCGTGATATATGAATCGTGGTTGTCTTCATTTTATAGGCCTTAGCCCTAAAATGAGAACCACGACTCATATAACATGATAACCATGACTATTTAACATGACAACCACGACCCATCTATAATCACAACCATGACCCATATAACATGACAACCACGACTCATATAACATGATAATCACAACCCATGAAAACTATGATCCATTACAACCATGACTCATATCACATGAGAACTACGACCCATATCACATGAGAACTATGATCCATGACACCACGACCCATATAACATAAGAACAACGAGTTATATAACATGACAACCACGACCTATGGATTATGCCGTCTATAATCCATGCCAACAAGGTAAATGGAAGTGGATACTGTCCAAGTCAGGACATTTTGGCCCCAACCACGATCCAGGGAACATGACAACCACGACCCATATGCCAACTACGACACACACACACACACACACACACACATAACATGACAACCATGACCTATATAATATGACAACCATGACCTATATAACATGACAACCACGACCCTTGCCTCATGACAACCACGACTCATATAGCCTGCATTTTCCGCTCCTGTAGTCTATCACTAGTCATCTCATATTTGAAAAACATCAGGCTAGCTTTGGAACGGAAGAGCACGTTACTTTTCTAACTTTGATGGACAGTAAAGATCTTATGTGCATGTAAGGGTCGTGATTGTTATGCAATTTGGGAGCAGACAATGAGAACCACGATCCATATAACATGACAACCATGAGAGTCATGGTTGTAATATGGTAAGGGTCATGGTTGTCATGAGGTAAGGGTCGTGGTTGTCATGCAATCTGGGAGCAGGAAATAAGAACCACAACCTATATATCATGAAAACCACGAGGGTCATGGTCGTAATGTAGTAAGGCCCGTAGTTGTCATGAGGTAAGGGTTGTGGTTGTCATGCATTTTGGGAGTAAGAAATGAGAACCATGACTCATATATCATGAAAATCACGAGGGTAGTGGTTGTAATGTGGTTGTCATGAGGTAAGGGTTATGGTTGTTATGCAATCTAGAAGCAGGAAATGAGAACTACGACCCAACCATGACCCAGTGTGGTTGTCGCATGAAAATCACGACTCATTGAACATGAGAACCACGACCCATATACCATGAGAGCCAAAGATATTTTGTGGTGTGTTCCACTTTAGATTTATAACCCCACGAACCAGAGATATTCTGTGGTGTGTTCCATCTTAGATTTATATCAGTCTCATTTTTGGGATCAAGCCATGAGAACCACGACCCATATAACACGAGAACCATGACCCATAACACGTGAGAACCAGAGATATCTTGTGGTGTGTTCTGAGGAGAGTTTTACATATTTTCTACTCCCAGATTGCATGAAAACCACGACCCTTACATCATTACAACCATAACCCTTACAACATTACAACCACGACCCTTGTGATTATCATGTTATATGGGTTGTGGTTCTCATTTTTCTGCTCCCAGACTGCATGACAACCGCGACCCTTACCTCATGACAACCATGACCCATATAACATGAAAACCACAAGAGTCATGGTTGTAATGTAGTAAGGGTTGTGGTTATCATGCAATATAGGAGCAGGAAATATGTAAAACTCTCCTGGGAACACACCATAGGATATCTCTGGTTCTCACGTTTTATGGGTGAATATCTCTAGTTCTCATGTGATATAGGTCGTGGTTCTCGTGTTATATGGATTGTGGTTCTCATGGCTTAATCCCAAAAATGAGATGGATATAAATCTAAGGTGGAACACACCACAGAATATCTCTGGTTCTCATGTTATATGGGTTGTGGTTTTCGTGTTCTATGGGTCGTGTTTCTCGTGTTAAATGAGTCATGGTTTTCATGTGATATGGGTCGTGGTTCTCATGTTACACACTGGGTCGTGGTTGCCAATCCAATGTTGGATGATAACCATGATCCAACGTGGATAAAAATCACGATACAATGTGCATGTTAACTATGATCACACGATAGGGTTGTGTGTATGACAACCATGACCCATTGTTCATCATATCCACGACCCTTCCATTCGGAATCAGCGCCACACTCTTTTTCAGAAAATCATATTAATGTCGCTACTTTTCCATAATCCCTTCGGAATTAGCATGACCCTTCAGAATGTTTGACCAGCTTATAAAAGTAGTACTTAGGTTTCAAATTACTTTCACAAGCCAATCGAGTCCTTCTCGCGTTCTTCCTTTATGAGTGATCTATTCCCTTTCCTCAGGGATATTGACGATCTTCCTGAAGATAAATGGCCTCCATAGAAAATTCTGAAGACACCTTTTTAACAGAGTTTTTCAGCTCGCCGGGTGCCTATTGAAGAGAACTGTTATTCATATTGTATTGTAATTATGATCGTGTTTGTCAACAGCTTTAGCTTCTCTTCTGGCAGTGACAGAAGTGAGAGTTAGAGATATCCACCCATAAACGTAGTTGTCATGCAATCTGGGAGCAGGAAAATGAGAATCACGACCCATATAACTGACAACTACAAGGGCTGTGGTTGTAATGTTGTAATGGACGTAATTGTTATGAGGTAAGGGTTATGGTTGTCATGCAATCTGGGAGCAAAAAATATAAACCATGACCAATATAACATGACAACCATGAGGGTCGTGGTTGTCATGAGGTAAGGGTCGTGGTTGTCATGTTATATAGGTTATGGTTGTTACATGTTTACCATGACCCATATAACATGATAACTATGACCTATATAACATAACAACCACATCCCTTACCTCATGACAACCACGACCTTTAAAACATTACAACCATGACCCTCGTAGTTGTCATGTTATATGGGTCATGGTTTACATTTCTTGCTCCCAGATTGCATGACAACCGTGACCCTTACCTCATGACAACCATGACTCTTACAACATTACAGCCATGACCCTCGTGGTTGTCATGTTATATGGGTCGTGGTTCTCATTTTTCTACTCTCAGATTGCATGGCAAACACGTTATATGGGTGGATATCTCTGACGCTCACTTCTGTCACTGCTAAAAGAGAAGCTAAATGATAGAAATGGTACGCCCCTGGTCATCAATGGGAAATCTCATGGGTCATGTAATATGAGTTCGTGGTTCTCATGTTATATGGGTCGTGGTTGTAATTGGTCATCGTTTTCCCAGGTCGTGACTATCATTATATATGGGTCGTGGTTGTCATGTTAAATGGGTCGTAGATATGACACTTTTCCTTATGATGTGATACAAAAGACTTATGATGCATGGTAAAAATATGATTCCTTGCCAGATGGATGGAATGAATCTCATATAAACATGTTCCCACTATACTGTTTATTTGACATCCCAACTATACTTGGTGGCCCAAAGACCACCAAGCACCAGCCACATGAGCTATGGATCGGGCTGATATTTGGGCCCTAACCCTAAAATGACATGGCAAAAATGATGGGTGGCATGGATTATACATGTACATCAATGTGAGCCCCATGAGTTTTGTCTTGCCCGTGTGCAAAAAAGGGTTTCATACACAACTTTTTTGACATTAAATACTACCTAACTTCTTATTCCCTAGAAAATCATACTATTACTGAAATAAGAATAAGGGCATTTTGGTCCACGTAATTTTCGAAAGCATGTCAGAAGGCCACTAATAGGATATATGGAATGGCATAGCTTTCTAGGTAATTGACCCAAACTTTGATGCTAGTATGGTCAATTTCCCTTCTTTCTAAATCGTTTCTTCATTGCCACCTATCAAGAGGTTTATGATGTTTCAACGCAGGATCCTTTTTTGTGAATGGATCATTTACGTTGTGGCCCAAAATATTGACGGTTTGGATATTTTAAAAATGGGACCAATTATATGAATTGAGAATTCAAACCGTACCATTCAATCTCTACCCGAGCATTGTATAATACTAATTAAAAATGGGACCAATTTTAAAATCTTCAACTCTCAAGCCTCAATACATGGAATGAATTTATTTATTTATTAAAAAAGTAAATATATACAGTAGAAGGATAAAAATTCCATCCAAATACGTCACAAATGCGGACGCATGCAGATACAAATACAATACACGATAATTTGAAAGTAACGTAGCTACAGACGATCGCAACAATAGGAGGAAAGATAATGAAAATACACTCGATCGTGAGGACAGGAAAAGAGCATCTCTTCTTTCACAGAGTTTTGGAAATCCTAACTAGATAAGTAGAATATCCGGAAATGGTCACAGGCAAAACGCATCCTTAATGTCGAGGGAAGGCGGCCAAGTACGTCTGAATGCCTGTGAGGAGGAGAAGGAGACCTGCACCCACGATGGACATGGTGCTCCATGGGGTCCCGAAATAATGGTCCCACCATATGGCTATGTATATCTTCACTTTCCTATCACGGTGCCAGCGGATCTGCCTACTGATATTGCTGTACAATTGGAGTTCGTTCATCGCCTCGGCTGGCCACTTGTTGAATAGAAGCGCCACTTTGTCGTCGCTGCCGAGGGAATGGTGGAGTATGCAATTGGACTGGAGCTCCTTCACGTCGGCGTCATCGTTGATGAGAGAACCAATAAAGTGAATGTAGGAGGAAACACCACATCCGGAATATGTGTCGGAGCACGCCTCGAAGGCGGTCAAGTTCAGCAGCTGAGATATGGTTGTATCGTTTATGAACATTGTCGGAAGCAACAGCTGTGGGATAAATAAGTTTTCCTTGTAACGGATGTCCATCAAAGATTTCATGCGTCTCTTCTCGAATCTGATCCCAGTCTGCTTGAGTTCCATAACGGAGCCGAAGTTAGGCGATCTGTCTTTTTGCTTTCTTATCACCTTCGATGGAGGGAAGTTCAACAAAATGTTCCGGAGAATGTCGAGGATGTGAAGCGGGCTATCATGTTCTCCGCCATCAACTACTCTGCACCACTTCAACGACCGAGAAGATTTCAGCGGATAAAACCCCATGGGCATGAGGACTTTTCGTTCGATGAATTCCACGATATTTTGTTTTCCCATACTGATAGAGCCCCGTAGCAAGTTCATCAATACATCAAGGACTTCGGATGGGAGCTGGTTTTCGATCAAGAACATGTCCCGAATAATGAGAGGAATGAGGTCATTGCTTATCTCTAACATGGTTTCTCCTCCCACAAGATTAATCTTTTCGATGAAATGTAAAACGAAGCAACCATCCAAGAACATCATGCGTGCGAAAACATCGTCGCTCATATCGGCATCGTAGCACTCTTTCAACTTCCCTGTCAATTCCTTGAACTTTTTGTAGATCCCTCCCCTCCCTCCAGTTACGTTTGTGAATCGGTCGAAGAATTGTTTAGCTGCCGTGATCTTGTACTTCTCCATTGGCTTGAGTAGATCCTTACCGTGGTGGTAAGGTCCCAAGGACACCACCCGAGGATCGAAGTACTTCTTGTCCTTTTCATACTCGCGAAATTTGGTCGGCGCCTTTGGTATCTGATGTTTGGACCTGGCTTCCGGATCGGGTTGCTGGCCATCTAATATGGAAATAAACCACTCGTCACTTGGATTTCTTAAGGCTTCTTGTACGAACTCCTCAGCTTCTTCGGCCATTCCGATGGCAGGGGACGATGCAATTCCTCTACTTAATTTCCTCTATCTGTAGTTGATGTCTTGCAGCTTCTGATTGAAATTACTCTATTGAGAGAGTGTCACGTGATCCGATCTTATATAGGAGGACGGATCCACCGCAAATGTTTGTAGAATTTGTTTAATAGACTCCTCTTGCGTAGTGCAGAACACAGCACCGTTGTCTTTACTGTGTACACGTTTCAAAGCTCTGTTAACCCCTCCATGATGTATGTGTTCTATCCACACCCTCCGTCCATTTTCCATGTCATTTTAAGATATGAACCTAGAAAAATAAGACAGATCCAAGGCTCAAGTGGACCTCACCATAGGAAGCAGTTAGGGCGCAATGTTCCACCTTTGAAACCTTCCAAGGACTCACCATGATGTTTATTTTAGATATCAACCTTTTCTCAGGGTCACATAAGACTGGATGAAAGGACAACACAAATATCAACTTGATCCAAAACTTCCGTGGCCCATAATGGATGGACGGCATAGATAAAACGCACGTTAAACTGCATTGCGAGATTTAAGAGTTATTTCCAACAAGAGGGAAAACGTACACGTTGTATATCCACTCCGTACATCCGTGTTTCCCACTCATTTTGGGGGCGCACGTCCCTAAAAATGAAGCTGATCTAAGTCTCATGTGGGCCTCACCGCAGGAAACAATGTTGATTCAATATCCACCATTAATAACTTCCTATGGCCCACCTAATGTTTATTTGCCATTCAAGAAGTTGATAAGGTCACACGGAGCTAGATGAAAGGAAAACACAACTATAAGCTTGATTCAAATCTCTCATGGCAAACAAGAAGTTTTTAACGGCAGACATTTAGGTGGACGGGCACATTGCTGTCCCGATTGTGTGCATGCCATCTACTTTTTTTGTGCCATTAATTTGTTAGGACGTTTGGCATAAATATTGTTTGATCCAAAACTATGGCCCACACCACGTGATATGCCTGCTATTGACAAAGATAATTAAAGGCTGAGGGAGAGGCTGAGATTTATTCACACTCACATCAAGAAAAACCTGCTACTGTAAATTATTTATTTATCAGATTTTTACTAGAGATATATATAATTTTTTAAAGACATTAAGAAGAAGGAAAATGAATAGAGAATGAGAAGGAGAACAATTAGCTAGAGAAGGAGAATTCAAGAGGGGGAAGGAATAAGAGAAGAAGAATTCAAGAGGGGAATGAGAGAAGAAGAAGTGGAGTTAGAGAAGGTATTTCCATTAGAAGGGGAAAACATGTGGAGGACTTGAAGTCCACCCTAATCACTCCTCCAAAGTTGGAATCTGGCAGTGACAATAGCGTGAGGTGTCTTTAATCTGCACATTAAGCAAGGGTTTGATCAATCGACTATCTTGGTCAATCAATCAAGTCCCGAATTATACAGATTGATATCTGGACAGTTTTGAATAGTCTCGATAGATCAAATTATCAGGTTGATTGATCGACAAAATTCAAAAATTACTTGTAATCTCTTTGTATTCTTTTATGCATGTTTGATTGATCGAACATATGGTGCTCGATCAATAGTTAGATCGATGGCGCGCACAGTTTTCATAATTGTACAATTAGTTTCCTATTTCAAGTGCTATATTATATATATGGGTGTAATTGTGGATATAGGGAATCCTAAGGTATTCCAATTGTGGCTTAAGAATTTCTAGGACTTGTAGAGGAGGAAATGAAGGTTTTCTGATTATAAGTTTGTTCATCTCTTGTACTTTTCATTTTCATAGTCATCATTGTCGCTTTGTACCATGATTTTTTTGATGAAAGGATTTTTTTCATGTAAAAATTGTACGTACTTGTGCATGCTTTGTTTTCATTTGCTTATTGTCGTATGATCCGAAATCGGGGTTTGCTTCCGCGGTTCCCCAACAACTGGTATGAGAGATAATGTTGAAATTCGAGTTTGGATTTGAGACATGAGTATAAGGGATCAAACGTGAAGTATGAAACAGAGAACTTCACTAGGAAAAATAACTTCAAACTATGTAAGTTGAAGAGGAGAGGCCTTCTAGTTCAACAATGGTTGCAACATACACTCCTTAGTGTAGAAAAGCGTCCAACATTTATAAGCGATGAAGAGTAGAAAAAATTGGATGAGAGGGCGAAACCTCAGTCCAACTTTGTTGGTTGACATTCTTTATAATGTTCTTGATTAAAAGATCACTGCAAGACGTTGAAAGAAGTAAGATAGCATAAGACAAAATCCTCATCGAATTATCTATATCTAAAAAGGTAATTATATAATTTGAATATGGTGGAAGGGTTGAATCTTATTGATTGCATCAGCATATTTAATTACATACTTTGCAAATTGATGAGTGTGGAAGCAAAGATTGACGAGTAAGATCTAGTCCTTATTCTGTTGAACTCTCTTTCAAAGTCTTATGATAGCTTCGTAGAGACTATGTGCTAGGGTAGAGACTATTGATGTTAAGATTGTCGTCTCAGCCATTCAATCGAGGATGTTGAGAAAGAAGGACAATAGTGTAGGGTCTTCTACGGATGCGTTGATAGTTAGGGGAATGAATTCTGAGTGGGAGAAGAAAAACTTGTGACCACGGTCCAATTTTAAGGGAAATGGGAAGATGTACTTGAACTGTGGGAGACAAGAGCATATAAAGGACTATCAGAATCTTAATGCCCAGAATGGGGAAAAATCATATGAAGTGTTAAATGAGGCCAATACAATGGAATCTAACAAAGAGGTGAATGGTGGTGATGTCTTGACCACATCCAAATCCGAAACCATCTCATCAGTGGGTAGATTTTGGATTAGGGGTCTCATATACCACATGACTTTTCAACGAGATTAGTTCACCAGTTACGGTCAGTGCAATGGTGGACATGTGTTTATGGGCAATGACATTAACTATAAGGTTTTTTGAATCAAAATGATGCGCATCAAGATGTTTGATGGGACGGAGCGCATTCCCACCAATGTGAGACACATATCTTAACTGAGGAAGAATCTAATATCCCTATGAGCCCTCGATGCACTTGGGTGCAAGTTCACTAGGTTTGATTGTATCCTAAAAGTTTTAAAATGGGCACTCATAGTGATAAAAGTACAACAAAGCAGTAACCTTTATAAGTTGATCAAGAATATCATATTGGGTGGAGCTACAATGTCTGTTGTGGAGTTCATTTTGATACATTTATGACATGCTCATTTAGGCCACATTAGCAAGAGCGGTATAAAGGTACTTTCCAATTGATGCTTGATTTATGTTTTTAAAAGCACTGATTTAAATATATGCGAGTATTATATATATAGTAAATAGTCAAGGTTATCTTTTAAATTTGAAAAGCATGTTAGTAGGGATATTCTAGATTTTGTGCATTCTGATATATGTGGGACGTTGCTCGTAATTTCTGGAGGAAGACCATCATTCTTTGTATCATTTATAGACGACTACTCTAGAAAAGTGTTGATATATTTCATGAAGTATAAATCAGACATTTTTGCTACTGTCAAAGTATGGAAGGCAGTGATAAAAAAACGTCAAGGTGAAAATTGAAAGTATTAAGGACAGACAATAGTGGAGAATTAATTTCAAATGAATTTAATTAATTTTATAAAGATGGGGATATCATACGGTGAAACATAATTAGATAAAGACCAGAGTAGAACAGTGTAGCAAAACGAATGAATTATACTCTTTTAGAGAGAGCCAAAATCATGTTAAGCAATGTCGGGTTAGCTAAGGAGTTTTAGACTGAGGCCGTTAACATGACTATTACTCAATGAATCGGTCTCTGTTTACACTAATCGGTTGTAAAATTCCATCTTGACTTGGCTAGGTTAGAGAAAGACTTCTTCCCATAGCTATTGCTTCCACAAATCATCATTAACGATGCCACCATATCTCATCTGCTGAACTTGACAGCCTTTGAGATGTGCTTCGACACTCATTCTTGCTGTAGTGTTACCTCCTACATTTGACAGCCTTTTCCCAAACTGCTAGAGCCCTATCGCAAGTTCATTAATGCATTAAGGACTTTGAATGGAACTGGTTTTCAATCAAGAACATGTCTTGAATAATGAGAGGAATTAGGTCATTGCTTATCTTTAACTCCATTTTTCGATCCATAATGTCTAGAATGTCTAGGATGAAATATAAAACAAAGTAACCATCCAAGAACATCATGTGTACAAAAACATCGTCAGTCAGATCGGCCACCACCTCATCAGCGTAGCACCTGTTCATCAACACTATCAATTCCATGAACTTTTCATAGATCGTTCCCCTACCTCCAGTTCTGTCTTTCGATTCATCGATGAATCGTTTAACTACTGTGATCTTGTGTTTCTCCATTGGCATGAGATCCTCGCTGTGGTGGTAAGGTCCCAAGGATACCACCTGAGGATTGAAGTACTTCTTGTCCTGTTCATACTCGTGAAATTTGGCCGGCGCCTTCAGTATCCGATGTTTGGACCTAGCTTTCGGATTGGGTTACTGGCTATCTACGCCAAGGATGGAAATAAACCACTCCTCACTTGGATTTCTTATGGCTTCTTGTGCGATCTCCTCATGTTCTTCGGCCATCACGGTGGCAGGGGACGTTGCAATTCCTCTACTTTCCTCCATTTGTAGTTGATGCCTTGCAGCTTCTGATTGAAATTACTCTATTGAGAGAGTGTCACATGATCCAGTCTTATATAGGACGACGGATCCACCACAAATGTTTGTAAACTATGTGTAATAGACTCTCATTATGTAGTGCAGAACACAGCACGGATGTTGTTATTGTGTATTGGGGAAAAATGGACGAGTCAATAAGTTGGCTAATGGAATGGACCAACTCTACTGAACCAGCATGAACCTAATAAAACCTGAGCCTCATAAGGCATCTACGTCCAAAAGTAAGCTAACCTTCAAGAAGGGTGATGCAAATGCAAGGACACTCAAAGAATATGACTACAAACCCATTCGAATAGCCGAATACCGACCTAACTTATAGATTGGTCCTAGGTCGGTCATAGGTCGACCACAGACTAATCACAAATCGATTACTACCCGGCCATAGCTCAGTCATAGCTTGGTCATTGATCAGTCATAGATCGGCCAACGTTTGGATAAAGGTTGGCAATATCCCTGGCAAGGTTAAAAACCGTTAGCGCCTAGCTAAAGGGCGCACAGATTAGCTAGCTCAACCATCGGTTGAAGATGGAAAATGTTGATTTGTCAAATAGATCAGTATCACTTATTCTCAAGTCGCCACCCGCCTTTGGGAGATGACCTAAATCCGAACTACGGATTTGAGAATCCCTCTAGCATTCTGAAGATCTCTCCCAAGATCTTCGGAGGATAAGATCAGATCTCAAGAACTTTGGAATCCGGTAATTTCGTAAAGATCCCGGATCCTAACGAATCTCCAAGATGTCAGGAAAGAGTACTCATGAAACTGCACTCCCTTCCCTATATATAGAGTTATCCCCAACTATCCAAGGTACGAACATTCTTACCCTGGTACTCGACTAGTGTCTCTTTTCTGGAGAGACTGTACCCTACATAAAAGACCTTTCTTGACTTAGGCATCAGAGAGCCCCTTGCACTAGCCAGGGTCTCCTTTGTTTCTCCTTTCCATTTGTGCAGGTTTTGAAGGGTCAACCTCGGAGGGTCTTTCGAAAAACTGCATCAACAGTTTGGCGTTGTCTGTGGGAACGACGTCTTATGTCGTTCCTCTACCAAAAATACTCTAGATAATCTACAATGGCTAGGGGAAAGAAGAAAGCTCAATCCCCCCTAGTGGTAATTCCGATCGCGACCCTACCACGACTAGTCACGCCGTGCAACTGCCAAAGCAACCACGACAGCCTCAGCCATAGGTGAGCCATCAAAGATCTTCCTTTGGCTGTGGCAGATGCGGTCCATGAACTCGTACAAGAAATAGTCGAATGAATAACCTCAAAAAGGAGGTCATGGACATTAGATCAGATTTGGGCTGCATGATGAGACTGTTGGAACAACTACAGCACCAACATGCATCGGGGGTTAATGATCCTTCCCGACCTCCCTATATGCATGATGCCCCTTAGTCGGTTCAGTCGCAGTCCCAACATTCGCTAGGCACTAATGGGGAAGACCAATAGCCGAATCATTATCCTACATGACCTACTGGCGTGCCCGTCGCCCCTCAGCTGAGCTAGCATGCTCTAGTTCAACCTATCCCATCTCATGCATCCGAGACCGTGCCTTTACCTGCCTCCGACTTACTCATGAGATAGATAAGAGGAACCATAATAGAGCTCCGGTAGAGGCCATAGCTGAAAGTGGTGAACCGTGGAGAGCCAAGCTATAGAGCCTACAAGACCAAATCAGAAATATGCAGCAAACTTACCATGCTAACGCAACAACGGCCACGATGGAGGAGACCGAATCCCCATTCACCGCTGATGTCATGCAAGCTCGTCTATCGGACAGGTTTCAACTGCCTCAGTTAACACCCTTCACATGGTAATACTGATCCATCTGAACACATGGAATCATTCCGAATTTACATGGAACTCCATGATGCTTTTGATGCGGTCATGTGTTGAGCCTTCTCCCTGACTCTAGTCAACATTGCCCGACTGTGGTTCAAGCAACTAAAGCCGAGGTCCATCAGCTCATTCTCTGAGCTCAGTCAAGCAATCGTCACGAACTTCATCAGAGGTAAGAAGAGACTCATGGTGCCTGCTCATCTTCTTAATGTAATACAAAAGGAGGGCAAACTTCTGAAAGATTACATTTGGTGCTTCAACTTGGAAGCGCTACAAGTTCAGAAACACTTGGACGAGACTGCCTTAAACGCTATCATGAGCAGTCTGAGGGAAAACCCCTTCCTCTTTTCTCTGGATAAAACCCTCCTACCACAATGAGTGAGTTTTTGAACCGATCATAAAAGTACGCCAACGCTAAAGAATCTCGAATCTTACGGGACATTGCTCAAAATAAAAATCCTCTAGACAAGGAGCATACGAAAATAAAGGCCAACTCGACCAATATGAGCAAAAAAAGAATGAACGACCGACCTTGAGACAACTAAAAGTCGAATAAGCGACCCGACAATAAGTTCAAAACTTACACTCCCCTAAACAAGACACTGGAGTAAGTCCTGATGGAAATCAAGGACAAATGTCCTCTCCGCTGGCCAAGCAAGTTAAAATCAAACCCCGATAGAAGGAGCAAGGACAAATATTATTTCTTTCATTGGGACCATGGACACAACATGAGCGATTGCTTCGACCTCAAGTAAGAAATCGAGGCACTAATTCACGAAGGCCATCTCAGAGAATATGTCAACAATAGAGGAGATCGAGTTAAGGCCACAAGAGCAACCGATTGATAATCAGCCAACTAGAGAAATTCGCACCATCTTTGGCTGCTACGGATGTGGAGGTGACTCGAACAATGCTCGGAAAGCACATGCTAGGAGCATTAATCGTCCTGAGTAAGAAGTTCTATCCTTGGAAAGATCGTAAGAAGAGGGAAAGATGGAGAAATATAGCATGACCTTCACTAAAGAAGGTGCCCAGGGTATCCACTTTCCCCACGACAATGCATTGGTAATCACTCTAACTATAGCCAACCGAAAGTTTTTCGGATCCTTATCGACATTGGGTCATCAGCAGATGTGCTCTTTGCCTAAGCTTTCGACATGATGGGAATTGGTCGGTCTTCACTCTGACCTGTTAAAACCCTATTGCTTGATTTTTCAGGCAGACAGGTCATGCCTGAAGGAGCCGTCCAGCTTCCCCTTACAGTCGAGGATGGACAGAATTAAAAGACGATTATGATTGACTTCCTTGTGGTCGATCAACCATCTGTCTACAACGTTATTCTTGGACAACCATCTTTGAACCTCTTGTGAGTAGTGGTATCGACCTACCACCTGGCTATGAAGTTCCCAACCGAGCAAGAATGACTGTTAAAGGTGACCAACACAACGCTTGACAATGCTACACGAGGCACTAAGAGCTCCGCACGAGATGATGACCATTGAATCCTTGGATTCGTGGGAAGAATCTCAAGAAAGGGGACGACCCATGAAAGACCTCATACCGATCTCATTGGATGAGTCCGACCCATATAGGACTATCTAAATTGGGTCGTCCTTAACATCAACACTGCGAGAGAGGATGATAGCCCTACTCCGACGGTATACTGACATTCTCACGTGGTCTCACGAAGACATGCCCGGCATCGACCTCAAAGTCATCATGCATTGACTGAACATCAATCCATCCTACCGACCAATTCAACAAAAGCAATGTGCTCTCGGTCCTGAAAGATATGTTGTGATTGAGGAATAAGTCGGCAAGCTCCTCAAGGCCAGATTCATTGAAGAAATCTACTACTCGGACCGGGTAACCAACATCGTACTAGTAAATAGAGCTAACAGGAAGTGGCGGGTTTATGTGGACTACACAAACCTGAACAAAGCTTGCCCTAAAGATAGTTTTCCTCTTCCTAAAATCGATCAGTTGGTCGACAGTATAACAAGATATGGATTTCTTAGTTTCAAGGATGCATATTCAGGATACAATCAAATTGTAATGCACTCTAACGATAAATCTAAAACTACTTTTGTTATTGACAAAGGTCTTTATTATTACTGTGTGATGTCATTTGGTTTGAAAAATGTTGGAGCGACCTACCAATGATTACTCAACAAAATGTTCACCCACTAAATAGGGCGGATAATGGAAGTTTATATCAACGACGTGCTCGTTAAGAGCGTCAAAGACGCAGACCATGTGACCGACCTAGAGGAGATGTTTCTCATCCTTTGCGAGTACCAAATGAAATTCACTCCGAGCAAATACGCCTTTGGTGTTAGCTTGGGAAAATTCATAGTTTTCTTGGTCAGCCAATGAGGGATTGAGGCGAATCATGAGAAGATCAAATCCCTCCTCGACATATAGTCGCCAAAGACGATCAAAGATATACAGAGACTTACTGGGAGGATAGCAGCCTTTAATCATTTCGTGTCCCAAGCTACAGATAAATGTCTCCCCTTCTTCAAACAGTTGAAAGGAAGACAAATAGTAGATTGGATTCACTACGTGAAAAATGAAAAAAAAGGACGGATTTCGAGATGGTTCTAGACCGTCTCTAAAATTGCTTAGTTTAAAGACGCTTTAGAGACGGCCGTAAACCGTCTCTAAAATTTTAGACAACCCCTGACCGTCCTTAATATTGTCTTAAAAATTTGAACGTCCACAAATCATTTAAGACGGTCGTTGACCATCTTATATGCGGTCATCTGAGATGATCATTGGTCGTCCGCATTAGAGACGGTCTTTGACCGTCTTATATGCGGTCATCTGAGACGGCCATTGGCCGTCTTTTACTTATAATATGAGACTGTCAAATTCTGTCTCTATTAGAGATAGTCCTTAACCGTCTTATAGTCCTGTGAAAGACCGTCTCTATTAAAGACTGTTAAAAACCGTCTTTATTAGAGATGGTCCTAAACCGTCTCTAATTCTCAGCTCAAAAATTAAGAAGCTTAAAAAAATTATGAATTTTGAAAAAAAAAATAGTTGAGAAGCTTAGAAAAATAATTGACAATGTTGAAGAAAATTTTAAATTTTGAAAAAAAAAACTGTGATTTTATAAAAATCTAGATTTTGAAAAAAAAAAAATTTGATAAAAAAATGATATTTTGAAAAAGAAATTTAAAAAATTAAATAAAATTGTGAAAAAATTGACAAATTGTTAAAAATATATATTTTAAAAAAGAAAACTAGATTTTATATTTTGACAAGAAAAGTTAAAAAGTTATATAACAAAAGAGAGATTTAAAAATGATATTTTGAAAAAGAAAATTTAAAAAATTAAACAAAATTGTGAAAATATTGTAAAAAATATATATATTTTAAAAAAGAAAAATAAATTTTGTATTTTTACAAGAAAAATTGAAAGGTTAAATAAGAAAAATGATATTTTAATGATGTTTTGTATATCCTTACCGCCCCCTATGTTTCTCCAACCCATTTTTGGGCAGGGTAATAATGTAAAAATGTTTTAATTTTTAAAAATTTTTGTTGGTAAAACTGTATTTGTGTGTGTGTGTGTGTGTGTGTGTGTGTATTTAGTTTCTATATCATATGAATGAAATTTTTTTTATATATAATTAAAAGGTAATATTTAAATGATTTGTAATATCACATGAAAAAGAATATTGAAAAGTTTAGAAATTTTAACTATGTTTAAGAAAAATTTTGAGAACAAAATAATGCTTTTGAAGAAAAAAAAAAATCAGCATTTTGAAATTTTTGAGAAAAAAAATTAAAATATAAGAATTTTTGAGATTTTGAAAATAAAAATTCAAAATTTGTATTTTAAATATTTTTGAAATATTTTATAATAAAAATGATATTTAGTTAAAAGAGTTTAAAAAATATACATTTTGAAAAAAAAAGATGTTAAATTTATTTGTGAAAAATAAAATTGCTAAATTATTAGGCACATCCCCTAATTAAACCTTTAATCGTTTTTGGACAATCTAATCAGTTCAAATTGAAGAGTAAATAATTGAGATGTTTAAATCAAATATCATTGAAATTGTTGATCAATCTTGTATGCCCAATATCTTTCTCATATGTAGCCTGATTGAGGCGAGTAACTAGTCAAATTGAGAGTATTGAACAGTAAAATAGAGTGAACGGACCAAACATGTAAAATTGGCCAAATATTCTGGTTAAAATTGTGACCCAAGTTACTGACCTCATGAGAACCTAAGAATTGATGTAAGTTTTGTGGGCCTCATCATGATGTGTGTCAAACATCAACACCGTGGATTTGATGTATCCCCTTTAGGTTATGAGATATCTTAAAAATCATCAGTAAATGAAACTCAAGTGGGCCATACCATTTAAAACTATGTGAAAACATCCTAAAAAATATAAAAGTACTTGGTGGGGCCCACATGAGTTTTGGATGCGGTTGAAACTTGGTTTGACCCCTCATCCAAGTGGGACACACATAATGAGTGGGTTAGACATGTGAATCACATTTAGGCAGGCTCAATATATGATTATGAATATTTTAAGGAAACCTTTCTCCACTACATTTAAGTGAGTTACTCGTTACCTTTACCAGAGTAAACTCTATGGGAATCACCGTTATTTATTTATTTTATCCACTCCATTCATCCATGTTAACAGATAATTTGAGGTCTAAAGAACAAAAAGGAAGCATATCCAAAGCTCAAGTGGACCACACCACAGAAAATAGTGTGATTTAACCTCTACCATTTAAAATTTCTTGGAGGTCATAGAAGTTTTGGATCAGGTTGATGATTGTGTTTTCTATTCATTTATATATTTTTGATATTATGAACAACCTTTAGCTGTTTTTGGACAATCTAATCAATCCGAATTGAAGAGTAAATAACTTCAGATGTTTAAATCAAAATTCACTCAAATTGTTGATCAATCTTGTTTGCCCAATATCTTTCTCATATGTAGTATGATCGAGGCAAGTAACTAGTCAAATTGAGGGTAATGATCAGTAAAATAGAGTGAATAGACCAGACATGTCAAATGGGCCCATCATGATGTGTGTCGAACATCAACACCGTGCATTTGATGTCTCCCCTTTAGCCTATGAGATATCTCAAAAATCATCCGTATACGAAACTCAGGTGTTGATTACCATCTAAAACTATATGAAGACATATAAAAAAATATAAACAGTACAATATTGGATGTCATACCATTTTGGGGCAATAAAAGTTTCGGATAAAGCTGATTTTTGTTTTTTCCCTTCATATAGCCCTGTATGACCTAATCAACATATTGGATATCAAATAAACAATATAGTAAGCCTTAGGAGGATTTTAATGATGGATATCCAATTACTATTGATTTCATGTGGTGTGGTGCACCTAAGATTTCTGTGGTGGGGTTCACTACAGATTTTTATCTACCTCATTCTTTGGCTCTTGACGTAAAATGATATCTCAAAATGGGTGGATGGTGTGGATATAACAAATACATCATAGTGGGGCCCACAAAACTTGGTGGATGTTGGTCTGTGCTTTATGGGTCCCACCATGATGTATGTGTTTCATCCATGCTGTCCATCCATTTTTACATATCATATTAGGGCTTGATACTAAAAATGAGAGTAATATAAATCTCATGTGGACCGCACCACATGAAAACAATAGTGATTGGATATCCACCATTAAAACCCTCCTAAGGCCCAATGTACTTTTTATTTGACATCCAATCTGTTGATTAGGTCATACAGGCCCAGATGAAGGGAAAAAAAATATCAGATTGATCCAAAACTTTATATGGCCCCCAAAAGGTTTTTAATGGTCGACGATCATTCAACACTGTTTCCTATAATGTGGTCTAGTTGAGATTGGGATATACCTCATTTTTTGTCTCATACAATAAAATGATATGGAAAAATAGATGGACGGTAGGGATGAAACACATACATCATGGTGGGGCCCACAGAGCACCGACCACCAGCCCTTGGCACTGGTGTCAGCGCGAGTAGCGAATCCGTTTCCTGAGAGAGACTTCAAGTCTCTCTCTCTCTCTCTCTCTCTCTCTCTCTCTCTCTCTCTCTCCCTCCCTCTCCCTCTCTCTCTCTCTCTCTCTCGGTGCTCACTCTCCTCCTTCTCTCCTTCTCTCCACTTTCTTCTTCTTCCTCTCCAGACAGGGAAGGATTCCCGACTCGACCCGCGACCTAACCCAACCTAGATGGGTGCGGCAGCACAGCCACACCACCTTCTCTCTCTTTCTCTCTCTCTCTCTCTCTCTCTCTCTCTCTCTCTCTTATTCTCTTTCTCCCTGTTTTTCCTCTTTATCTCTAAACTCTTCTATTTCCTTCTTGTCCCATTCAGGCCACAATGTTGGAATCAGTCAGCTTGACTGAGGCGATCCAACTCAGTGGCAAAGGGAAAAACGGTGGAGGAGAGGGCGGCCGTTAATGGCGGACCCTCTCCCATTGCTTCTCCCTTCAATCTGATAGCATGGGATAGTTCGTAGGGACCCTAGGGAGTTTATGGATAAGCTCTCTTGAAGCTCTAAGAAGATTTGGGTGATGGGTTTGGAAGTGGAAGAAAATGGTCGATTCTCAAGCCGCCGCAAGTTGTTCTCTTCCTCTAAAGCTCAGTTGATCGTGAGGTATCTCTCTCTCTCTCAATCTCTCTCAATCTCAATACCGATTGAAACGATTTGAGGATTTAGGGATTTGGGGATTTAGGGATTTTGGGATTTTGGGGATTTGGGGATTTAGGGATTTGGGGAATTTGGAGATTTGGGGATTTAGGGATTAGTTTCCTTTTGATAACTGCAAAATTTGTTGAAAGTAATGGAAAATTACTAAGTGATATTTTATGAAATCAGGTCCCTCTCTTGTTAAGCATTGTTGTTAGTCATTGTTTTATTTTTTTTACAATACTTTGTGTTTGTTGAGAAAAAGGTTGGCTTTCTTCGAGCTTTCCTCTCCCTTTTTCGTAATTTCAGATATGTTTTTAGGGCTTTTTCCTAATGAGGATTTGAAATGGTTTTTTAGAATCAACTCCCTTTCTAGGTTTTGTGTATGATGGGTGTTAGCAAAGATTATATGCATGGTAGGTGTTTGTTTTTTGTCTAATGTAATGCTCTTTTATTGTCTTGTATGATTCTTTTTGATTTTATGGTTGGTTTGTGCTAGTATGGTGAAATGTTTGTGTGGAATTGGCCTTCAAGAGCTAGAAAATAGGGGATGTGAATTTCTTACTACCTCTGTTATAGGGAGTTAGTGTAACTGAATTCTATTTGCTTTCCGCCTTGATTTTTGGCTGAAATTTGCTCTGTACATCTCTTGTACAAGTTCATATTAGGATTTGAGCCTGAAAGTCATGTGGCTTTAAAGTTAAGTGGGCCATATTATAACCAATAGTGGGGATTGAATGATCACCATTGAAACTTTATTGGGGATTGAATGATGGGTGCTTCTATCCTAATGTGAACTGGTTAAACTGATGGATGGATTGGATATCACATGGATATTGTTATTGGCTCCATAGAATTTTTGGATACATGAGCTCTTGTAGCAAGAAATTCATATTTGAAAATAGGGCCTGGAATTTTGCCACAAGAACATTCTTGCAAGTAGGCTTAAATAGGTTTCTCCTTTTTCTGGGTCCTTGCTCTTACCCGGGTGGTAGACTCCTTGGAGTTTCAACACCGAGTCAAGGGTTCGAGTAACCATGGTGGTGTGTGTGTGTGTGGGGTGTGTGTGCGTGCGGTGTGAGTGTGTGGGGGTAAAAAAAAAAAAAAAAAAAAAAAAAAAAAGGTTTCTCCTTTTTCTTTGTGCAAGAATGAAATGAAGTCTTGTTTTAGATCTTAACTATTGTATCAAGTTATGCTCATTTTTAGGTCCATTGTTTGGTTGGATGCTTGTATTAGTGCCTTGATGTGGATGGGAACATGTCTATTAGTTAGTTGGTATGATAATTCCCTCCAATCTCACTCCTTTGATCTGGTCAGGCCCATCAGATGTAGGGCTGAAATTTGTTTGATAAATCATTCTATGTTATTGAATTGTTGGCATACTAGTAAAAATTGAAAATTTGACTATTCTATATTATTAAATTGTATGTTTTAGTAATCCAAACAGTTGATGTATGGGCCCTGCTGTGGACTTAGAAGTTCCTATCTGTATGTGGCCTTTTCTTGGTTGAATTTGCACAGTTGCTATATTTTCTCTCTTAACCGTCTGTTGAAGGGTTAGCATCCTCTCATTAGGTGGCCTTGTAAAAAAAATCAGTCACATCCTCTCATTAGGTGGGCTAGACCATAACATTAATGCTTTTCCATTGGTAAATAATAAAATATAATTAATTATTTATTTTCAGGGTTATAAGCTACAATTACTTCGCTAATGATCTCCCACCTGAGCTAGGGAAATTGGCAAGTCTACAAGAATTGTAAGTTCTTTTTTTTTTTTTTCCCTTCAATTCTATATAAGGATCTTTCTTTAAAAGTGCCATATGATGTATTTGGAATTTCGAATTTGCCACTGTATTTGGCAGTGATTAATATGTGGTATTTTTTTAAAAAATTATTATTTTCAACAAGGTTTCTAGTCCAACTAGTTGAACCATTAGTCATTTTCCACCTAGTTCTTTGCTTCAAATCTAGCTTCTAATCATAGGGTAGATTTGAAATACCTTAGGAATCTGGAGCTGGCAGAAAGATTTTACATGAAATTGTGATTCAGTAATCTACTTTCCATTATTTTGTTCTAACTATCAAGTGACTTTTAAAATGTGTAGCAACATGAAAAGGCCCACCTGATTCATTACTTGGATCTCATTCTGAATTGTAAAGTGTGACTTTTAAAATGTGTAGCAACATTCCTATTGGAGTTACCAAAAGAAATGGCAAGAACATCAGTCCCAACATTTACAATCCAAGGTATTAATGGTCAGTAGATGGACATCACAATCCAAATGTAGAAAAAAAGGACTACAATTTCCATGACCGCTGGATGTTCAAGTCCACGAAGTGCCTCATTTCCAGAATGATGGATAGCATCCCTGTTATCTTCACCTAGATTCTCTATTGCTAATATATATAAGATGGTTAGATAGGCCTTCATGAACAGATTGAACAGAAATTTCTTCTCACATGAACAAACACCAAGCTATCTTCATTTGCTCCCTTGTACAAAACGAACTGCAAATGCACTCCTTGTACTCATTTACCTGATTAAATTTACGACAGTTCTTTAACCTTTATTAGGGACAATCTTGCTTATTTTAATAAATGGATTCCCATTTTTCAACAATTACAGATTACAAAGTATGACAATAGGAATCAACTACATTTGAAGGCATCCTCAAGGAGTCATACATTCAATACCTCTATGTACATATGATTGTAAAGGTCGATGCGGGTCCTTGCTGATAAAATTTTGTTGGAAATCATATATTTAGAGAGGATCAAGAGAAGTTGTTGACAGATATGTTGCAGTACATACTGGGTGTATTTTCTCATTCATGTATGCTAGTGCGTGTGAATAGATCATATAATAAGTTGTGGAAACTGTTCCATGTCCAATGTTGTTCATGTGAGACAAATATATACATATATGCCTTGAATGTTATGCATTTCTCTGATTCGACCCACTCAGCTACTGTATTAATCCAGGAAAATTACAGAGTTAACATGAACAACATATTCTTGGTACACAAAGAGGCCAGTTGTTCATTCTAAGTCCTTGTAGAGTAAGTTTATTTTACAACTGAATGACCTGCAAATGATGCAGTTGCAATCCTACTTCCTTCTAATATTACTATATTTACTCTTGATTTTTCTGGTTCGGGCTTCTCTGGTGGAGATTATGTCAGCCCTAGTTGGCATGAGGTATGATGGCCCTTGTGATTTCTTTAATGATTCTCTAGTTTCAATACTCAATTGATTTTCTTTAGTGTTTATTCTTGTTGTTTGTCTGCCTGTCAGAAAGATGATCTGAATACAGTGGTTTCTTTTCTACGGAGCAACCAACAAATTTCATGCATAGGGTTTTGGGGACAATCAATGGGTGCCGTCATGAGGTGGTTATACATCATCCTCTATTCAATGATTTCTTACACTGCTAAACTCATGAGGCATTCTTAATTAGTTTTACAATGAAGACGCCATTCTAGTTATAAAAAATATGTATTTGTATCATATTATGAGATGGTGAAGTAAGGAATTCCCACATTGGCTTAGCATCGGTATAATGCAATAGTAAGAAGTGCTCCCTTGTTGCTTCATTACTTGAGAAAGAAAAGGAACTTCAACTTCTCTCTGACTGGTCCAATTCCTCCTGCTTTGGGTAATGTGACCATGCTCAAAATTTTGTATTTTTCTATAAATCAGATTTCAGGTACAATTCCTACAGAATTAGGGAATCTCAAGAATTTGGTTGAGTTGACGTTGCTACGAAACAACCTGACTGGTCTGATTCCTCATGCTTCGAGTAATTTGAGAAACCTTACATTGTTACCTTACATTGTTGTTGGTTCGATTCCTCCTGCAGGTAAGCTTGCAACAGTAATTTTTTTATAACTGCAGGTATATGTGTGGGTTTTTGGATTATTAATAAAATTCCATCGTTTAAAAAATGACACATCTGTCTAAATATCTAGGATGATTACATAGCTAAAATGAGAATGTTCAGATAGATTATCAGATATTTCTCATATTATTTATGTGAAGTATATCATTTCATGATTTAGATAATGCTACTTGTTTATTTAGTGTCCAATTTGACAGAGTTGTTTTGCCTTCTATTTTTCAAGGTTTGCAAAGTGACTCCCATTCTATGTGAGACCAAGGTGTGGCAGTGCATAACACTAACGAAGTGTATCTTTTTAATCTACTGTCTTGGAGTTGTTTATCACAATAAGGACACTGAAACGGATATTGTACTTAAGGGTATGGTACGTACTTGCTGCTTGTACTTTTCTGTAGAAGTTAATGCTTACTTTCCCCATGAATTTGACGTTCAGGAAATGAACCTTTTCCAGAAAACCATAGATTTAAAACCATTAAATCCTTCTTAGAAATCTAAGTTTATTGAACTGAATTGAATTATTACAATTCAAATTTGTTGAATATCCAAACGCAAGGTTTCCATGAATTAGGCAACTGAATTCATTCTAACCCATTTTGTTGAATATCCAAACGTAAGGATTTTTTATTATTTATTTATTTATTATTATTATTATTTTGTGATAGGCACTAGCTTTTCAGAATTCATATGTAGGTGCATATTTGTGCTCATTCACATGGACTTAGACTATCTTTCTTAAATTTCTTTGGTTTTTCTAATTTTTGTTTCTAATTTTAACTTTCTAAGCCCTAAAACAAGATTCGAGGTGCCGTCAACAATGCTAATAGAATCCTTCAGGTCAGATTATTGATTGGACCCAATTTTATTTAAATGATCTTAATAATCTATTTTATTTAAATGAGTAGATCCGGATGTGCGTCGGAGTTATCCGGATGTTGAGCGGGGGTCCCTGGAAGGTGGGAACCGCTGTTATGACCATGATGAAGCTGTCCATTTCTTATGAATAACATTGGAGTGGCCTGACCATTTGGACAGGCCATGTTTATGTATTTACTCGAAATTGATGGAGCAGACTCGGATATGCATCGGAGCTATCTGGATGTTGAGCGGGGGTCCTTGGAAGGTGGGAACCACTGTTATGACCATGATGAAGCTGTTTATTTCCTATGGACAGCATTGGAGGGGCCTGAGCAAATGGTCAGGCCGTGTTTATATTTGTATTTGTTCGAAATTGATGGAGCAGACCCGGATGTGCGTCTGAGCTATCCGGATATTGAGCGGGGGTCCCTGGAAGGTGGAAACTGCTATTATGACCATGATGAAGCTGTCTATTTTCTATGGACAACATTGAAAGGGCCTGGCTAATTGGAACAAGCCGTGTTTATATTTATATTTGCAGAGACCACACCCTTAACCTGTAATCTAAACCTATTCTCAAATCCTAAAACCTATAACTACAACCTAAACCTATAACCTATAATCTAAACCTATAACCTAAACTCAATTCCCTAAACCTTAACCTACAACCTAACCTAAACCTATATTTATAACCTAAACCTATTCTCAAATCCCAAACCTATAACCTAAACCTTAACCTAAACCTATAACCTATAACCTATAACCTATAACTTGAACCTATAACCTAAACTCAATTCCCTAAATCTTAACCTATAACCTAACATAAACCTATACATATAACCTAAACCTAAACTTGAAAACCCAAACCTAAACTCGATCCCGAACCTGAACCCGATTTCCTAAACTTGAAAACCCAAACCTTAACCTATTCTCAAATCCCTAAACCTATAGCTTATAACCTAAACCTAAACCTTAACCTAAACTTAAACCAAAATCTTAACCTAAATCTATAACCTTAACCTAAACCAAAACCTATAACCTGTAACCAAAACTTATAACCTATAACCTAACCTTAACCTTAACCTTAACCTTAACCTTAACCTTAACCTTAACCTAAAACCTAAACCTTAACCTATAACCTAAAACCTAAACCTAAACCTAAAACCGAAATGTATTCTCAAATCCCTAAACCTAAACCTACACCTAATCCTAATCTCAACTCCCTAACCTAAACCTAAATCTAAACTTGAAAACCCAAACCTAAACCCGATCCCAAACCTGAACCCGAACTCGAGCCCGATTTCCTAAACTTAAACCTTAACTTATTCTCAATTCCCAAAACCTATAGCTTATAACCTAAACATAAACCTTAACCTAAACCTTAACCTAAACCTATAACCTAAACCTAAACCTAAAACCTAAATGTATTGTCAAATCCCTAAACCTAAACCTACACCTAATCCTAATCTCAACTCCCTAACCTAAACCTAAACCTAAACTTGAAAACCCAAACCTAAACCCAAACCCGATTTCCTAAACCTAAACCTTAACCTATTCTCAATTCCCTAAACCTATAGCTTATAACCTAAACCTAAACTAAACCTATGACCTAAAACCTTAACATATATCCTATAACCTAAACTTATAACCTATAACCAAACCTTAACCTAAACCTATAACCTAAACCTTAACCTATAACCTAAAACCTAAACCTAAACCTAAAACCTAAATGCATTCTCAAATTTCTAAACCTAAACCTACACCTAATCCTAATCTCAACTCCCAAATCTAAACCTAAACCTAAACTTGAAAACCCAACGAACCTGAACCCGATTTCGTAAACCTAAACCTTAATCTATTCTCAATTCCCTAAACTTATAGCTTATAATCTAAACCTAAACCTTAATCTAAACTTAAACCTAAACCTTAACATAAACCTAAACCTAAACCTAAACCTATAACCTTAACCTAAACCAAAACTAAAACCTATGACCTAAAACCTTAACCTATAACCTATAACCTAAACTTATAACCTATAGCCTAACCTTAACCTAAACCTAAAACCTAAACCTTAACCTATAACTTATAACCTAAACCTAAACCTAAAACCTAAAACCTAAATGTATTCTCAAATTCCTAAACCTAAACTTACACCTAATCCTAATCTCATCCCTAAACCTAAACTTACACCTAATCCTAATCTTAACTCCCTAACCTAAACCTAAACCTAAACTTGAAAACCCAAACCTAAACCCGATACCGAACCCGAACCCGATTTCCTAAACCTAAACCTTAACCTATTCTCAATTCCCTAAGCCTACAGCTTATAACCTTAACCTAAACCTAAACCTATAACCTTAACCTAAACCAAAACCTATGACCTAAAACCTTAACCTATAACCTATAACCTAAATTTATAACCTATAACCTAACCTTAACCTAAACCTAAAACCTAAACCTTAACTTATAACCTAAAACTTAAACCTAAACATAAAACTTAAATATATTCTCAAATCCCTAACCTAAACCTACACCTAATCCTAATCTCAACTCCCTAACCTAAACTTAAACCTAAACTTGAAAATTCAAACTTAAACTCGAACCCGATTTCCTAAACCAAAACCTTAACCTATTCTCAATTCCCTAAACCTTAACCTATAACCTAACCGAAATCTAAACCTATAACCTGCACTTATAACCTAAACCTATAACCTAAACCTAAACCTAACCTAAACCCGATCCCGATCCTGAACCCAATTTCCTAAACCTAAACCTTAACCTATTTTCAATTCCCTAAAGCTATAACCTATATACTATAACCTATAACTTAAACCTAAACCTTAACCTAAACTTATAATCTAAACCTAGACCTTAACCTAAACCTAAACCAAAACATATAACCTAAACCTTAACCTATAACCTATAACCTATAACATAACCTTAACCTAAAACCTAAAACCTAAAATCTAAACCTAAACCTATAACTTAAAACCTAAATGTATTCTCAAATCTCCAAACCTAGACCTACACCTAATCCTAATCTCAACTCCCTAAACCTAAACCTAAACCTAAACCTAAACTTGAAAACCCAAACTTAAACCCGATCCCGAACTCGAACCAGATTGCTGTAATAATGTATCCCAATCACATGACAACAAATAAGAATGTATCCCTTTTAACACATGCCCCTTTTTACAAAGCTTTAATTATTGTTGTTGTTTCTATTAACTTGAATTGAAACATTTTTTTTTACATTATTTGCTTGCATTAGTTTTATAAACAACTAACTTGAATTGAAACATTTTTTTTTACATTATTTGCTTGCATTAGTTGTATTTTAATGATCAGTTTTATTTTTAAAAAGTGCCCACTTTTTTTAAAGAAGTTTCTGCAATTCTTCATGATTCTGAATTATAATATTTTGTTGGTTGAATATTTTTTTATTAGATGAAAGACACAAAAAGAAAATTGTTGCTGATTTTTTTCCTTTTTTTTATTTATGATGTTATATGTATTTATGTGTGGTTGAATGTAATGTGAATAAGATTGTGTTTGGATGAATGCAGTTTATGTTTAGATGGATTTACGTAGTTTGGGTTTAGATGGATGTGAATGTGAATATGATGAAATATATTATATAACAGGTGTATATCAGGAAGAAATACGATGAAAAATATTGTAACAGGTGCATATTGACCGCCTCAAATTTGAAAATGTCCTTTTAAGGGTCACAAGAAACGGTTTATAGCAATCCTTTTTAAGGACGGTCAATGATCGTCCTTTTAAAGGACGGTCCATAACCGTCCTTTGAAGGCTCATAAGAGACGGTTCATAGTAGTCCTTTTCAAGGACGGTCCACGACCGTCCTTTGAAGGTTCATAAGAGATGGTTCATAGCAGTCCTTTTTAAGGATGGTCCATGACCGTCCTTTTAAAGAACGGTCCATGGTCGTCCTTTGAAGGCTCATAAGAGACGGTTCATAGCAGTCCTTTTTAAGGACGGTCCATGACTGTCCTTTGAAGGCTCATAAGAGACGGTTCATAGCAGTCCTTTTTAAGGATGGTCCATGACCGTCCTTTTAAAAGACGGTCCATGGCCATCCTTTAAAGGCTCATAAGAGACGGTTCATAGCAGTCCCTTTTAAGGATGGTCTGTTTTGGTGTAGTGGTTGAAGAGTGCAGCCTTCCATCAGCTCTAACAATACCTAGGATCACCACCCTTGCTCTCCAAACCTAAGCTAGATGAATCTCTGTTGCAATACTTAGATGTGTCTGATGCAGTAGTTAGCTCGGCTTTGATTAGAGAGGATGAGGGAAAACAATTCCCATTGTATTATATCAGCAAAGCTTTAGTCCCAGTAGAGACAAGGTACCCCACCTTGGAAAAGTTGGCTCTGGCTCTAGTTATCTCTTCCCTACACTTACGGGCATATTTCCAAGCTCACACTATCACTGTTTTAACTGACCAACCACTACGTCAATTACTATAACACCCGAGTACAAGTACGGGCGGGGGTAGGATGCAATCCGCGTCCTTTCACAGCATCCAATCCATCTTAGCACGAGAAACCCATCATTGTATTCACATTACAAAACATTTGGCTCATCGAAGCATCAGATTGGCCACACGTCTATTTGAATGCTTTTCATTGGTGCATATTAATTTTACGGTTACTGCTCATCTTACTGTTGGAAAATACCATGATGGATGTTGCCAGATCAATGGCTTGGATAGACCTATTTATAGACCCATATATCGAGTCCTATCTTACGTTATATAGCCATGGAATGGATGGAATGGTTAGGATTGCTTGTAGTTGAGGCCCATATGTCGAGTCATATCTTCTGTTATAATGACATGGAATGTATGGAATGGTTAGGATTGCCTGTAGTCCCAGCACAATACTAAAGCCCATGTCCGGTCCACTTGTGATATGTGAGAGGAAGAAAAATGCATTTAGATGGACGGTCAGAAATACATTACATGTATAAATCAGATGGGCCCCACAAACACAAGCTACCAAGCATTGTAGGGCTACTCACATTTTCCCATTCATTATGAAAATTCTACGATGCCGCACATCACAATGAGCAGCTCCCGACGGCGGCTCAGAAAAGCAAGCTCGCCCAAGCGGCGATGAACGAAAAACCTCCGTACGGCGCGACGAATGCATATTTCCTATCCTCAAGGACTGCTACAGTGTAACACCTGAAAAACGAAACACAGGATTCGGGTTCGTTTAAATTCGAGTGCAGATAATATTGGATCAAGACCGTTCATTTGATTAGCCTCATTATGGGTGGGACATATCCGAAAAATTACACAGGTTGGATGATCCTGGCTGTTGGTTCACTCACTCTTGATGACTATAAATGGAAATCTTTGAGCAGTTACAGAATATCTGTGACAACCAAAAGATGATTGGCCCAACAGTAGTACAGAACTACAGGTGGGTCCCACCTCTTAGTGATCCAGACTGTTCTTGGCGGGGTCCTTTGTTGGATGAATTAGCCAGTGGTTCATATTTGTGTAGATGTTAGGGCCTTCCACAAATTCGGATGGGTCCTAACAGATGAACGGCCTAGATCACATAAATGGAGGGTCCCACCTGTATAGGTAGGAAATTATTTTAGAAAGAAAATGAGAGCAATCAAGACAGCTCTTTTGGTGAATTTCTTGCGTCTTGATTGGATTCTGATCCGCAATATCTGGGTCATTCATCTGGTCACCCCATGGTCTGTGTTGTGGTCCAGACTAGAAAGTCGATGTGAAGAATGAAAGGAGAGATTCCACATTCAATGCACTGCGAGGCCCACCTGATGAAAGTACCAGCCTGATTTTCAGACCACAGCAGATATACAGTGGGACCCACCAGATGAATGGAGCCTTATGGGCAATTCATGAAAAATCACACAGAAAAACTGTGTTCCAAAATCATGAAACTGGGTCAACTCAATGGAAATGTTAGAAGTCAGAATTCAAATGTCCTACAGAGAATTTATGCCTTGTATGGTGCGTTTGGATACACAATTCAATTGAATTGCAATAATAAATAGTCTCAAAATGTGGAAAAACTGACCAAATTGCACATCATTTTTATATACAAGTTTGATTTTGAAGACACCCAACTGCAATTGAGATCTAATTCTCATAATTCCAAAGTATCCATTTATGATCCATCAAGTGAATTATTGCAATTCAATTAAATAGTGCATCCAAACACACCTGTCTACATTCCATTGAACTGATTAGATCAACCAATGGTACTAAACAAACTAGGCCAAGAATTTCAATACACCCAAATGGAAGAAACGAAAAACCTATAACTATAGAGCTGGGCGCGGGCTGACTCCGACTTGTACAGATCCAACTAGATCCGAACCAAGTGGGTGAGTTGATCTAATCCAAAGTCAAATCAAGTCGAGTTCGAATCACCCAGTAATTGACTCGACTCGACCCGAAAAACAACTCGATATTGACATGACTCATACATTTATATTTTTTCAAAAAAAATCAGATCTAATGTTTCAGATATGAGATGCGGTGTAGTTGATGGAGAGGCTGCAATTTTGACGGGCAAATCTTGGCATTGAAGGGTGATTTCAGCTCGTGATTACCTGCTGCACCTGACTTGACTCAGTACTGACTCGGTATTTATGACCGGGTCGGACTCAGTCCAGCTTAGGCCAAGCCAGACCCGGACTCAGATAGGGTCAGGTATGCTGGAGTTGGTACCGAGTTGATTCGAGTTCGGGTCGGGCCTATTTCAAAACCGGATTGAGTGGCGTCAACCCTAATGCAGTCCAACTCGACTGGACACCCAGCTCTGCCCACAACGCTATGATTTCATCAAAGCCCGCAAAATTAGAAGAAAACACATTGAGAACCGTTTATACTTACGTCCCCGAAAATGCAAGAATCCCAACCGTTAAAAAGCCTCCAAACTGCGTAAGATACACAATAACAAACGGTTTTGATTCTAGATTATCTCTGATCATAGTACATTGTGGAAATCACATAAGATTTTTAGTCAATTAAAAAAAATATGAAAAGGGCACTTACAATATTGGGGTGTTTGGCAATAGGAGCTGCGAGCAAGGCGGCCGTGTGAACCAAATGGTAGATAGATGCACGGTTCCAGACCTTCCATTTTCACGGGAAGAAAAATCTCAATAAGAAAAATCCATTTCGAAGAGATTGGACGGCCATAAATTCATCCAATTTTCAGATTCATTTCCTCAACGGTGGGACCAGATCAGATGTGAAATCAGTAGCAAACATCGGCCAATTTAAGGATTTGGAGTGGGCCCCACATTGTCCATGGTCTTAAAAACAGCCCAATCTAGGCCCGCAATGGCATAAATGGGCCAGGACCTGGGTTCGAGTTGGAACTCCATCGAAAGCGGTCAGACCCTAATTCTTATCAAGGCTGGCGAATCTGATCCGTTTGAATCCAAGCAATGGCAAATTGAGTGGATGAGATGATGTAAGATCATGGGTGTAGAAATCCAAAAGCACATACCTCTTTGTAAGCTACATTTTGGGGCTTGTAGACATGGGCCCCATACGTTCCAAGGCAAAGAGCAGCAATACCTGCTTACATCTGAACGTGTAAGAGAATTTCAAGAATAATGTGCATAAAAAAGAACGGTCTGGATCGTTGCAAACAGATTGATTGGAGGATCCTATATGCGGATTTTGGAGGGTTGGTCTCCCTATTTCAACCGTCCGTTTAATTGCCTTTTATTTGATGGTTAGAAACATCTATCATTGAAAACTTTTGGTTACTATCATCTGCTATGGTCCTACAGTTTGGACGGTTGAGATTGAAGTATGTATGGCACACGTTTGTGGTGGCTATATGCATGCCTACGGATCGGCATGCTCTGCCAGTGCTTATTGGGGTTAGAGTATGTGGGTGCGTGTGTGTATGTGAAGAGATCAACATGAAACCAGATGTGCCAGCATGGCAGACACGTGCAATATCTCCAAGCCGTCCATCAGATGAGTCGAATTGTGAAGAAATTTGTAACTAAAAATCAAGATGGTACACTGCTCAGAAGGGCCACGATGTTAGAAACAGGTGGACGGCTTAGAAAATTTCACCTTCAAGTCTTTTAAAGCCTTACATCAGTTTTACAAAAATGGCCCACTTGATTAGTGTACTGACCTGATTGGTGGATCAAAGCATTTTCATAGTAGGAACCCATGATGGATGGATTGGAAAAATGGGAACCACCGTAGCCTGTCCATTGATTTCGATGGCGTAGCCCATCTGATCAGTTGACCATCTCTATGACATGGCCCACCTTTTGCAGGGATGCATGAGTTACCTAATGAAGGATATAAAGCATGTACATATGATATCTGCAGGTTGGGTTCGTTGGCCGAGCGGGTTGCTTGGCCCATAGCTACCCTAAGGAAGTGAGAATGTTTTGATTGTCTCATGTGTCTTGATTTTGATTTTGAGAAATGGGTTTTGCTTTGATTTTAGTTTAGAGAAATGGGTTTTGTTTTTGAGAGAGAGAGAGAGAGAGAGAGAGAGAGATTACCAGAGATAGCTGCGACTTTGTGCCAAATCCGAGGATCCATGTCTGCTCAAACTAAAAATGACCTTTCTTCGATAATATATTTGAAGGAAGACTCACAGGAGCATTTTAGTCATTTTGCACAGTGCATGAGACATGAAGGCATTGACCCAGCATCGCTTCTTTTGCAAACTATCACTATTCCATTTAATATTTAGCTGTCGTTTTTGACTTATGTGATGGTCATATTTCTAAAATGATAATTTTATCTTTCTTTACAGCTACCTTCACAACCACCTTGAACAGATAAGGAAATTGTTTGGTAGGAGTAGGTTTGATATTACCCCTGCCCATCTACGTGCAGTCACATGTGTACGTAGGGAACTCGTGTGAGATCTGAACTTCCCATCAGATGATTTGCATTGTTCAGAACTTCTTTTCCAAAAATAGGGATATTATGCACTACAGGTGGGACACAGCATACAAAACAAATGAACGGTTAGAAATATTTTTTCTCAATCTTACTCTACTTTCATAAATTCACATGTAAGGAGTGAAATTGTGTGAGGTGGGAGATCTAAAAATTATTTCCAACCAGATGGAAAGCTCAGATCTCACACACGTATTTCATATTAGCACGTGTAACTGCGCGTGAATGGGCGGAAGTGGCCTTGTGATATTTGATAATCATCCATGCAGCGCGATTGACTACTTCTTTGATCATTCCCACCTCCCAGCGACAGGTTTGTTCACCCGCTCACACGCTCACACGAGTTACGCGTGCCAACTTTGAAATACGTGAAAAGAATGGACCAACGGTTTATATTCGATTTATATGTGTGGCCCACCTAAAAAGTAGACTAACATCTATAGGGGAACGTGTAAAAGGTTATCTAAATGTGTAATTCGATAAAGTCTAATGAACGGCTTTGATTCGTTGATGGTCAGGAATCGACTACTAGAACGAAGAATGCATGCACGGTGATCTTTAAGAGAGCTGCATATCCTGTTCGTTGGTTCTGATTATTCTGACAGGTGGGGTCCATGGTTCAGCAATCCAGAACATTGGTCTGTTGAGTCCCATCTTGGATGAAAGATGCACCAAACGTTTCTCAGATTGGAAGATCTTAGCCACTTGTCTTAGGACCTTTCCATTTGAAAGTAGCCAGTACATGCACCACCATGGTACATGATTGGAGATCCCAGCCGTCCATTTGCGACCGTGTAGATCTTCTTCGTCCAAATCAGGCACGTCAAACAGTAATGTACTCTGCAAGAACTTGCTTAGTGGGGCCTACCTGATGAAGGGATTGGATCATAGGCCTGTGAGCCAAGCTTTCACATGTGCCGTTGACTAAGCAGACTACTTTGGGATATATCTGCCATTTCAACAACAGTTAGAAAACTTTCCCATCCCTTTGCATATTCTGACAGCTGGAGAGTCATCTAGAAGGGTAGCCGGTTGCGTCCCGGACCAGATAGGTCAGACCCCGGATCCACCCAGGTGGGTGGGACCCTTGACTGTGGCGCTCTGGGACTCACAGTGATGTAGTGCCTTAAATCCACACCGTCCAGACGCTTCGAAAGCTCATTTTAGAGTATGATCCCAAAAATGAAGCAGACATAAATCTTATGTGGACCATGGCACAGGAAATAGTAGTGATTGAATCCCCACCATTAAAAAAATTCATGGGGCCACCGGAATATTTATTTTCCATCCAACATGTTGATAAGGTCACAAAGATCTCGGTGAGGAGACAGTCCTTTGACGAAGAGAAAACATAAATATCAGCTCAATTGGAAACTTCCGTGGTCCCCAAAAAGTTTTCAACCGTAAAAGTTTAATCCCCATTGCATAGTCCACATACGTCTTGGATCTGGCTCATTTTTTAGCATGTATCTTAAAATAATACAAAAAATGGACGAATGGTGTGGATAAGACCCATACGTGATGGTGGCTACTCAAACCTCCTGCCCGTTCTCAGCTAGAGACAGACGGGTAGGACGCAATCCGCGTCCGTTTTCACTTCATCCGGGTTGGAATCAGATGCAAGCCCTCTTCCTCTCCCTCTCTGAAACAACCCTTGTCCAACCCAACCTCCCTCCCTCGTTGTGCTTCCACAACCATAAATCTTGACTTTCTTCTCCTTCAACCCAACCCCAGGAAGTATAAAAGCCTTAACAAGAGCCTGAAATTACGATCCTACCCTCCCGTCTTCTCTCCATGAACTACTACTCTCTATCCCTTTCCTCTCTCCTCTTCGACAAACTATTGATAGTTATGGAATAATTGCACAAATCAAACCCCATATCAAGCACAGCTGTATACAGCTTATAATACATTCCATATGTAGCACCATTTTAATTATACAAATATAGCACCGTGATTGTTCTGTAAATACACACTATCAATAGAAAATACAAAGTAGACGAGAATATTTTTCTCCTTCTACATTTCTTATCATGGTATCAAAGCATCTCGTTCTTCAAGATCTCTAACGTTTCCGTCTCCATGGCTGAAACCAGCCAAATCTCATCCTAACTCATCAGTGATCTCACTTCACCAAATTTTCTAACTGCTGCCGACAACCCTGGAGCAACCTTTAGTTCCAGAACTTCTCACCGGTGACAATTACCCCTCATGGCGACGTTCCTTGCGTATGACTCTTAATGACAAAATTAAACTTGTTTTCGTTGATGGCAATTTAACAAAACCTGCAGATGTGTCCATAGCTACACTGTGGGAGAGATGCTATGTAAGACCCGTATTTTAGTCCGTACCGTTCCGTAAACTTCCGCGGTCTTACAAGTAGAATTTCAGCAACCTTCGACCCTTAATCGATACTTGCGCGCGACCCTGATTCGTATGCCATCAACCCGAGTCGACTCAACCCAAGACCATTACCATAGCGACCGCGCCATCACTGCGGTTCCGATGCCGCGACTTGAGCGCCGAGGCGATACCCTAGTTAAGAGATGTGGGCCAACGTTTAGTGCGAGAAAAATGTCGCGCGTTGCAAAATCCAAGAGAATCTCTACGATGTGTCATATCAATCTCATCAATCCCATCAATCAATCAATCCATCACATGTCAAGTACATGTCAAGTACACATCACTTTCACCCTTTCCCAAGCAAGCCACAAAAGTCTTCCATGCCTGTACTTTTCTTACTTAAATGCCTCAAAAGTCTTCCAATGCCATGCCTTTCTTACACAAATGTCACCAAAGTCAACAAAGGTGTCTTACACACCCATCACCACATCCATCCATCACTCTCTCTCTCTCCCTTTACAACTCCTCTCTTTCTCATTTTCAAAAAAAAAAAAAAAAAGAAATCTAAAAGAGAGAAGCCCCATACGTATGAGCATTCTCCAAGCCTCTCCCTCTCTTCCAAAAAACTCTGTGTGGCCCACCTCTCCATCCCAAGATCTTTCATCCTAGCCATCCATTCCTCATCTCATCCATTGAAGTTGAAGCTAAGGTGCTAAGGAGCCCATAGGAGCAAGAAGATCGGACGGTGGGTGTTAGTTAATACTAATTTTTCATGTTTTTGAGATGGGCCAAGTGAGGCCAACCGATCAATGGTTTGGATCTCACTTGGGACCCTAAGTTGTGGCCGATGGACCACTTTGATCATCATGATCATCCATGATGGGGCCATTCTCCATGGACCCCATCATGATGTTTATTTCATTACATTTAAAGGTCATCTAGACCGTCCATATTAGTGGAGAAAGGATCTCCACTATTGAATCCGATTTTTCGTTAGTTCCATGTGTAGAAGGACCCATTTTATTGTATGATCTCTTGCAAGGGAGGGCTCATAGTGGCGGAGCCCTCCATCACAAGCGTGTCCCACCCTCTATCTCTCTCTCTCTCTACTTCATTTTTTTTAATCATATTGTGTTTGTGTGGCCCACTTGAATGGACCCCACCTTGAGGTATTTATTTTGTCCAAGTGTTCTTCAAGTGGGGCCCACCTTACATGTTGTACCTGCATCATCCATCAGTGGTGGCCCACTTCAACATGGCCCACCATAATGTTTTTTTTTAAGAACCAAACCGTCCAGCTTCTGGGACGCTGGACGTCCCTGTTATAAAAAAAAAAAAAAGGAAACTTTTGGGGTGGTCCCCTCATAGGCCCCACCTTGATAGATAGTTCTAATCCAAGCCGTCCATCCCTTTCACCAACTCATTTTAGGCGTTGAGCCAGAAAATGGGATTAAACGGAGCATCTGGTGGGCCATAAATCAATAAATAGCGACCTCCACCATCTAAAGTTCCTTATAATTGTTCTACACGCTGAAAAATGTCCAACCTTGGACTCATTGGGCTTGTTTTGAGCCACTGAATACAATGGACGGAATGGATCTACTTGATATGGGCCCCAAACGCGAAAAACCCCAAAAAAATGGGTTTCCAAAATTTTCTTTTAATATAGTAAAGAGGCAGAGCCTCTCTGACGCTGCAGACGCTGCAGCAGTAGCTGCAACAGGCGGGCAGGCGGTCAGCCAGCCACCCACGGCTACTGCCGTGGGCCCCACCATGATGTATATGTTAGATCCACGTCGTTCATGAGGTGGGTCCCCTCCTCAGGTGGACCCCCTCCAAATTTCAGCTCGATCTAAAACTCAGGTGGCCCACATTGTAGGAAACAGTGGGATTGAACCCCTACCATTAAAAATCTATTTTTTGGGCCACAGAAGTTTTGGATCAAGATGAAATTGGTGTTTTCCCTTCATTTAGGTCTGAGTGACCTTATGAACGGCCTGGATGGCCTATAAACATAATGGTGGGCCCCACATGGGGACTCACAGTGATGCATGTGTTCTTCTCACCGTCAGCGTGACGGTGGGGCCCTTAGTGGGTGTGCAGCGTGCGTGTGTTGTGTGTGTGTGTGCGCGTGTGTGTGTGTTGTGTGTGTGCAGCGTGTGTGTGTGTGTGTGTGTGTATAAATATATTATATTATTTATAATATTGTATATCTATATATATACATATATGCATATACATATATTATATGAAATATTGCGTATTTATATACTATATATAGTTATTTATTATATTTTATATGATATACATGATAGTGGGCCTTCTTGTGGGCCCCCACCATGATGTATGGGTTGCATCCAATCCATCCATCCTTTTGGAAACTCCATTTTATGGAATGGGCATAAAGAATGAGTCAAATCCATAGTCTAAGTGGACCCCACCTTGGCATGTTATGAGGACCATTTTAATGAATTTGTGGTAGTTCATTGGGGCCCACTTTGATGTGGATTTAAGGCCCATGTCATGGGATCATTTGATATATTTACGGCCCATGATTGAGACCCACTCTAATACATATGTAAGGCCCATTGAGATGTACTAGGACCTATGGGTTGAGGCCCATTTGATGTACATATGGGGCCCAATTGGTGTGGCCCATTTGTTACACATAAGACCCATGAGATTAGGCCCATTGAATGTAATCTAAGGCCCACGGGTTATGACCCATTGCAATGCACATAAGGCCCATTGGTTCGGTCCATTTATGTAGCCCATTTGATAAAAAAAAAAGGGCCCATATTACATGTCTCATTTGATGTATTTATGGCCTAATGGGATGTACCTAAGGTCCATTGCAATGTGTGACCCCAACACTGATTATGTAACAATGTTTACAACGATCGTGCCTTGGGACCAATGTTGGTTTGACGTCCACATTGCGAGTGTAATGCTGGTTGGATGTCCACATTACGACTCTCCTTAGGGCCCATTATTAGGCCCGTACTTATTGTGTATAGGCAGTCCAGGCCCATCTGCATTGTAAGGATAGTCCATTTCATTATAACATGTTTAGAATAGTTCCATGGCTCATAATCATACGCATCATATGTATGCTTGATATGAGAGGTGATTGATCATAGCATATGCCTTCGGGCAGGTTGTTTATGGGCTCCCGGTTAGGCGGTGTTGCCCTACATGAGTGCACGATATGCGCAAAATTTGTTGCATGACTGGATAGCGTGATTCATGCATTTCGCATTTGTGTGACATGTTTATTGTACGCCCTAACGACATCGGGGTCGTAGCCTCCACAGGCGTATCGTAATTGGCAGGATTGGATACCGAAAATTTTATTCTACATGGGGTGCTATAGATATCCCTGGGTGAAAGTTCCTAAACCCTTATGGTACTAAGAGGTTGCTCCAATGTCTAGACCGAGTGGGTAGATGAGCTTTGAGTGTCGATTACCAAACGGTTGCGCTCTCCACTGTGTCGGGGTCGGTTGGAAGGGGGTGCGGCCTTATCCGCCTGAGAGTAGGGGGCAATGCTAGGCTGAGTTTGACCAGCTCGAGGAATGGGTCCGCTATCGACGAGTCGAGACCAATATTGATAGACGGATAGTGAGGTCTCTTCCACTTACCTTATTGCGCGTGATGAGGCGGTGATCTGGTTTAGAGTGTACTAGACCCCTGTAATATTCGAGAGTTGAACTGTATTGATATGCGGACTTAGATGAGGATTGTATGCTTAACTTGTATCTTGCATCGCATAGCCTCAGTATGGCCGACATCATTCATGCTTTGCATCGCATAGCCTTGGTATGACTTATGGTTTTTCATGGATCCATCTGCATATTCCGCATTACTCTGATACTGCATGATCATATTACTACCTTGCGCACATACTTTCACCACCCTCTAAGCTTTCTATAAGCTTATGCACGACCGTTGCGTGCAGGTGACGTTGGTGAGCAGCAGTGCTGAGGCAGGAGTACTTTGCAGATCATTCTGGAGTTTTTATTCTTCATCATTGTATTTCCCTTTATGCTCATTGTACTTGTAAAGTTTTTGATCATAGTGGAAATGTAATGGAGTTTTTGGTTGTTGTTTGTGAGTTATGTCTTTGGTTATGCTTATTATGAATCAAACTGACGTTGAAAATCATCCTCGTAGCATCCCAGGATCGAAACCTGACGAATGGGAGCTGGGAGCCGAGAATAGGGTTCTACGGAAGCTGTCGGCGCCGGATTCGGCGATCGGAAATTTTGTGAGCCCGGTTTCTGAGTTTAGGGCGTGACATGCTACGACATGGTTCTTTATTGGTTACTTAATTCCATCGACAAATCTCTAAGGCAAAGCTTGATCTATTGTCAAAATCCTTATGAAGTATAGAAAGACTTAGACTACCGATTCTCTCAAAGCAATCACCCACAGCTGTATTGCCTAAAGTATGATCTTGTCAATCTACATTAAGATTCCATGACTGTTACAGCCTACTACAACACTATCAAGGGACTCTAGGATGAATTGCACCCTCTATAGGAACCTAACTCTTGCACATGCAGTGCTCAAGAAAATGTTTCAGTAAAGGAAAACACAAAACATTTATTCCAATTTCTTATGGGCCTTAATGATTCCTTCAACAATATCAGGAGCCAAATTCTAGCTATAAATCTCTTACCTTCTATTGCCAAAGCATATGCTACTGTTCATCAAGAGGAGACACAGCGCCACCTTCATCTATCGCTCCTACCCACACCCGACAACACAATCATGGCTGTTTCTTGCTCTTCCAATCAAGTTCACAATAGAGCACAAAATGACAAGAAGTGTATCAAACACGGAAAAGAAGGCCACCTTGCTGAGTGTTACTATGGATTATTGGATACCTAGCCCATTGTAATACCTCCAAGCCTCAGCAGAAGCCTGGTGCTGCAACTGCTCCAACCATCTCAGCCAATGCAGTATCTTGGGCATCCTCTCCTTCCACTGCAAGTGTAATCTCTGGCCTCTCCACTGAGCAATATCGACAATTGATGAGTCTTCTTCAGATCCAAGTTGGGCATTACAGATCTTTATGCTCTAACTTGAGGGGAAGTATTAACAATTATGGAATAATTGCACAAATCAAGCCCCATATCAAGCATAGCCATGTACAGCTCATGGTACATTTCATGTGTAGCACAATTTAAGTTGTACAAATATAGCACCATGATTGTTCAGTAAATACACACTATCAATAAAAAATACAAAGTAGATGCGAATATTTTTCTCCTTCTATGTTTCTTATCACAAACCTCCTTCCCTCCTTTCTCACATCTCCTATAAATGCACCAAAATCCCTTCCTAGATGGTTCCAAACTTTTTGCAACACCTTATTTAACCACAGCTGAAAACCGTTCCTAAATCAATTTAAGGAACAATTTCCAACCATTCCTGAAGAGGGATTTTGGTGTAGCCGTGTTTTATCCATTTTTACGTATCATTTTAAGGCTTGATACAAAAAATGAGAGGGATATAAATCTCAGGTAACAAAGGACCCCACTAAATAACAGTCTGGATCACCAAGAGGTGGGACCTACCCGTAGTTCTGTACTATTGTTGGGCCAATCATCGTTTGGTTGTCACAGATATTCTGTAACTGCACAAAGATTTCCATTTATGATCATCAAGAGTCCGTGAAATCAGCGGCCAGGATCATCCAATCTGTGTGATTTTTCATATATGGCCCACCCATAATAAGTCCCATCAAATGAACGGTCTTGATCCCATGTGATCTGCACTCGAATTTAAACGAACCCAAATCCTCTGTTTCGTGTTGCAGGTGTTACACTGTCGCAGTCCTTGAGGACAGGAAGTATGCATTCGTCGCGCTCGTACGGAGGTTTTTGGTTCATCGCCGCTTGGGCGGGCCTCCTTTTCCAAGCGGCAGTCGGGATTCAAAGTAGGCTGCTCTCTGTGATGCGTGGCATTGTAGAATTTTTATAATGAATAGGGAAATGTGAGTAGCCCTACAATGCTTGGTAGCTTGTGTTTATGGGGCCCATCTGATTTATAAATGTAATGTATTTCTGACCGTCTATCTAAATGCATTGTTCTTCATATCACAGATCACAAGTGGGCCTGACATGTGCTTTAGTATTGTGCTGGGACTACAAGCAATCCTAACCATTCCATCCATTCCATGGCAACATAACATAAGATAGGACTCGACAAATGGGTCTATCCAAGCCATTGATCTGGAAACATCCATCATGGTATTTTCCAACAGTAAGATGAGCTGAACCATAAAATTAATATGCACCACTGAAAAACATTCAAATATATGTGTGGCCCATCTGATGCTTTGATGAACCAAATCTTTTGTAATGTGAATACAATGTTGAGTTTCTCATGCTAAGATGGATTGGATGTTGTGTAGAAACCATGTGGGCTCCACAATTCTAGACTTTATTGCTTTTTTAAGAAGGAACGAAATGATAGCATTTGGGTATTTTCACCCCAGAAAGCATCTCCTAAAATTTTGTTTCCTCCGTGCATTATTTGATTAATCCAAACCGTCCATTAAGTTCAAAATACATTTCTAAGGTTAGTATTCGAAAAAAAAAAGAAAAAAGACGTTGATAAAATGATCTAATTCATCGTTGATTTGGCCTTATATCATGTAGCCATCCTTTTTTCCAAGCCATGGATGGGATGGCTAAGATTGGCTAACAAAAGTTGCTCTTTAGATCAAAACTAATCCAAGACGGTCTCTAGCAAATGGATGGTCAATTAAATATATTTTCATATAAATAATTTCGTAGAGCTGTCAATGGGCCTGGCTATCTTGTCAAGCTCTCCGGCGTGGCCCGCATCAAGCAGACTTTGGCTGGGGAAGTAGGCCTCCGGACCGTCTGGGCTTAAAATCTAGGCCCTTTTTCAAGCGGGCTAGGCTTGGCCTAGATGGTTAAGAACATTTGGCCCGGCCCACCGGTTTAGTTTCCAAAAATTAATTTCAAATTTTAATAGGGTTGGGTCCCACCTTGATGTTTATATAAAATCTGTTGGGATTGTGACCTGCAGAATCACACCGATCTAGATCTAGATCTAGGATAGCAATCCAATGATACCAAGCACACATAAGAGAATACAAAGATTTAACGTGGAAAACCCTTGGGGGAAAAAACCATGGCACAAAGAGACAGATATATCTCCACTATGAAAATAGAAATTACAAAGAGAGAGGACTTACCCAATTCTAACAACTTTGAATCTCACCCTTGTTACACCCTTTGATAATCCTAGAACCCTTTAAAATACCTTTAGAGGTCTTAGAATACCTTAGAATAGCCCTAAGGACCCTTATTTATAGTTTAGGAAACTTCCCTTTCGCACCTAGTCTGAAAAAGTTTGGAAACCGTTGACCAGTTGAGTGCCTTGCTCAACTAGTCGAGTGGCCCCACTCGATCGGTCGTGGACTGGCTCGAATCAAAGTCTAGCGACTATCAGTTTTGGATTCTGAGGTTCTCGACTGGTCGTGACCCATACTCGACTGGTCGAGGGGTCCGCTCGACCAGTCAAGCAGTCTGCTCGACCAGTCGAGGTTACGCAGATTCGTTTCCGAATTTAATGCGGATTGCGAAAATTTAAGACAGTTTTCTCAAGGGTGCGAAAGGGAAGTTGCCTAAACTATAAATACGTGTCCCTAATGCTTTTCTAGTGTATGGAAAATAATTCTAAGGTGTGGGCAAAGAGTTTTCTATATACTTCTAAGGGAGAGGTTAACATATTTCCTTGTAATATTCATTTTTCTTCATAGTGGAAGTTTGCATCCATGATTTTTTTACCCTTGTTGGGATTTTTCCACGTATATCTGGTCTTGTGGTTTGTTTGGAATGCTTTGATTCTTTTTCTAGTTTATATTTCTTCTTGGCTATTTAATGCGGACTACGAAAATTTGAATCAGTTTTCACAAGGGTGTGAAAGAGAAGTTGCCTAAACTGTAAATAGGTGTCCCTAAGGCTTTTCTAGCATATGAGAAATAATTCTAAGGTGTGGGCAAAGAGTTTTATATATACTTCTAAGGGAGAGGTTAATATATTGCCTTGTAATATTCATTTTTCTTCATAGTGGAAGTTTGCTTCCGTGATTTTTTACCCTTGTTGGGATTTTTCCACGTATAGCTTGTCTTGTGGTTTGTTTAAAATGCTTTGATTTTTTTTTAGTTTATATTTCTTCTTGGTTATTATTTGTGGGTGATACCTGAGATTGGATCTTAGTTCACTGTGTTGTTGGCGTGCTGCTCAACAACTGGTATCAAAGCTATTGGTTTACTTCTTTTAGGAGCGATGACCGAAGAAGGGAAGATTAGAATTGAGAAGTTTGATGGTTCAAACTTTGCATTCTGAAAGATGCAAATGAAGGATTATCTGTATCAAAAGGACCTCTATATACTTCTAGGAAAAAAAGAGAAGAAACCAGAAAAGATAGATAATTAATGGTTTTTATTGGATTGGAAGACTTTAGGAACGATTTGACTCTCTTTGTTTAAGAGTGTCATTTTCAATATATCCAAGATGAAAACCACAAAAGAATTAATGGAAGCCCTAGCTAGTCGTCGCACTAGCTAGATTTCATAGTGGTGTCCGGATGAAGAAGACGAACCTAATTTCTAATACACAGATTGCTTTGATACCACTTGTTGGGATTTTGGCCTGTGGAATCACACAGATCTAGATCTAGATTTAGAATACCTTAAAATCTTGAGGAGAGACCATTAAACTATAAATAGTGCTATCCTAGTCTTCCCTTAGAGCAATCATTGGGGCACAGATCTGAATCTGAGAGATTAGTAATAATGACAAGCACTAGATATGATATTGAGAAGTACTCAAGAAAAAATAATTTTGAGTTATGGAAGATCAAGATAATCAGTTCCTTAATCAAGCAAGGCGAAGATGGTGCTCTTGAGGAGCAAAAGTCTACTATGACTGATGATGATTAGAATACTCTTGATAAGGAGGCTTTATCATTGATCCGTTTATATTTCACAGATGAGGTTCTCTACAACGTCATAAGAGAGAAAACTGCGGCTAAGTTATGGGCGAAGTTAGAGGATATCTATGCGAAAAAATTCTCTAAAAATTGGCTACACTTGAAGCAATAGTGGTATAACTTCAAGATGACAGAGGGTAGAGATCTGGAGGCTCACAACGGCAACTTTAATAAATTGGTTTGCAAATTGCTGGATATGGAGGAAGTAATGAAAGATGAAGAACAGACATATATGTTGCTAATTCTCTTCCGGCGTCTTATGAGTCATTCAAGGACACAATGTACTTAATGAATAAAACCTTGAGTGTCGACACCGTTATCTCAGCCCTTCAAGGAAAGGCTATGAGAAAGCTTAACGTCAACATGAGGATATCTTCTGAGGCACTGCTTACAAGGGGTAGGAATTCTAAACAAGGTATAAGTTCTTCAGGTTCTAGGTCCAAATCCAAAGGCAACGACAAATGAAAGGTAAAGTGCTAGAAATGTGGGAAGGAAGGACATGTGAAGAAAAATTGTGAAAATCATAAATCGAAAAGAAGATTCTGAGGCTTCGTACAGGGAGGCCAATGCTGCCATGTCAGATAGATCGAGTGGATGTAATGGTAATGTTTTGTCTATATTTACGATCAGACAGCCATACGATGATCGTAAGGGCGAGTGGATGCTAGACATAGGAGCATCTTTTAACATGACTCCTCATCGGAGTTGGTTCACCAACTACGAGGAGAGCGATGTGGACAGGTTTTTATGGTCAATGACATTACCTATAAAGTTGTGGCTGTTGATTCGGAGCACATTAAGATGTTTGATGGGGTGGAGCGTACCTTGACTGATGTCAGGCACGTTCTTGATTTGAAGCAGAATCTGATTTCTCTTGGTGTACTTGAGGCAAAAGGATGTAAGTACACATGTATTGATGGTGCTTTTAAGGTATCTAAGGGGGCACGGATAATCATGAAAGTGCAACGACTCGGTAACCTGTACAGGTTGATCGGGAGCATTTCAAAAGGTGGAACTGTAGTGGATGTAGCAGATTTCACCTATGCACGTGTGTGGCATGTTGGGCATGGCCACATGAGCGGGCAGAGCAGGAAGGTTGAGGCGTGCGGACAAGGATACAGAGCAAGTGGAGTAGCCACCTGTGAGAAGAATTACACGGCATGATCGCAGGATATCGACAATGTACATGGACGACTCCAATATCGCAGGAGGATTTGTATTTTATTCTGATGGCTCTAGGTGAGTCTGGTGCTGAGATGTAGAAGGTGACTATAAGCAATGTGATGGATTTGTTGGACCAGACCGACATATGGGAGTCGGTGGAGCTTTTAGTGGGCTGAAGAGCGGTTGGATGCAAGTGGATCTTCCGGAGGATACAACATAGATACAGGATGAGGTTGCTATCGAAGGGTTATGCTCAGAGAGAAGGTATCAGCTTCTCAGAGACATTTGTGCTGACGGTATACCATGTGTCTATTAGATCCATGATTGGCGCTGGTTGGCCAATGTGATCTTGAGCTGGAAGGATGGATGTGGAGGCTGCACTTCTGCAAGGGAAAGTGAAGAACAAATCTACATGAAGCAACCAGAGCGGTTCGAAGTTAAAGGGGTTGAGAAAATACTATGCAGGAGGTCGTGATTCGACCTGTCACCCAAGCAGTAGTTTGATTCCTTCATGGTGAGTAAGGAATTGATGACATGTAGATCGTCAATTATGACATGTCTGAAATCAATGTACTGAAGACTCAATTAAGTGGGACATTTAGGATTAAAGATCGGGAGGGTTGCAAAGATGGTTCTTGGCGTTGAGACTAAAGGAGTAGTACGCTTTGGTAATCACAGGAGGAATACCTTTTGTGTAGGTATTGATCAAGGATGTGATGGGCCAGGTAAAGCCGGAGAGCGTTCCCTACGCATCACTCCTCAAGTTTTCCTCAGGACATGTCCCAAAATAGATGAGAAAAAGCAGGATATCTCATGAGCCTTATTCAAATACGGTTGGCAGTGTATGTCATGGTCTGGATTAGACCGGTTATTTCACAGGCTATCAGTGTTGTGAGAAAGTACCCTGGCAAGCAATATTGGGTAGCAGTGAGATGGTAAGAAGACTTCGTCTTTCCTTTTAAGAAGACAGGAGAAAAGGTGGTTGGGCACGTGGATTTTTATCCGGTAGACATGCTCACCTAGATCGTTCTTGTAGAAAAGTCCAAGTTCTGTATAACTTCTTTGGACTTGGCGATGACGAAAAAGAAGGATGGAGTGTGCATGAGAAGCTATGATGTGATGCAGATATAAGAGAGTAGGTCAATAAGCTACACGGTTGAAGATTGAAGGCATGGTGGAGATTATTTTCAGATGCCTTAAATTTGACATTTTTTGACCGATCGACCGGTCGAGGGCCTGGCTCGACCGATTGAGTGGGCCGCTTGACTCAAAGTTCAGCGAGCATATGTTTTGGGTGTTCGGGATGCTCGACTAGTCGAGGGGATGGCTCGATCGGTCGAGGGGATCCCTCGACCAGTCGAGGCCTCGGCTCGACTAGTCAAGGTTAGTAGATTCTGCGTGGACTGCATAAATTTGAGGTAGTTTTCGGACTTTTTCGGACTAGGTACGAAAGGGAGGTTTCCTAAACTATAAATAGGGATCCCTAGGGCTATTCTAAGGTATTCTAAGACTTCCTAAATATATTTTAAAGGGTTTTAGGGTTATCAAAGGGTGTAATAAGGGTGAGATTATCTAGTATCAGAGCTATTGGTTTAGTTCTTTTGCGAACAATGACGGAAGAAGGGAAGACTAGAATTGAGAAGTTTGATGGTTCAAACTTTGTCTTCTGGAAGATGCAGATGTAGGATTATCTGTATCAGAAGGACATCTATATTCCTTTAGGAGGAAAAAAGTAGAAACCAGAAAAGATGACAGATGATGAATGATTTTTATTAGATCAAAAGGCTTTAGGAACGATCCAATTCTCTTTGTCTAAGAGCGTTGCCTTCAATATATCCAAGATGAAAATCACAAAAGAATTAATGGAAGCCCTAGCCACCATGTATGAAAAACTCTCAGTAACCAACAAGGTTCATCTCATGAAACAACTATTCAACATGAAGATGTTAGATGGTAGGAGCGTGGTTGAACATCTAACCAAGTTCAATATAGTCACGAGCCAGTTGAAATCCATTGACAATGTTTTTAAGGACGAGGTCAAGGCGTTATTGATCTTGTCCAGTTACCAGACAGTTGGGATGGTTTGGTGATTGCTATGAGCAATTCTTTAGGATCGACAAAGCTAAAATTTGATGATGTGACCAGTCTAATTCTCAGCGAAGAATTTAGAAGAAAGGCATCAGGAGTTTCAAAGGATTTAGAGAATGCTCTAAACGTTGAAGGAAGAGGAAGATCGCTGAACAAATGAGGTAATAAACATGGATGTTTTAAGTCGAGGAAGAAGTCTAAAGAACCGAAAGATAAAGACGGGTGTTGGCATTGCGGCAAGAAGAGGCACATGAAACGTGATTACAGGGCACTCAAGAAACAAGAAGGAAGCTCTCAAGGTGGGAAGAATTCAGTGAATCTCTCTAAGGAGAGTGACACAGAGGCATTGATCTTATCTCTTGATGTAAGGAATAAGTCATGAGTTATAAACTTGGGTGCTTCGTTTCATGCTACTTCATGTAAGAAAGTTCTGCGTAATTATGTATCAGGTGACTTTGGGAGGGTCTACCTGAGTGATGATGAGCCATGCAGTATTATTGGAAAGGGGGACGTTCATGTCAATAGAAAGACGGAACGACTTTGAAATTGAAGGATGTTAGACATGTGCCGAGTTTGAAACAAAACTTGATCTCAGTGGGGCAGTTAGCCGATACTGGTTATGTGACGACATTCACCAGTGATTCCTGGAAGATCATAAGAGGTGCCTTGGTGATATCTCGAGGCAAGAAGGAAGGTACCTTATACATGACTTCGGAATTGTATATTTCACTCGCAGTTGCATCAACTAGAGTGAATGGGCAGTTATGACATCAAAAGTTGGGACATATGAGTGAGAAGGGAATGAAAGTGCTATTCTCAAAAGGGAAGCTACCAGGGTTGAAGTCTATTGACTTGGAATTCTGCAAAGACTGCGTGTATAGAAAGAAGAAGAGGGTAAGTTTCAAGAAGACAGGACGCGCTCCAAAGGCGCATCTGTTGGAGCTTGTACACACTGATGTGTGGGGACCGACACAGGTATTATCTCTTGGAGGCTCACGTTACTTTGTTTCTTTTATTGATGATACTAGTAGAAAATAGTGGGTTTATTTCTTAAAGCACAAATCTAATGTATTTGATGTATTTAAGAAGTGAAAAGTAATGGTTGAAAACGAGACAGATAAAATAGTAAAGTATCTCAGATCTGATAATGTGGGAGAATATTATGATCAGAGATTTGAGGAGTATTATGCAGCAAATGGAATCAAACATTAGAAAATGATTCCAGGGACACCGCAACAGAATGGTATGGCTAAGCACATTAACATGACCATCCTTGACGAGGTTACATGCTGGATTGCCTAAGACGTTTTGGGCAGATACTGTGAATACTACCGCATATCTCATTAATAGAAGTCACTCGACACCATTGGATGGCGGGTTACCAGAAGAAACGTGGACTAGGAATGAAGTGAACCTTGCACATCTCAGAGTGTTCGGTTGCACTTCATATGTTCACATTGATGCAGAGCATAGAAACAAGCTGGATATGAAGTCCAGGGAGTACACATTTATAGGCTATGGGAAGCATGATTTTGGCTATAAGTTTTGAGATGCAAAAAATAGGAAAATCATCAGAAGTAAGGACGTAGTCTTCAATGAAAAGGTGATGCATAATGACAGTGTGTAGGAAAATAAGGCCGATGAGAAAGAATTCGTAGAGTTAGAAGAGTTACCAGATACGGGTGTTAAAGCACTACGGGATGATCATGCACAAGAGCATTATAAGATAGAGCCATAGACATCGGTTGTGAGGAGGTCTACTCGAGAAAGGAAACTCACGATCAGATACTCACCCTCCTTACATTATCTACTGCTGATAGATAATGGTGAACTAGAATGTTTTGAAGAGGCATTACAGTCGGATACATAGGTTAAGTGGGAGTAGACCATAGATGATGAGATGAACTCTCTTGAGTCTAATTGTACATGGGAACTAGTCACTCTACCCAAGAGTAAGAAATCTCTTCATAACAAGTGAGTTTACAGACTGAAGGAGGAGCACGATGGTTCGAAACGGTACAAGGCCAGATTGGTCGTGAAAGGGTTTCAACAAAAGGCAAATATCGATTTCACTGAAATATTTTCATCGATAGTGAAAATGTCTACGATTCATATGCTCTTGAGTATAGTGGCTACAGAGGACTTACAACTAGAGCAGCTAGATGTTAAGACAGACTTTCTTCATGAGGACCTTGAAGAAGAGACATATATGCATCAGCCGATAGGATACGTGGCACCAGGAAAGGAGAACAAAGTGTGTAGACTGAAGAAGAGTCTATATGGCCTGAAGTAGGCCCTAAGGCAGTGGTACAAGAAGTTCGACAGTTTCATGTCGGGAAACAGTTACAGGAGATGTCATGCAAACCACTATTACTATTTGAAGAATTTTAATATGTCATACTTCATTCTTCTTCTGTACGTTGATAATATGCTTGTCACCGGTTCCAGCATGAATGATATCTCAGATCTCAAAAGACAACTGTCTAGAGAATTTTCCATGAAGGATTTATGAGCTACAAAATAAATCCTAGGCATGAAGATAAAACTTGACAGAAAAAATAAGAAATTAGTTTTGTCACAAGCAGAGTACATAGCTAAGGTACTTGATCGATTCAATATAGGTGGTGCTAAGCTGGTTAGCACTCTATTAGCCAACCACTTCAAGCTATCTAAGGAGCAAGGTACAAAGATGCGAGAGGAACGAGACCACATGGTTAAAGTCCCATACGCGTCAGCTATTGGGAGTCTTATGTATGCTATGGTGAGCATAAAGTCAGACATTGCTCAAACAATGGGAGTTGTTAGCAGGTTCATAAACAATCTCGGGAAGGAACATTAGGAAGCTATGAAGTGGATCCTTAGTACTTGGTACATACTGTGAATATAAAGCTGTGCTATGGCAGATCAGAAATCAAGCTACAAGGCTACGTGGATTCAGATTTGACAAGAGATATCGACAGTAGAAGAAGCACTACAGGTTATGTCTTTACTCTAGGAAGTGCGGCAGTCAGTTGGGTCTCTCAGTTACAGAAGATTGTATCTATCAGTATGACGGAAGAAGAATATGTTACAGCTACAGAAGCGTACAAGGAGATGGTGTGGATACAAGGTTTTATGGAAGAGTTGGGTAAGAAGCAAATAGATTGCAAGCTGTACGGTGACAGTCAAAGTGTAATACACTTGGCTAAGAATTTAGCCTTTCATTCAAGGACCAAACATATTGCCATTAAATATCACTTCATATGTTCGTTACTGGAAGATGAATCGATTTCTCTATAGAAGATTCATACAAATGAGAATCCTGCAGATATGTTGACCAAGGCAGTCACACGGGAGAAGATGAAGCTCTGTTCAGCTTTCATTGGTCTTCATGCTTGAAGACAGGGAGGTGTTGCAATCCGGATGAAGAAGATGAAGTTACAAGGCAATATACTAACCCCTCACTTGGAAGTACAAAGAAAACCCTTTGCTCACACCTTAGAATTATTTCTCATGCAGTAGAAAAGCCTTAGGGACACTTATTTATAGTTTAGGCAACTTTCCTTTCACACCCTTGCGAAAACCGACTCAACTTTCTGTAATCCGTATCAAATCTGAAAACGAATCTACGTAACCTCGACTGGTCGAGCAGACTGTTTGTTGGGATTTTGGCCTGCAGAATCACACAGATCTAGATCTAGATCTAGGATAACAATCCAATGGCACCAAGCACACACAAGAGAATATAAAGATTTAATGTGAAAAACCCTTACGGGAAAAAACTACGGCATAAAGCAACAGATCTCTACTATGAAAATAGAAATTACAAAGAGAGAGGACTTACCCGAGTCGAACAATCTCTAATCTCACCCTTGCTACACCCTTTGATAACCCTAGAACCCTTTAGAATACTTTTAGGTAGTTTTAGAATACCTTAGAATTGCCCTAAGGACCCCTATTTATAGTTTAGGAAACTCCACTTATGCACCTAGTCCTGAAAAGTCTGAAAACCGCCTCAAATTTACACAGTCCTTGCAAGATTTACGTAACCTCGACTGGTCGAGGAACCCCCTTAACTGGTCGAGCCATCCCTCAACCGGTCGAGCAGCCCGGACACCAAAAACCCAAGTCGCTGGCCTTTGAGTCGAATAGCCCTTGACTAGTCGAGTGGCCCACTCGACTGGTCGATCCAAGCCCTCGACCGGTCGAGCAACGCAGATCTAAGGCATTTGTCAATAATCTCCACCATGCCTTCAATCTTCAACCGTGTATCTTACTGCCCTCTTCTCTTATCTCTACATCATATCATAACTTCAGTTAACGCTTGCCGGATCTGAATCCACCTGCCCACTCACCTTTGCCCCTGTCTTCTCAAAAGGAAAGACATAGTCTTCTTATCATCTCACCGCTACCCAATATTGCTTACCAGGGTATTTGCTTACAACACCGATAGCGTGTGAAATAACCGGTCTAATCCAAACTATGGCATACACTGCCAACCGCATTCGAATAAGGCTCATGAGATATCTTGCTTTTCACTACCAAAAAAAGGGCTAAAGGATGCAGACCACGTTAGTTATTTGCTACGGATATTGATGTAGAGCGGGTCACGGACAATTTCATGGCCAAGATGGATCAGAAAAGGTACGATCCACGACATAAGTGATTAGGACCGTTGTACCTTAGATTGGACGTATCTTGCAATCCGGAATGAGTATCTGACGTAAAATATATGATTTTGGGGTAGAACGAGCTACTTTAGCCAACTAACCCCGCTACGCCCGGTTGCGCAGCCTAAATTTGTGAGAAACCCCCCTGATCGACGGTCATTTTCGCGTTTTAATTTCATTTTTACTATAAATAGTAAGTTTTAGTTTGCTTATATCTCTTCATCCGTTGGGCTTTAGGAGTTGTGTCTAACATGGAAAGTGCTTAGAATATTTAGGAGAACGGTTTATGAAGCCAAATAGGACACTTACTATTTTTGGCCAAAAACCTGTGCACTAGTAGACATCACAACGGTCTATAAATAGTAAGTTTACTATTTATAGTAAGTCGCGGATTCTAGGAGTTTTAGTTATAGTTTGAGTCTGATTTCTTTCCTATTGATTGGTTCCCTTATTTAACGGGATGTAAACTGATTTTTATTCATTCAACAATTAATTTTGAATTTTATTAGAGTTTATTCCTATTCTTTTGCTTTCTTTCCTCGTAGATTCGAGAAGTCTCTGTGAGGAGTCCAGAGAAGCTCCGTGGATTTGGAGTAGTTATCCTTGAGGAAGACGGTGATCGACCTCATCACGCTCATCCCTGCGTCAGATATAAACTGTAGCTATACTTACTACGGTTTTAATACATGGCTAAAAACTTGCTACACCATCAATAAATAATGACGGTGTAAGGAGCTCTATAGGGCCTAAAAAAATATACGTGTTCTACCTAAGCCATCCATCTATTTTGAAATTTTATTATAGGTCATGAAACTAAAAATCAGCTAGATCGAAGGTTAAAGTGGACCACACGATAGGAAACATGGAGATTAAATCACGTGTGCTTCCTATGGTGTGGTTCACTTGGGCCTTCAATATAATTTATTTTTGGGATCATGTACTGAAATTATTTAGTAAAATTAATGAATGGAATGGATAAACCAAATATATCAAGGTGGGCCCCATGGAGCCCTGAGAGGACCATCCATGGGTCCCTCTCGCCATTCGACGCCCAAAAATGGGTGCGCGCTCAAAACAGAGCCGCGCCCAAAAACCCTCATTTCTCTCTCTCTCTCTCTCTCTCTCTCTCACTTCGTTCCCTAACCTCATCTCTCATCTTCCTCCCTCTCTCTCCCCGTTCCCCAATCCTCTCTCTCCTGATCGCTGCTCCATCTTTCTCAATCTCCTCCCTCTCTCTCCAACACGTCTTCGTCGTCTCTTCTATCTCCCTCACATCATCGTCATGACTCCGGCACTGTAACACCTCTCTCTTTCCTTCCCTCCCTCTCCTCTCTCTCTCTCTCTAGCTGCCTTTCTTTTTAAGATGTTGGAAATGGTAGGGTTTCTGTGAGCTCTTAAATATGTAAGCTTTTATTATTATTTTATTTTATCAAGTCCCATTTGTTTGTTGATCTTTCTATCTGTGTGTGTGCGTGCAGTTGTCCTTCTCTATTTAAGATGTTGGAAATGATAGGGTTTCTTTAAGATCTTAATATGTAAGCTTTATTATTATTATTATTATTATTATTATTATTGTTATTATTAGTATTAGTATTATTATTATTTCATGATTTGTGTCTTTACAATGACAGAATCTTATTTCTGGCATTTCTATTCTTCAATCAGTCATTTCAATGATTTCCTGTAGGCCAAATCCGGATTTCTAATTTCTATATTTTATATTTTTGAATTGGGTTTTGTAGGGAAACTTCTGCATGATTCATAACCCGAATTTGATGCCTAACCGATTGGAATCTGTTTTTCTATCCTAAATTGGGAATTTGATTTAGTGAAGTTGTAATCCAAACCGGGTTCTGTCATTTCCATCATTTCTAGTCGTGAATTGGGTCTGGAAGGGATTCATTTCACCAATTATTGAAACCTAAACAATACTTCTTGCTGGAAATGATTTTGCTTGAATTTTATGTGGATTTTCTATTCCTGAATTGGAATCCTGAATTGAGGGTTGGACTGTGAAGTGATCCTTTGGAGTGAATAATCTGGATTGCGGAGTGATCCTTTTGAGTGAATAATCTGGATTGCGGAGTGATCCTTTTAAGTGAAAATCACAATCCAAACCAGGTTTCGTGATGTATGTCTTTTCAAATTGGGTTTTAGATGGCTTCTTTTGATTAATAATACAAAATTAGAATAATGTTTCTTACTGCAAGTAGTTTTGGTGAATTCGATTGCAGTGTTTTTTTAGGATTTCTACTCTTGATTTAGTGCCTTTTCAGTGACTCATTGCGAGCCCAATACGGATTTCTAATATATATATATATATATATATATATATATATATATATATATATATATATATATATATATATATGAATTGGCATCATTCACCTTAACCCGAGCAGAATTCTTAATGGAAAGTATTCCTGAACCATAGTCCTGAACTGGATTCTGTGATTTGTATTGTTTCTTGCCTTGAATTGGCTTTGAATAGGATTATTATTATTATTATTATTAGTATTATTATAAATTTCTCAAGTCCTGTTTGTTTGAGTCGGAAACATGAATCAAGGCTTGTTTTGTGTAGTTGTTTATCTCACCTATGTTTCTTTATTATGTGGCATTTGCACAAGTTATCATGAGGCAATCTTTTTTTTCTTTTTTTTTAAATGTTTTCCCTCTTTGTACTTGCTTACTAAATCCAATTAAATTTTTGTAAAATGTTGGACATGGTACACATGTATGAGATCCAAGCTGTCCATTAGATGTGTCCCACTGTTTAAATGGCATCTACCCAAAAATTGGGCAGTTCACCTATTAAAAGCCCATGATGCTAGAAATGAAAGGATGGTTTACTAAAATTTTCTAACAGTCCAATATTTGTTCCACAAACTTTAGCCCAATTGATCAACACATGTTATAAACATTTCTTGATGGATGGGCTGCTTCCACAAATTTTCTATTTGAGATTCGTTTCTTCCCCCCCTTTCTCAATCAGTTGTTCTCAATTATTTGTATGAATGCAATGATTAAATGTTTTATATACGTAATGATTGATTTATTGGTGATAATAAGATTCTCTTCTGCTTGACTTATTAGTTACTTGGTGGCAACAACTTGGGATTAATTGCTTACAGCTCCCGCGGATTGCCATAGGCATATTAAGCCAGAGATGCTCTTCGTTTGTTTGCGAACACAGCTGGAGTTCATTTGATCCGATGCATGGTAAAATTACCTTTTAGATGCCCAAGAGCACCCAACTAAGGTAATTTTAATAGCACTAGCAAAAATGCCAAGTGTATTTGTTAGAGTGCTTTTAAAAGGTGCACTTGCCTCACACGTATTAGATAGGACCTCACTGTTTGGATTTCATGCATTTTAATTCAGGCAAATATGATTAATATGTATTGAGGAACAATTGCCCATTTGTCTTAGCCATTGATTCATCTTGTCTTGTTGTCACTCACTTGAGCGTTATTTCCAAATTCCACATGCACTGATTCAGCATTCAGGACGCAAGTCAAACCAAATCAATCCAAATCATGGGCTCTCACGTAGATGTATCTTAAACCAAAATCTTTTAATATCAGGTATTATCTTTTGACGAGTTATCTAACATTTTTTATTGTTTTACTTGAATTCAAAGAGAAATGAGCAGGATCTTTGTTTCTGCGTGCATGGAATATCATACTTGTAAAATTCAATGAAATTTTCTTACTGTTATCTATAGCTCCGTGAAACCAAAGCTGCATCAATTCATGCATCACTATGATGCATGTGAGAGCATATCTAACATGTGTAAACATGGAAAACCTGTTATATACATCCATCATGCTTGTATTTTAGTTTACTAGTGCAATACTGACAATACTCAATTGTATGCTGCTTAGTACTAACACTAACACAAAAACTATGACTTGTTTTTCCTTTTTCTTTCCTTCTTTTTCTTTTCTTTTTTCTTTTTCCTCCATTTAGGTATTTAACTGGGAATACGTGGACTGGGCCTATACCTGGATGGATCTTGCAAAGAAACAACAACTTGTACGTATAAGTACCTTGATGTTGAAGATTTTCACTTCATGTTTCCATTTCAACCAAACCTCACAAACCAAACTTGGGTTTCCAATTTCCAAGCACGCCATTAAAATTCCACTCGCTCTCATGATTCTCTGATGCTTCTAGACATGTCTCTATATAGCAAGAAATGGGCTCAAATGGCCAAAATCATAATTTTAAAACTCGGAAGAAATCAACTCATTTGGCTGAGTCAACTTGACTAGACCAGATTTACATCCGACGGCTATCTTTTTGTTGTAACTGTTTACTTATATGTAAGTTTGTGTCTTCAGGCTGTGGACATTTTTGTAGCTTCCTCAGCTTCTTTTTTTTTTTTCTTTTTTTTTTTTTTTTTTTTTTTTCAGTGAAAATTTAGTTGTATTCATAAATCGACCCTAAAAAAGCTATACACCAGGGAGCTCCTTTACAAAAAAAGGGGGAGACCCGTCCAGAAAACAGAGAAAGAAATTACAAAAACACTCAAAGGGAATCAGCCCATCCTAATGGCCCCCAAACCCACTTTGTCGAGAAAAATGTTACCTCGCACCTGACGAGGGAGCTCTGTGAGATTCTCGAAAGAGGCCTGGGACTGAGAAGCGCTTCCCAACCGAGCCAAAGAGTCTGCTGGCAGGTTCCCTTCCCTTTGGACGTGCACCACACTTACTGAGGCCTGCCTCTTCAGCTAACCAATTCTAAATAGCCAGGCCCTCCATTTCCAGCCTGGCATCTCCAGCCCATTAATCAGATCCACAACCAGTCTCGAATCGGACTCAATGACGATCTGATGGAAACCCCTCCGAATACAACAAAGTAAGCCATCATGCACCGCTCGCAGCTCGGCTACCGTGTTAGTCCCAAAACCATAAGCATTTGAGAAGGAAAAAATGAAATCTCCCTTCTCCCCTCTGCATATTCCACCCCCACCAGAACACCCAGGATTCCCCTTGGCAGATCCATCCATGTTAATTTTTATCCAACCAGGCATAGGTCTTTTCCACCTTACCACCTCCGGTCTACTGGCAGGATTGCTATTAGCAGAGAAGATAGTCGACGACAACCATGGCGCACCTCCACCGTTCTCAGTACCGGAGATCCAGGCATCCCACCATCTGATTTTTGTAGCTACTCTATCAGGGGACACCGAACTACCTTCAAAAATAGCTGCATTGCGCACTTTCCTCACTTCCCAAGTAATAAAGCAAGGCAGTAACATGACAGCTACCGATCCTTGATGTGTGGCCTTAGCAACAGCCCACCATTGTGCAAACCTCGCTTCAACTGAAGTTGCAGGCATGACGTTGATACCCATCCAACCCCCAATGGCCAGCCAAACAGACTGCACCAACCTGCTATTAACGAAGAGGTGCAGCGGAGATTCACTGTGAAAATTTGTGCCGCAGCAAACACACTTCGACGCAAGCTGAACTCCCCAAGATTGCACCGCACTATCCACCGGAACGACATTATGAAACACCTTCCAGACAAGGAGAGAGATTTTGGGGGGAAGTTTCGTATGCCACACCCATCTGGACTAGCTACGACTCGGAGTTGACACCCTGGAGAACAACCAAGCAGATTTTGTAGAAAAAACCCCAGATGGAGTTAAAGGCCAAAATGGCTGATCCACATCGTCTGTCGTACAAAATCCTGTCTGAAAGACGTGATCAATGACGGTTTGAGGAAGAAGAAGAAGCGTCGCAGAGGGAGGAAGAGGACCAGTCAGTCCGATCACCTGACAAACTTGGGTATCCTGCAAACTGAGAGGCACCTCTGCTTCAGCCAGGAGGAGGAGAGGGCCCAGACCCGTCCAATTTACCGTCCAGAAGTTGCAAAGCCCGGCGCCTATCTGCCATTGAACAAGGGAATCAACAGTAGGAATTAGCTCCCTGATACATTTCCACAACGGAGAGGACTGCCTGGTCACCGTACTGAAGCCGACTGCCGACCCATCTCGAAAATACTTTGCCATCATGAACACTTTCCAGACATTCTCCTCTTTTCCAAATTTAATATTCCAGGCCATTTTAGTACGGAACGCTCTCAAAATATCTGCCAGATTCCTGAATCCAATGCCCCCCTCCTCTTTTGGAGTAGCCAGCAACTTCCAAGACTTCCAGTGGCACTTCAAATTCCCCTCAGACCAGCCCCAAAAGAAATTACCTATATGTTTTTCAATTGACTTAAGTACCTGAGCATGAATATGAACCGCCGCCATAGTATGGACCGGGATACTAGAGAGCACGCTCTTAATGAGCACCACACGCCCTGCCTGGGATAAGATACGACCCTTCCATCCATTGATACGCCCCACGACTTTATCAATCAAGGGCTTAAACTCACTTGCTTTGAGCCTCCCTTCAAGTATAGGAACCCCTAGATATTTTAATGTGGACGACGATTTTGTAAAACCGAGAACTCCTTCTATTGATCTGAGCCGAGACTGCGTCATCTTTTTGAGACAATAAAAAGAGCACTTTCGCTGATTAATTTTCTGGCCTGATGAGGCTTGGTGGGAATTGAGAAATCTCTTAAGCTGCTGTAGAGAGTGTTTGCTCCCATTCGTGAAAAGTAATGTGTCATCGGCATATAAAAAATGAGAAATGGTGTGGCACCGCCGACTGAGCGTAAAAGGAAGGCTAATTTGCTTGGTAATTAAACTTTTAATGCCCCTACTAAGAACCTCGGCTGAGATGATAAACAGACTAGGAGAGATCGGGTCCCCCTGCCTCACCCCCCTTGTGGATTTAAAGAAACCTGCCATTTCACCGTTCAAAAGCACCGAGAACCAACTGTTTGCCCAAAAATTTTCAACCATCTCAATCCAAGCCTCATAAACCCAAATCGAGCTAAAACCTGGATTAGAAACTCCCAACTAACCCTGTCATACGCTTTATCCATATCTAATTTGAGGACAATGTTTCCCCCACGGACTGGCCTGTTTAAGTCCCTAAACACTTCTTGCGCTAATGCAATATTCTCAGCAATCGACCTCCCATGCACAAAAGCCCCCTATTCTAGGAAAATAATCATCAGGAGGACCCGACTCAACCTTGCTGCAGCCACCTTAGAAAAATTTTTATACAAAACATTGCATAGGCTAATAGGTTGATAATCAAAAAACTGCTTCGTAGTAGATGATTTGGGGATTAAACAGATAATGGAGGACGTAACCGACCTTGGGAGCTTTCCTCCTTGGAAAAAGAAAGCGACCACCTTAAGAATATCCTGGACAACCACCTCCCAGCAAGACTGGAAAAAACTCGCTGAGAAACCGTCTGGCCTTGCCGCACTATCACTCGGAATGGACTGAACTGCAGCCTGGATTTCCACCATCGTAGGGGTAGCCATCAACAATTCATTTTGCTCCTGAGTAACCATACGGGGAATGCACTGCAGAATGGTCTGATCAATGTGGCACGGCTCAGTAGAGAAAATCTGCTGAAAATGCGCTACTGCTGCAGCTTTCAGATCAGCCTGATTATTAGCAACACGCCTCGCCTTAAGCTCAACCTGACGGATAGCAGCACGCCTCTGTTTATCCATCGCCATGGCATGGAAAAATCTTGTATTTTTGTCACCCTCTGCCAACCAATCTACTCTCAATTTCTGCCTCCAGAAAATTTCCTACATAAGCTCCAAGGAGGACAGCCTGACCGATGTAGAGTTAAGCTCCTCCTGCAGACTGGTAAGTTGGTCCAACGGTCCAGAAAAATCCTGCAACTGAGCCTCCAAAGCGACCACTTTGCTCTCCACTATCTTAACCTGCTCAAATATGTTCCCAAACACAACTTTGTTCCATACTTTTAAATCAGTTTTTACCTGCTTTAGTTTGGAAATAACATTGTATATAGGATGATTTGAATCAACTTTCTTCCACACTTCGCTGACCACCCTGATGAAATCTTCATGCTTCGTCCACATACGTTGAAAACGGAAAGGCTTCGGACCGCTGATTGGCTGCTCTGGAGAACTGAGAAGAATAGGAGCATGATCTGACTGAACTCGAGGCAAGTGAGAAACCTGGAAATGCGGGAAAGCCACGGACCATCTGACATCAATGAGGACCTGATCTAGCTGCGCCCAAACACGAGAATTTTCGGCCTGATTGTTGCTCCAAGTGAATCTATTCCTCAAAAATCCAGCATCTAGAAGACCGGCTCTATTAATGGCATCAGCAAATTCCGCTGAGGATGCTCTATCTGCAGACCTGCGGCTCCATCTTTCCAAGTTGTCCACAATGGCATTGAAATCCCCACAGACTGCCCAAGGGCATTGTAGCGAAGCCGAAAGGGCAACCAGATCCGCCCAGAGACTTCTCCTCAACACCCGAGCACACTTGGCATAGACAAAAGTTATACATATCGGAGCCGCAGAGGTCTGAATGGATGCCACTATCGTCAAACACTGATCAGACTTAAAAAGAACAGATACTGAAGCAATGGATTTATAAAAAACCCAGATCTTTCCTCCCTCCTCACAATTCGAAATGGAAGAATGAAAACCCAAGGCTAACCCTGTCTTCACTCTTCTCTCATCACCAACCATGGGTTCCAGAATTGCGACAATCCAAGGATCATGAGAGCTGATAATCCGTTTAGCAGTTCTAACTGATCTTTTATTGCCAATGCCACGAATATTCCACACAATGATCTTATCCATCCGTCACACATCCTGTAAGAATGGCCCTTCTCTTCACCCTTCAAAGCCTTGAAGTCCAATTCCCTTTAGTGTAGAGATTTCTGTGTCGCCTAAACTGTTTCATAGAATGCTCCCCCTCAAGAAGTATCTGTCCCTCCTGCCTTCCCTGATCCGCCACCTCCTGGTACCTGAAAACACAATCAAAATGTTGCCCCTCCTCCATCTCTTTTTTCCTGATTTTGTCCCGAACACTGATATTGCGGTGGGTTGTTGTGCTTTTCTTCTTGATTCCCATACGAAGCAATAATCGGTCTGATCCCAGACGAGAAGTACAATGAGAAGTCCACTTCAAGGGCAAATAACTCCTTCTGGTTTAGCCTGCCTTCCATTCCAGAGAATGGGAATGAATGCCTCCCACATCTTGTCACAGCGTTGATAGTTCCCCTAACACCCGCCTTAGTGCACTTTCTTGAGTACACGATCCAAACCTCAGGTGGAAGGTTCTCCTTTCCACTCGCCTGCACTGCTACCTGAGTCGGCTCCTATGTCTAGGCCCGATTACTTATGTTATTTGAAGATATCCCATTTATTACCTGAGACGGCTCCTGGCGCTGGGCTTGGTTGCTTGTGTTGTTTGAAGAGGACCCATCTGCTTTAGGGACAATATTCCTTACACCTAAACCCTCAGGCTGAATCATTTCTAGCTGACTGGCTGTAAGAATCATGTTCTGCTGTGTCTGAACATAAGAATGCATTCCACACAACATGTCTGCCTCCCCTTGAGAGACAGTACCCTGATCTGAATTCTGATGCGCTTGATTAGTGAGAAGGGAAACCTGAGATCTCGCCTGCTGGCACATAGCTGGACCGATCGACAGAGTCTGAGAGGATGTGTCATGCCTCAAACCCAGAAATCAGGTTCACAGGAATCCCGATTGCCGAATCCAGTGCCGACAGCCTCTGTAGTACACCATTCTCGGCTTCTAGCATTCATATGCCAGATTTTCGATCCTGGGATCCTACAAGGAGGATTTTTTTTTTTTTACATTTAACCAGTAATAAGCATAACCACAAGTTTACCCAAATCATAAAGGCAACATCATCATCACATATCCACTAATATAATCATTTGAATATAATGCTGAAAGGGAAATATATATGTCAAAATCAAAGCTCCAGAAAACAGCTGCACGCTCCAAGCTCCAAGCTCAATGCTGCTGCAACCTAACATCACCTGCACCCATCTATCGTGCATAAGATTATAGAAAGCTTAGAGGGTGGTGTAAGTGTGTGCACGAGAAAAGTGTCAAATATTCAATACAATATCATAATCATACAATACCGAAAAGCTATTAATCCATAAACCATACAATGACTGAATAAGCAGAAACACTGATAAGAACAGGAATTATCAGCGTAAACAAAAATACTGACAAGATTATAATCATGCGATAACAGAATAAGCGGAGGTATGAACAAGTCCATAAGTTAATCAATATCAGAATACGCAATATGGGACAGCTATGCAAATGATGAGTCATAGATAATTAAATGTCGAATGACAAGGATATAATGTAATACACAATTCGAAAGAGCTAACAAATATTATCACTCTCATCTAAGTCACAGGAATACAGAAACATAACAACCCATAATGCCACACGTCGAAGATGTAATGGAATATGCATTATATGGTGCTAATGGAATGACCATGCTGGAGTGTGATGTCGGGATGATAGTACGTAGTATCGTAGGCTACGGGGTCCACCACAAGGAACCTCTATCCAAACCAGTCCCATACCTAAATTTGGATAGTCTGACTCAACGTGGTAAACTCCTGATCTCAGGTTAGTCACGTGTCCAACCGAAATCCTTGCCATAACGAAGATACACAACAATTAGTTGTGCACCACCACCCGAGTATATAGTGAATGGATGAATGAATGAGTATGCAACTCCTACTCAGTAGCCTGTCAGCACAGTAGCCTGCCAACCGCTGGTAGCTCACCTAGTGTGATAGCTCGTCCAGGCCTCAGCCCTGCCCACATCACACCCGTCCACATCAGCGTCCGCCCACGTGCGCCCGCCCACAACAGTGACGGGGTATCATAATATCATGTCAGTCCTCATATCAGTACGGTTCCTCTCTGAGAAAATCACCGGGGTCTATTACACTTCACACCACCTGCTGCCCCAATCAAGCGCCCAACTGGGTAAGTGGAAAAGACCTCACTATCCGCCTGTCAATAGTCTGTTAATACCTACCCGACTCACCGATAGCGGACCCATTCCTCGAGCTGGTCAAACTCAGCCTAGCCATGCCTACTCCCTCGGGCGGGTAAGGCCGCACCCCCTTCCAACCGACCACGACACAGTGGAGAGCGCAGCCATCTGGTAATCGATACTCAACGCTCATCTACCCACTCGGTCTATACGTTGGAGCATCCTCTGGAACCAAGAGGGTGTTTAGGGATTTTCACCCAGGGCCATCTATGGAGGCCCGATGCTCGAACAGATTTTCAGTGTCCCATCTAGTCATCCACGATATGCCTGTGGAGGCTACGGTCCTGATGTCACTAGGGCGCACAGTAATCACAACACAATGCAAGATGCATGAGTCATACAATCCAATCATGCATCAATCCTGCTCATGTCATGCGCTCATATGAGATAATCTCTACCTATCAGGGAGTCTCACATCATCCTGCTCAATGACATATGCAATGGTCAATTACATCTCGTAACAAACATGTAGATGATGCGAATGGGCATGTATCATGATGTTATGATGTCACATACTCATAAACGGTATCAATAACCGACGTCGATAATGTGAATTTTTAACCAACATTGCCCCCAAGGAATGACCCACATGGAATTAAATATATAATGGGCACATGGCCTCACACAAGGGCCAAATATACGAAACAAGTGGGCCCTGGTCATGGGCCTAACACATATCACAATGAGCCTTGCCCATAGGCCTCAAATACATCTGGATGGGTCGCACCCATGGGCCTCAGATATATCACAATGGGCCTCAAATATACTTCGCAGGTGAGTCACATACCTGGGTCTAATACACATCAGTATGGGCTATATCACATAGGCCTAATATACATCACTATGGCCACAACCCATGAGCTTTAAAACACAATAGGTGGGCCCTACACATGGGCCTCAAATATATACCACGGGTGGGCCTAAATGGACGGGTCACCAATACAACAGGATGGGCATAATGACATGGACCCCATAAATATATCGAATAGGCCGCACCAATTGGGCCTTACATACATTGCAATGGGCCATGACCCATGGGCCTTGCATACATCACAATGGGCCTTGCAACATGGGCCTCATATATATTTAAGGTGGGCCTCAACAACGGGCCTCATACACATCAAGGTGGGCCTCAACAACGAGCCTCATACACATCAAGGTGGGCCTCAACAACGGGCCTCATATATGGCCTTAGCAACAGGCCACAATATATCAAGATGGGCCTAATTAATCATATGGGCTAAATCAATCAAATGGCCAATACGAGCAGGCCGATCAAATGGACCGATACAAATGGGTTATGCGTCATGGAGTTATACTAAGCATGTTATAAAGTAATGCCCTATCCTTATAACGCAGCTGGCCTAGACGGCTTGCATACAACAAGTACGGGCCTACCAATGGGCCCTAAGGAGAGTCGTAATATGGACATCCAACCAACATTACTCCCAAGGCACGATATTTGTAAACATCGCTACATAACCCGTGTTGGGATCACACATTGCAATGAACCTTAGGTACACCCCATTAGACCTTAAATACATCAAATGGGCCTTGTCATATGGGCCTTTTATTCATCAAATGGGCCACATTACTGGGCTTCACCAATGGGCCTTAGGTACATTGCAACGGTCATAACACATGGGCCTCAGAGTACATCATAATGGGTCTAATCACATGGGCCTTATGTGACTTAAATGAGCCTAATCTCATGGGCTTAATATACATCACGATGGGCCTCGACCCATGAGCCTAATACACACCACAGTGGACCTCATCACATAGGTTGCAATTGTGTCAATGTGGGCCTTAACGGATGCGCCACAAATACATCGAGGTGGGCTTCATCAATGGGCCACAATGACATCAATATGGGCCTCAACCCATGGGTCCTATACACATCACAGTGGGCCTCAAACCATGGGCCCCAAATACATCGCAATGGGCCTCGACCCATGGGCCCTATACACATCATAGTGGGCCTCAAACCATGGGCCAATATTCATCCAGTGGGCCGCATTAATGGATCTCACTAATGAGCCGAATCAAATGGGTCGAATCATATGTGTCAAATCAAATGGGCCAAGCCGAATGGGCCCAAACCAACCACACCATTCATCTATAGATAGAGATCTTTTTAGAGCATTATCACAAAATGAATCATATCGAAAGGTCATCTGGACCATGCTACAAATAACAGTGGAGATAATGATTTTCACAGTTAAGACTTCACAAGGCCCACCATCACATTTATCTTTCATCTAATCTATTCACCAAGGCCTGAATTAAAAGGGAAAAAGAATTTCATATGGATCTAAACCTTCTGCGATCCCAAACAATTTCATTGGTGGACATTCAATCTCCACTGATTTTTGCAGTGTGGTCCACCTGATAAATGGCTGGATATAGCATATACATCACGGCGTGGCGCACCGTCCAACCACTTGGACAGTGTGGGCTACATCATATACATCATGGCATGGCCCACGGAACTCGATGACGTTACTACAACAGCTATCTGCTGCTCGTCCAACATATGGACAATGTCGATATAAAACAGATGGACGGTCTGGATATCACGTTCAAACCCAGACCATTGGCTGACATAAATACATCATCTGTATTGCTGGTGGGATGCTGACCCACCAGCAGATAGACGGTTTAGGATACCTAAAAAAACATACCTTATGACCAGACCCTTGGCACGTGTGGAATGCACACGTGAATGGGCGGTTCGGATAACACAATACCTCGTGGTGGGATCCACTGTCCACGTGGCTGGACGATGAGGATCTCACATGCCTCTGGCCCACCACGTAGAAATAGATGGACGGTATATAGAATATATACATTTAGTTAGGGTCCCAACGTCCGGTCCACTGGTTGGGTTAAAATACATTAAGGTGATCCCTGCACAGCACCGTCCAGCAATGGACGGTGCAAATGACACGTATATTATGGTGGCCTACACACTCAGCACCGTCCAGATGGACGGTGCGGATTACATACATCATGGTGGCCACCCACCGTCCCAAAGAGGGAGATGGACGGGGTGGATAAATACATTAGGGTTGGCCCCACAGTACCGTCCAGTGATGGATGGTATGGGCATAGGATTTATACATCAAGGTAGGGCCCTGCATAGATCGGACGGCCTGGATAAAACACAAAAATCAAGGTGGATCCCACGTTGGGCCCACCATCATGTTACCTGCCGTCCAACCTACTCATAAGGTCACGCTGACCTGGACGGAGGAAAAACAAATTTAATATTGATCCAAAACTTCTGTCAACCCAAAAGGGGTTCCAACAGTGGACATTCAATCAACACTGTTTCCTACTATGTGGCCACCTAACCAATGGCTGGATGGAGTGGATAGAACACGTACATCACGATGGGTCCCACCGTCCAACCAGTGGACGGTGCGGATCAAGCACATAATCATGGTGGGTTCCACTAGCCGTCCAGCTGCTGCTAGATGGCGCTAGGAAAACACATGCATCACTGTGGGTCCCACACGGGGCCCACCCTAATGTTTACAGTCCATCCAAGCCGTTCATAAGGTCACACGTGCTTGGTTTGAAGGGGAAAAATAAATTTCATATCCATTCAAAACTTCTGTGACCCAGAAAAGGGTCTCAATGGCGGTCGTTCAATGCCACTGTTTCCTATGTTGCGGGCCACCTGAGTCTTAGATCAGGCTGGTTTTTGGAGTGGGCCCACTTCACGCAGGGGCCCACCTAATGAACCGGTTGGATGACAAATGGACATAATGGTGGGGCCCACGGCTGGAGCCGTGGGTTTGCTGCCGTTGCCAGTCTGCCAACGCTGCAGGCGCTGCCTGCGCCCTTTGGCAGCAGCAGCGACCTGCTGCATGTTTTCTTTTCTTTCCTTTTCTTTTTTTTTAAAATCTCATAGGTGGGGGCCACTTCTTGGGAATCCACTCCGTCCAATGGATCCTAATGCTCAAAACATGCCAGACAAGTCTAATATTTTACATTTTTGGTGTGTAGATACAGCAAGGTGGGTCCTAATAGCTTTGAATGGTAGAAAATATAGTTTTCTATGGTATGGCCCGCTTGATTATCCGATTGGCCTCATTTTTCAGCTCAACGCCTAAAATGAGTTAAGGAACAAGATGGACGACATGGATTAAATCCGAATATCAAGGTGGGGCCTACATAGACAGCCCTTTCCAAAACCTTCTTCTTCTTTTTTTTTCTCTGTTGCTGCCATTGGTACACCCACTGTCAGCTTACCCTTCACTGTTATGCATGTCCAGCGTCCCTAGACGCTGGACTGCATGATACATAGGCATCGTGGTGGGTCCCACTAGGACGTGGCCCACCATATTTGGATCAGTCTGATATCTGTGTTTTTCCTACATCCAGGCCCACCAAAAAGGGCGGTCAGCAAGGTAGGCCCTACGGATGGAACGACATGGATCATACTTCATTGCAGGGTCCACAAGATGAGAGAAAGAGAGAGAAAGAGAGAGAAAGAGAAAGAAGCACCCACTGTTGATCTTCTCCTCCTCCTTCCGCCAAAGCATCCTAGAGCTCCAAAGGACGGACTTCAACGGTTGAGATTTATTTTGAAGGGTGGGGATGAGAAATAGGAAGTGGGCCACACAAACTTCTCTCGTCTCCCTTGGGAAGCCATGGACGATTCTCTCTTGCTTGGGAGAATGGGAGTGAGAGAGATGATAGAGAGATGATGGGAGAGAGGGAGGAGTGGTGTGACATAAGAGGTAAGGTAATTGTTGACTTTTGAGAGTACTTTTGTACTTGGGAATGGGGAGAGTAATGGGTTGAGTGATGGGTGTACTTTTGATAAGTGAGGTGATTGATGTGATGGATTTTCTCAGGATTTGTAACACGTAGTGTTTTCCTCGAACTGAACATGGGCCCATATCTCCTGGCCAAGGTACCTCATCGGCGTGCAAGATGCGGCATCGGAACCGCGATGACGGTGCGGTTGCACTGGTACAAGTCTCGGGTCGAGCTAACTCTGATATACGGGATACGTCTCAAGATCACGCGCAAATACCGAAAACAGATCGCAGGTCGCCGGAATTAGACCGGTAGGACCACAGAGGCCTATGAAACGATATGGCTAGGATGCGGGTCTTACAGGACGCTCCCTGACCTCCCCAAGATCCCGGACTGCTGGGATGCTTTATCTCTCTTCCAACCTTATCTCCTGACTGGCGAAGCTCACCTGAGATGACATTTCCACTGGCTGCAAGAATCATGTTCTGCTGTGTTTGAACATAAGGCTGCATTCCACACAACATGTCTGCTTCCCCTTGAGAGATAGTACCCTGATATGACTTCTGATGTGCTTGATTAGTGAGAAGGGAAACCTGAGATCTCACCTGCTGGCACACAGTTGGACCGATCGACAAAGTCTGAGAGGACGCTCCTTGGCCTCCCATAGAACCCGGACTGCTGAGAGGCTCTATCTCTCTTCCAACCTTATCTCCTGACTGGCAGAGCTCACCTGAGCTGACATTTCCACTGGCAGGGACATTAACACAAACACTTGCTGTGCGCACACCCCCATTGCTATCCTTATCTCCAACTGCCGTGATAATAGTAACGCAATCCTCTGGATTGGCCACTCCACCAGTGTCTGAACGTGCCCTGACACCCTCACCCATACGAGCACTGTTAGTTGGAGCAACTTGTTTACTGAACATTTTGCCGCTAGTATCTTCAACGTTTACAGAGGCATTTCCGCAAACAGGTGCTGGGGCCTCGTTAGTACCGTGAAACCTTCGAAGAACCCACTCCTTTGTTCTTTCTACCGAAGCATGATTCATAGACGAAGAACCGAAGCTAAACAGCGGTTCTAGCTCTGCCATTATAGGATAAGCCTTCCCCAGCACTTGTAGTCGCAACACGTGTTTGAAACTAACACCCGGATGAGGAATGACTTTGATTCTCGCAAATGCCTGAAAGTAACCGAATCTCAAGCTGGAGTCGATTTGGACGATCTTCCCAAAATAGCTCGCCAGATCTAGTATAACTGACTCGATCCAAGCATGTGTGGGAATACCAAATAATCGAACCCAAACCCCATTGCTCCCAATTACCTCTTCCGGAGTCCACTTCGCTATCGATTGAAGCCCCATTTCTTTTTGCAGATCCGCGTTTCTAATGAAGTGCTCCATCGCTGCTACAGATTTGAACACAAACAAGAATTTCATAGTTGAGATCCTAACGATCTCAACCTCTGAAAACTTCATATTCTGCTTCTTGATAGCACCATATAGTCGATCAATACGGACATCCCGGTCCACCATAGTTCCCACCATGGAAAGAGCCAACCATCTAAGCCGATTCTCAACTGCTCTAGAGTCTGCTATGGTAGTAACCCCGGACTCTGCTTCCCTAATGTTAACAGAGGTAGAGGGTGATTTTCTCACCGCATTGAGAAATGATCGAGCCTCAGTCAAGGAACCTTGCTTATAATCTGTATGGGATTTAGGTGGTATTACAACCCTACTACCCTGATGACTTTTTGCCCAAGCAATATGTGCCACCCTTCCATCAATTCGTCGCTCATGGAGGCAGTTGATGGCATCGAGAGCATCCTGTTCATAGCAGAACAGGATGAACGTAAAACCTCGCGATCGATTTAACTGTCGGTTCCAAGGAAGGTAGACGTCCCTGATTTTCCCAAATCGACCGAAAATCCGGAGCAGGTCGTCTTCGGTGGTGTCAAACGTGAGATTTGCTGCAAAAATAGAGAAGTAGGGCTTGAAAGATTTTCGGGAAGACACACGCTCCCAAGGGACATCCAGATCCCGATCGCGAATTAGCTGATGTTCAGGCTCACGCTCCCGCTCTTCCATCCCTTAGCTTCAGATCGGCTTATAATGTCTCTTCTTACAGTTTCATGACTTGATTTTTGCCCTTGTTCGCCTCTAGTACTTGCTATTACCAAAATGCTGACATTGTTTCTCTAGTACTTGCTATCACCAATGCTTCCTCAGCTTCTTCTATCAGCAGATTGTCCATAATGAAAGAAATTGCGAAGATGTTGTGTGTTCCGACATCAGAAGCAGAAACATTATACCCTCCAAATAAGCCTACAATACAGGTATCTGCTTTTCTGCAATGATGACATCCTTTGTTTTTTCAATTGATTGTATTTAGCAGTTTCTTCGTTTGTTCATCTTAATTGTAGAACTTGTTGTCAGAGTTGCTAGTTGGACGAATTACCCTCCCCTGCACTTCAGCATCCCTATGTGTGTGCATTTAAAATTAGGTTCTATCGAAATGTAGGGGCATATTTTGGATGGCAGGCACAAAGAGGTAGTGAGAAGTTTGATGACCCAAAGCCATTTTCTTTTCTAGAAGAGTTGAAATCCAGTAAGGCCTGCAGATTTGAGCTATCTGATATTCTTGGACGTATTGTTGAGTTCAGGAAAGCTTTTATATTAACTTCTACAGATCTTATGCATGAAAGTATATTTGTAATTTTGTAATATATTTAATATGCAAGAAAGTAATCGTTTTGTGCATGTCTGACATCAGTGTTAACTAACATGGGAGTCGGTTTGTGCATGTTTGCATGCGGGTCAAGCTCTCCATGAAGGAATGCCAGACCCCGGGCAGCCCCCATATAGATTGTACTGAGAAAAAACTGCATATATTTTAGTTTGATGTGGGGCCCATTTCCAATCTTTGGACTTGTTTTGAAATTCTCAGGTAAACGCAAGGGTACAAGGAAGGCAAGGCTACCGACTAAGATCCTCTGGATGAGGAGGATGCGTGTCCTGAGACGCTTGCTGTGCAAGTACCGAGAATCGAAGAAGATCGACGAGCACATGTACCATGACATGTACATGAAAGTGAAGGGTAATGTATTCAAGAACAAGAGGGTGCTGATGGAGAGCATCCACAAGTCAAAGGCTGAGAAGGCAAGAGAGAAGAATTTATCTAACCAGTTTGAAGCAAAGAGGGCTAACAGCAAGGCGAGCAGGGAGAGGAAGATTGCTAGGAGGGAGGAACGATTGGCCAAGGTAAATGCTTATTTGTTAATGATTGCTTACCTTTCTATCTTGAATGCTATTCATCACCTTCTTTCTCAATTATTTTTGGTTGTATAAACTGGTAAGAGCTTATTTATTAAATGAGGGATAATGTAGAACTGTTGCTATTTATAGATTGGTGAACCTATGTTGAGGGTCAAATATTGCATATTAGACCCCAGTTATTGCCTGAATTTACGAGCATAATACTGTTTAACGCTCGGTTTTAATCGTGTTTTGTTTGAGGGTGTGATTAGGAGAGTTGACTGAAAAAGGATGTCAAAAGCTTAGATTTAACATTTTGATGATCACCAAGGCAAGGGACGGACTTCAGAGGACCAAGATTGATGGATATACATGGTCAGAAATCCGAGAAAACTAAGAAACTGAAGCTCAAGTGGCTTGAAACGCATCCAGAATGCAAGATCACATGGTTCTCACCATCTGTTCAGCTCAAAACTCTATTTGTGGCCTGAGGACCATAAATTAACCGTACACATCGAATGTTGGCCGTTGGATCCTGGTGGAAGTGGCCCAACAGATAAATCAGTTCACAGATCGTCAATCGGGGGCCCACATGATGTCTGGATATGCTTCAATTTTGTTTTTAACCCCTTAAATATGGTGGTACAACGGATGGATGGAATAGATCTTCCAGGAAGTGTCGCTAGTGGACCACACTTGTAGGAGCGTGCACGTGTAAAAGTGCACATGCACTACACCGAATGCCACAAGAGTCGGTCAGCGTATGCTAACCGACATTTCCTTCCAAATCCATTCCTCTGTTGCGAACTTGAACAGAGGAACTGCGATTTTGATAGTGGACCTCACTCATCATTCATTTGAAGAATCTGGACTGTCCAATGCATCCAAAAGAGGGGCATGACCATCGCCAAGCTTTTTCTTTGTCCTCATGCAAACTTAAACGTGTAAGATCATCATCAAACGCAGAATGAACGGTGGAAGCAAAGAGTCAATGGTCCACATTAAAGGACATCCAAAAATGGCATTTCCCAACTGGTTTTTCGAGAGGATTGCAATGGACGGGGTGGATTTCACCGAGAACATCACTATGGGGTCCACCGAACACGTCAGCGCAACCTGCATAAGATTTACGCACGATCGGGAAAGCCGACTTCCGTGGGCCATTCGGCGAGTATGATCGAGATCGGACAGTCGATATAGACCGTTCAGAAGAAGCCCAGGGTGGGGCCGACCATCACAAGATTTTCGATACTAAGGACTGGCTGTACAACCGTCCCAAAAGTCCCCCAACGCAAGGGTTTTGCGTCTCTCTCCTGCGCACGCAATCTGTATGCATAAAGAGTCACCGCCTCCGCTGTTGTGCGAAAAAGAACCACTCCACTGACCTCTTTCTCTATAAAAGGGAGAGGGAAAGAGGGAGGAGGGGATCCACGGCTGGAAATCTTGGAGGGCTTAGCTTGGAGGTTGGAGGCAGCCACGAGAGAGAGAATAGAGGTTTTTTTTTTTTTAATTCTTTTTATTTTTATTTTGTTTGTTTTCTTTTAAGATGTTCAGCCCATCTATGTGTGGCTAAACCTCTTAACTAGGGCTAAGAGGTGAAGCTTGTAACGTGATTGGAGATGTTTAATTATGCCTTTTGTTTAATATTGAACTGATTTTGATTTAATTTTATTTTGAGAATATTTTTAGTTCTTAATGGTCTATTGTGACTGAAATTACAATGGGTCTGCGATGCTTTGAATATTTCTATTTCCTTTTCATGTTTATGATGTTAGGAAAACCTATTGTTCATCATAGTCTCCTGGGCATGGTTGGATGTCGGTACCCTTCCTAACTTTTATACATGTGATTGGGTGATAATTAGTTTAATTCTGTTGTTTGCCATAGTCTTTCGGTGATGGAATCCATTCTAATTCATATACCCTTCATCTCTTTGAAAACTAGATCAACGGCAGTTCAGTAAATTCCATGATTCTTGAAGCAGACATAAGATCTCCCTGATCTCTACAAGTGGATCCTCTGAATCCCTAGTTCCCTTTCTTTGATTTTTCTTAAGTTTTAGATAATCATTCCATCATTACTCATCAAATCATAATTACTTTAGATTTCACCTTATTCTAGTTCAAATTCTACTTAATTTCAGATTACGTACAGTTTTAGTCCCTTGGGATTCGACCTCGGTCTTGCCGAGTTATTACTACATCACAACCCTGCACTTGGGGAGTGAACAAGTTTTTGGCGCTGTTGCCGGGGACTGTCGGCTACGTTTTTCTGAAATTAATTTATTTTAGGATTAGTTTAAGATTATGATTTTTACTAACTTTAGTTTTAGGTTTAGATTTTCTTGATTTTTTTTAGAACTAACTTGTCTTTCCTATTTTGTAGGATTCTGAGATAGAAACTTCTAATTTGGTGATATCTTTCTAATTTCTTTATTTTTTCTATTTTTGGAATTAGGGTTTTATTTTTAAAGATTTTCTAATCCTAGATTTTCTCTTTTTAGAAACTAACTTGTTTTGTCTTATTTTGCAGGATCTTATGAATCTTTAGTATGGTAACATCTTTCTAACTTCTCTCCCTCTTACTTTTCACTTTACTGTAGGACCTTCTCTTCTATTTGTCATAGGATTAAATTTAAGTTAAGGGTTTCATCATGTATATGCACGAGTGGCAACGTCAGTATGCTGAGAAGAATAACTTATTTTGGGATGATGATGATATAAATCAACCTATATCTCAAAACTTTTCTGAAACTATCATTGAGAATCGATCAGAATATAAAAATCCACCGGTTAAGAAGTCCTTACGTGATTATATGCAGGAGAACAATTACACCCCACGGATTAACAAAACAGTACGTGAGTGTTGGGGTTATCATAACTATGGTTGTGAGAATTATTATCACCCATCCGATAAAACAATGCGTGATTATATCATGAGTGATAATAAGTATTACCAACCAGCAGATTCTCTCACCTATGATCCGTATGACTACAATCAGTGGAAACATCAAAATTGGAAAAATGAACCAACAACATGTTATAATGATTATTCTCTTGGATCCCCTACCTTTGAGATCCAACCAAAAACGATCCAAGAGGATTCATATCAGAGTGACATGGCCTATCTTGAGGAAATTCGAAACGCAGTGGAAACACTCATGTCGCGCCTTGAAAAGATAGAGGAGGCTTGCTCATCCCAACCACAACCCAATCCAGAAATACAATGCGAGGAAAGTGATCCGCACTCACTTTTGAAAGAATCTGGAATTTGGAATGAGGAGTTGGATTCCGTTAATGAGCATATAGTTCAATTTTTCGAGGAGTCGATCTCGATGACTGTTCGAAAGAATGGTGAAGATACATGGGTGTCTTTTAAATACATTGATGATGACATAGTTTCCTTACATAACACACAAGATTTCAATGATGAGGAAGAGGTTAGTTTATGCGAACCTCAACCCATATTAGGTGTAGAATGTGAGGAAAGTGATCCCATCCCAAATGTGCACTGCACTGGACTAGATAATGATGCGTATTGGAATGATGATCATGAATGTGCAGTCCAAATTCTCCCTGAATCAATCTCAAATCTGGTCCAGGTCAATGATCGAGACGTGCACGAAGTGATCGGTCAGGAAGATCTACTCCACTCATCTGACATGCCTGATTTAAATGTGGAGAATGAACCTCTTACAACCGACTCTTCTAACTCTTGTAAGACATGTTTAGACTACTCCCTTGAATTGAATGATGATATGATTCGGGAGGAGGAGTTGCCCGCTACGACTCTGGAATTTGAAACCACTCAGTTGAGGTCACCATCTGAGCAGCAAACAATTGAGAATTCAGCGCCTCTATTGAGTAATTTCAATGAACAGAGTGACCACATCAATGCTTCACTTACTGATCTTCAATCTGTCTATGCAGGACTGGAGCAAGAGAGCGTACCTCCATCCACTTTCAAGGATGATGAATTCTTTGCACAGATCATCACAAGCCACAATAAGTCACATTCAATTGAACTTCCTAACTCTTGGGATTGCTTGACATACTTTGTAGTTTCAAACGATCCCATGTTAAGAAACAAAGCGGATGCCTTACGAGACAACATCTCGGTAGTCATCACTGACCAAGAGAACCCTTATTCTGAAACCCTCTCTTCCCCTGATCCTAAACGTCTACTAGTAAAGGAAGAGGAGCTGAATCTAGAACCGAAGTTTGGAGCTTCAGAATATGTTGAGACTACATCACTTTTTAAGAAGTTTTCTAAATTTTATTTACTTGTAGTTTTTGATTCACCATGCGATACTAACATTGAAACTTCTTCTGTCATAGGTGAATCGTATATATTACGGAGACCTCAAGCAATTCAATGGAAGATTTCTTATGAGGTACATAAGTCTCTCTGGAAAGTCATACTCCATGGCACCCAAGCCTATCGCAAAAAGGGGTTTTGGATGATCCTGTTAAGGAACTTACTGAGAAACTTATCAAGATATTCGCTGGAAGGGGAACCTTGCGGTATGATCAATTCAATGTTTGTGGGTAACATTACTGCAAAACCTCACGAGACTACAACTCGTCCACTAGGGGTAACCTAGGGGTTTAAAGGCTTGTTGCATATGCTAAATGCAATCGAGAGCACCTGCGAAAGTGGTATAGGTAGGATTTTATTTTTGTTATTTTTATTTTTCTTTTTCTCTCGTGCTAACCAGCTTCCATACTGTGATCTCGTAGAAAATCTCTCTTGATTCGTTATCCAGGTGCTATCTTCCCATCACTTTACTTTCATTGTTCCATGTGCATTGCATGCCCATATCTTTTACATTGAGGACAATGTAGATTTTAGGTTGGGGGTGGGAGACTAGGCTTCCTAATCAGTATTTTCTTGGTCTTGAGTAAAAATTGTAAAAATTTTTAAAATTTTTCTGAAAATTCCTGCGAATTCGAAGTAATTTTGACAGATATCCCTAATTTAGATTTTCAAGATTCGTGATGTTGATAATTTATGAGTCTTGGATTCAGTATCTATTAGACTTCACAGTTAAGTTTGAATCATTAAGCCATGATTAGAAGTTTTAAACATTGATCGCGTCATGATTTCACATGTCACATCTCGCTTTCACATCAAGGTTTCAGTTCGATATTAAAAGGTTATCTTGGTAATAATTCAGTATGAAAGGAACTAGCCTAAAACATTTGCCTAACAATATCGATATGAAAAAAAAAAGAAAAAAAAATGTCTTTGGAAAGATTTGAGCGAATAATCTTCATCGAAGGTTTGCTCCCTATAGGTGTAGATTTAATGCCTCTTGAATGATATCTAAAAAGAGTCAGGTGTACGGTCTTCACCATAGGTTTGCTCCCTATAGGTGAGGATTTGATTCCCCTTCTTGGCATTACTATTAATAAAATAAATAAATAACTCTGTGAGGCAAGTTTTGGTTATCATGAATTCTCTTGCTGGTTACCAATGAGATCCTGAAATAACAAATTCAATCTTAATGTGATTAGCTGAGATTCCACTATATACTCATGGATTATAATGTTCAGAATTTGTCTGATTTATGGATTAATACTTTGAACTTCATTAGGAAGTTTACCGTGCGCTTGAGTCCAAGAGCATGTAATGCCCAACATTCATGAATCGTAGAATTCTAATGCCTGGATTATTTCTCAAAAATCATTCGGCTTTACAGAAATTTTCATATAAGTCTCAACTTATTTTTAACATATTTTTCTCCGGACTAGCAAAATGCTGGTTAGGGGTTGTATTGAGGGTCAAATATTGCATATTAGACCTCAGTTATTGCCTGAATTTACGAGCATAATATTGTTTAACGCTTGGTTTTAATCGTGTTTTGTTGCAGGGTGTGATTAGGAGAGTTGACTGAAAAAGGATGTCAAAAGCTTAGATTTAACGTTCTGATGATCACCAAGGCAAGGGACGGACTTCAGAGGACCAAGATTGATAGATATACACGGTCAGAAATCTGAGAAAACTAAGAAACTGAAGCTCAAGTGGCTTGAAACGCATCCAGAATGCAAGATCACATGGTTCTCACCATCTGTTCAGCTCAAAACTCTATTTGTGGCCTGAGGACCATAAATTAACCGTACACATCGAATGTTGGCCGTTGGATCCTGGTGGAAGTGGCCCAACAGATAAATCAGTTCACAGATCGTCAATCGGGGGCCCACATGATGTCTGGATATGCTTCAATTTTGTTTTTAACCCCTTAAATATGGTGGTACAACGGATGGATGGAATAGATCTTCAAGGAAGTGTCGCTAGTGGACCACACTTGTAGGAGCGTGCACGTGTAAAAGTGCACATGCACTACACTGAATGCCACAAGAGTCGGTCAGCGTATGCTAACCGACATTTCCTTCCAAATCCATTCCTCTGTTGCGAACTTGAACAGAGGAACTGCGATTTTGATAGTGGACCTCACCCATCATTCATTTGAAGAATCTGGACCGTCCAATGCATCCAAAAGAGGGGCATGACCATAGCCAAGCTTTTTCTTTGTCCTCATGCAAACTTAAATGTGTAAGATCATCATCAAACGCAGAATGAACGGTGGAAGCAAAGAGTCAATGGTCCACATTAAAGGACATCTAAAAATGGCATTTCCCAACTGGTTTTTCGAGAGGATTGCAATGGACGGGGTGGATTTCACCGAGAACATCACTATGGGGTCCACCGAACACGTCAGCGCAACCTGCATAAGATTTACGCACGACCGGGAAAGCCGGCTTCTGTGGGCCATTTGGCGAGCATGATCGAGATCGGACAGTCGATCTAGACCGTTCAAAAGAAGCCCAGGGTGGGGCCGACCATCACAAGGTTTTCGATACTAAGGACTGGCTGTACAACCGTCCCAAAAGTCCACCCAACGCAAGGGTTTTGCGTCTCTCTCCTGCGCACGCAATCTGTATGCATGAAGAGTCACCGCCTCCGCTGTTGTGCGAAAAAGAACCACTCCACCGACCTCTTTCTCTATAAAAGGGAGAGGGAAAGAGGGAGGAGGGGATCCACGGCTGGAAATCTTGGAGGGCTTGGCTTGGAGGTTGGAGGCAGCCACGAGAGACAGAATAGAGGTTTTTTTTTTTTATTATTCTTTTTATTTTTATTTTGTTTGTTTTCTTTTAAGATGTTCAGCCCATCTATGTGTGGCTAAACCTCTTAGCTAGGGCTAAGAGGTGAAGCTTGTAGCGTGATGGGAGACGTTTAATTATGCCTTTTGTTTAATATTGAAATGATTTTGATTTAATTTTATTTTGGGAATATTTTTAGTTCTTAATGGTCTGTTGTGACTGAAATTACAATGGGTCTGCAATGCTTTGAATATTTCTATTTCCTTTTTATGTTTATGATGTTAGGAAAACCTGTTGTTCACCATAGTCTCCTGGGCATGGTTGGATGTCGGTACCCTTCCTAACTTTCATACATGTGATTGGGTGGTAATTAGTTTAATTCTGTTGTTTGCCATAGTCTTTGAGCATGGTTTGGTGATGGAATCCATTCTAATTCATATACCCTTCATCTCTTTGAAAACTAGATCAACGGCAGTTCAGTAAATTCCATGATTCTTGAAGCAGGCATAAGATCTCCCTGATCTCTACAAGTGGATCCTCTGAATCCCCAGTTTCCTTTCTTTGATTTTTCTTAAGTTTTAGATAATCATTCCATCATTACTCCTCAAATCATAATTACTTTAGATTTCACCTTATTCTAGTTCAAATTCTACTTAATTTCAGATTATGTACAGTTTTAGTCCCTTGGGATTCGACCTCGGTCTTACTGAGTTATTACTACGTCACAACCTTGCACTTGGGGAGTGAATAACCTAAAAGTTTAAGAATTGGATATGTTTATGTCATGTTGATGATATAAAAATCTGATCAGCTGTAATCCATCCAGACCAATATATGTTTTATTTCCCTGCTCCAGAGTTAGAAACTGAAAAATAAAAATAATAGACAAAACACTGTTAAACTGTAATTGATATTTGAGTTTCATAGAATTCGAATAGATAGCCATGATTTAAATTTTAAAATGCTTTACCATATTATTTAGTTGCATTTGTCACGATTAACTTTCTTACAAGTTAATCCCTACTAATTGACAGCCTTTTTTTTTTTTTTTTTAGAAATCATTCATGTTAGTTTCCTAGTATGCTTGGTGTCCAGAAATAGTAGATGATTTAGTTTTATACAATATCAGAAATCTTGATACTCGCTTTCGACTTGGCTATCCGGATGTTGTGTGGGGGTCCCTGAAAGGTGGGAACCGCTGTTATGACCATGATGAAGCTGTCCATTTCTTATGGACAACAATATAGGTAGCCTGGCCATTTGGACAGGCCCGTGTTTATATATTATCTCGAAATTAATGAAGCAAATCTGGATGTGCATCGGAGCTGTCCGGATGTTAAGCGGGGGTCCCTGGAAGGTGGGAACCGCTGATATTTATTTTTTCCCTTCATCACCGTTTGTGTGATCTTGTGAATAGGTTGGATGATAAATAAGCATCACTACAGGCCCTAGAAAGGTTTCAATGATGGAAATCATTATACCCACTGTTTCTTGTGGTATGGTCCACCTGAGTTTTGGATATGATTCAATTTTGGTTTCAACACATAAATGATCTGGAAAAGCAGATGGACGGTGTAGATAAACTACATATATTTATAGTGGGTACAATGATTTCCTAATCCTAAACCTAAACTTGAAAACCTAAATCTAAACCGTAATAGAGGTTGTAATTTGAATTCCCTAAATATCTCTTTGGTTAGAAATAACATTTCACATAAATTTCAGCAATTAGAACTAATTAAAGATGAAGTTAGTATAGTTTGGTGAATATCCAATTCAAGTGTCATTTAATGTTTATTAAGCCATTGAAATTCGATTGTTGAATGTTGCCGTATTGCTTTGTGTTTGTTTTGATTCCATTCTTTTTATTTGAATTTCTGTTGTGATTTTTATTTCTTGAGAAGTATATTCACAATAGCGAAGCCCACTTGAACGGCTACCATTGCAAACGCAGGCCTCCATTCATTACACTTGCAGTCAGCCATTGATGGCTTTGAAATGGGCCTTCCCTCCCTCCCTTGACAGCTCCTTAAGCCTTTTCTCAAGCAAATACAAAGCACATTTAAAGAGTACCTTCTGTGGACTGTGTTGGACTGCAAGTGTGTGAGCCCTATCTTCTGTCGGTGCCAAATTTATTACCTGAATTCAATAGATTACATGTCTCCAAATATCTCAAACATGACAAATGACTATAAAAAGTAAAAATAAAACAACCAAACTAGCAACAGATTCTAAAATTCTTCTAAAAAATCACATAGATTTGCTGAAAACCCATAATAGATTCAAGATCAGATGCAACAATTAAAAAATAAAAATAAAAAAAACCAAAAAATCTGTGTTCTTCATAAATTCAAACATAAAATGGAAGAACTTGACAAGAATCTGCCTTCTGAAGGATGCTCAAATCCTGAATCTACAATGGGCTCGAAGAAGCTCCGGTTTTAGAATGAAATCTCTGAATCATGAGCTGTGCATTCCAACATAGCCCCTACATAATAGAGAAAACAAAGAATAAAGAGATGAAGGATGCTATCAAAAGCAATCTCAAGACAGAAAGCTCAATCAATAGCAAGTAAGCATCTAACTTCGCATAAAACTTGAAATTCCGATGAAGGCAAAAATAAAAATAAAATTCTGATGACTCAATATTTGAAAACAGGGTACCTACACCAAACTGAGGCTTGAATTCCTGAACCTGATGACTCAGCTCAAAATCTCATCGGGTTAACTGAGTCAGCTCGCTGACTTGATGAACCCAAAGACCTACACCAAAGATGTTGAAGAAAGATCGAATGCAATCTTCAATACCTTGTTTTCCTTTCTTCTTCTGTGTTGTATTCCGGGAACCCTTATCCGATAGATGTATCATCCAATGATGTAGAGCGGGTCGCGGATAATTTCATGGCAAGGATGGATCAGAAAAGGCACGGTCGGCGACAGAAGTGATCCGGACCATCGGACCTAAGATCGGGCGTATCTCGCAATCCAGAATGAGTTATCCGACGCAAAATATATGATTTTGGGGTAGAACGAGCTACTTTAGCTAACCAACCCTTCTACGCCGGGTTGCATAGCCCGGATTTGCGAGAAACCCCCTGATCGACTGTCGTTTCCCCATTTTAATTTCGTTTTTACTATTTATAGTAAGTTTTAGTTTGCTTATAACTCTTCATCCGTTGGGCTTTAAGAGTTGTGTCCAACATGAAAAGTGCTTAGAATAATTAGGAGAACGGTTTGGTGAAGCCAAATAGGACACTTACTATTTTTGGCCGAAAACCTTGCGCACTAGTAGACATCACGACCGTCTATAAATAGTAAGTTTACTATTTATAGTAAGTTGCGAATTTTAGGAGTTTTAGTTATAGTTTGAGTCTGATTTCCTTCCTATTGCTTGGTTCCCTTATTTAAAGGGGTGTAAATTCATTTTTAGTCATTCATCAATTAATTTCAAATTTTATTAGAGTTTATTTCTATTTTCTTGCTTTCTTTTCTCGTGGATTCGAGAAGTCTCTGTGAGGAGTCCAGAGAGGCTCCATGGATTTGGAGTAGTTATCCTTGAGGAAGACGGTGATCGACCTCATCACGTTCATCCCTGCGTCATCCAACATATAACTTCCAACCTATTAAGTGAATGTAACATCAAAAACTTTCAATAAGTTGGCCCACTATGAGGATCACCTAGTGTAAAAATTATCCCATTTATTCATCATATGTATGGGTTACACCTAGAAAACAATGTCTTTCCAATGATAAATACCAAAATAGAAGGGGGTCGATGACTCTATCAGTGATTTGGCTGCAGTAACCAAAGCAGGTTTAAAGAGTGTTGATTGGTACAAACCAGTGCAACACATCTGTAGACGTGCTATGCAGTGGGATTGCCTAAAGGTTATCCTTGAATAAGTGGGCACAAAGTAAGATTAAATTCTCTCCAAATCACACCATTGCTTTAAGCTGTCCACTTTCAGTACTTTTTATTTTATTTTTCATTCGCCTTTTCTCTCTCTCTTTCCTCTTTTGAATGGATTTCATTCAACGGCTGAAGATTAACAGGAATACATTACTGATCTCACGTAAACTACTATGTATCGTCAGTTGACAAATAAACTTATGGAATATAAGTAAGAACAGGACCCAATGCATGGCTTTTTTTTTTTTTTTTGTCTATCAATATTCATTCTGGTATCGTTTGGAAGTACACAGAAATTGACATTGGTTCGAATTGAAGGACACAGATCGGGTAGTGTAGAACTAGCACTCATGTTGGTACTGTGTTGATGTGGCAAAACCCTCTAGGCCCTTCCATGATTTATGTATTTTATCCACGTGTTTTTTTATTTTATTTTATTTATAGAGTGGGTCACAAACACTTTTCATGGCAAAGATAGACTAGAGAAGGCCCAATTGGAGGTGGAAATGACCGGGACCATTGGAACCTTAAAACATTCTTTATCTTGCAAACCAAAATGAGTTTTTCGACATATCATATATTATTTTAGGTAGGAGAAGCTACTTTAGCAAACAAACCCCACTACGCCAGGTTGCTGTTTTTCGTAGTATTCTTCTCAAACTTTTAGTTTATTATTTTTGTAGAATACAATTGCTTGGAGATTTAGTTTCATTGCTCCTCTCACTATATTTTCATTTCTTCCTATATAATGTTACACAAACCATTAGTCCATCAAACCACATTATTCATGTTGGATTTTTCCATAGTTTAGAAGATTAGCAGGTACATTTTTTATTTCTTCCTATATAAGTGTTTTTTTTTAATCTTTCTTCCTTTTGAAATGTGTACAAAGGCATGCTTGTTTGATTGTATCTACAAATACTGTTTTATAGAGGCTGACAAGCTAAAAAAGTCATTGGATGATGAAATTCATTTTCTCAAGGGAAGGGTTTCAAAACTTGAAAGTGATGTTGTGTTAAAGTGCACATAAGTTACATTTGCAGTTTTAGGCAAAGAAGAAGCTCTATCTTAAGCAAATACTTTGGCATTTCTAAATAAGCATTATTGCATAATGTGGAGGGTGTTTACTGTGTTGGAGTGTATTTGTTTCTTACACATGAGGACACGCCTTAGTTGTAATTCTTATGATAGGTTGAGCAAAGTGAAGTATTGTTTATTTAGAAATGTGAATGTGGGATGCATTGTATGATTTGATTGCTATTTGTAATAAATGCATCATTTTTTTCCTGATTACATTTTATATACTATTCCTATCAGCATTAAACTTAAATGAGTTATCAATCACAACAGGTTCTTACAATGGAAACAGGCATCATTATTACAATTTTTTTAAAAATAGCTACGAATTTTGGCCGTAGCTATTGTTCTCAAAACCGTAGTTATTGCTAACTACGACATATTGCTACGGATTTCATTCCACTTTTAGCTACTGATATTATCCATAGTAGTAGGTACATTTCGCTACAGAAATTACAGCTATTGCTTTTTTCCGTAGCTAGTGATATCTACTGCTATGGATCTAATCTGTAGCCGTAGGTATATTTCACTATAGAAAGTATAACTATGGCTTTTATTCGTAGCTACTGATATATATTGCTACGGATTTAATCTATAGGTGTAGCTATATTTCGCTATAGAAAATATAGCTACAACTTTTGTTTGTAGCTACTGATATCTATTGCTACGGATATAATTCGTTACAATAGGTTTTTTGACCTTTATCTACCCCAACAATAGCAATGGACGTGCTACAGACTAGATCCGTAGAAAAAGCTCTTTAGCTATGATTTTTGGTCGTAGCCTTTGCTCGTTTTTCTTGTAGTGTTTCCTCATCTGTTTTGGGATATGTCCTGAGGAAAACTTAAGGAGAGACACGTAAGGAATGCTCTCCGGCTTTACCTGGCCCATCACATCGTTGATCAATACTTACGCATAAGGTATTTCTCCTGTGATTACCAAAGCCTACTCCTCCTTCAGTCTTAACACCGAGAACCATCTTTACAGCCCCCCGATCCTTCATCCTGAATGTCCCACTTAATCGAGTCTTTAGTACATTGATTTTAAACATATCATAATTGGCGATCTACATGTCATCAATTCCTGACTCACCATGAAGGAATCAAACTACTACCTAAGTGACAGGTCAAATCACGACTTCCTGTAAAGTCTTTTATCAGCCCCTTTAACTTCGAACCGCTTTGGTTGCTTCATGTATATCTGCTCTTCACTTTTCCCTGGAGAAGTGCAGACTCTACATCCATCCTTTCACCTCAAGATCACATTGGTCAACCAGTGCCAATCACGGATCTAATAGACACCTGCTATACCGTCGGCATTAATATTTCTAAGAAGTCGATACCTTGTCTCTGAGCATAACCATTGGCTACCAACCTCGCCCTGTATCTATGATGTATCCTCCTGAAGATCCATCTACATCCAACCACTCTCCGGCCCAATGGAAGCTCCACCTGCTCCTATGTTTCGGTTTGGTACAATGAGTCCATCATATCGCCTGTAATCACCTTCTACTTCTTAGCACCAAGCTCACCTAGAGCCATCAGAATAGAAGACGGATCCTCCTGCGATATTGGAGTTGTCTATGTACCTCGCCGATATGCTGCGATCATGCCGTGTGATTCTTCTTACAGGTGACTACTCCACCTTCTCTATATCCTTATTCGCATGTCTCAGCCTTCCTGCCCTGTCCATTCATGTGGTCATGCCCAACATGCCACACACGTGCAAAAGTGAAATCCGCTACATCCACTACAGCTCCACCCTTTGAAGTGCTCCCGATCAATCTGTACAAGTTACCGAGTCGTTGCGGTTTCATGATTACCTGTGCCCCCTTAGATACTTCAAGAGCACCATCAATACATGTGTACTTGCATTCTTTTACCTTAAGTACACCAAGAGAAATCAGATTTTGTTTTAAATTAATAACGTGCTTAACATTAGTCAAGGTACGCTCTACCCCATCAAACATCTTGATGCACACCGTACCAACAACCACAACTTTATAGGCAATGTCATTGCCTATAAATACCTATCCACCATCGTAATCCCTATAGCTGGTGAATCAACTTCGATAAGGAGTCATGTGAAAAGATGCTCCTATGTCTAGCATTCACTCATCCTTAGATCATCATATGGCCGCCTGATAGTAGAAGTAGATAAAACATTACCATCACATCCACTCGATCCATCCGATGTGGCAGCATTGGACTCCCTCTATGAAGCCTTAGAATCTTTTCTCTTCGATTTAGAATTTTCACAATCCTTCTTCGCATGCCCTTCCTTCCCACAGTTGTAGCACTTTACCTTTCCTTTTCCTTTACCCTTGGATTTGATTCTATAACCTGAAGAACCTGTACCTTGTTTAGAATTCCTACCCCTTGTAAGAAGTACCTCAAAAGATATCCTCATGTCGATGTTAAGCTTTCTCATAACCTTTTCTTAAAGGGCCGAGATAACGGTGTCGACACTTAGAGTTTTATTCGTTGAGCATATTATGTCCTTGAATGACTCATAAGACATCGAAAGAAAATTCAGCAACATACATGTTTGTTCTTCATCTTTCATTACTTTCTCCATATGCAGTAATTTGCAAACCAATTTATTAAAGTTACTGATGTGAGCCTCCAGATCTCCACCCTCTGCCATCTTGAAATTATACCACTGCCGCTTCAAGTGTAGGCGATTTTTAAAAGATTTTTTCGCATAGACATCCTCTAACTTCGCCCATAACTTAGCCGTAGTTTTCTCCCTCATGATGTTGTAGAGAACCTCATCCGCGAGACATAAATGAATCGATGATAAAGCCTTTTTATCAAGAGTATTCCAATCATCATCAATCATAGTAGACTTTCGCTCCTCAAGAGCATCATCTTCACCTTGCTTGATTAAGGAACTCATCATCTTGATCTTCCATAACTCAAAATTATTTTTCCCTGAGTACTTCTCAATATCATACATAGCGCTTGTTATTATTATTAATCCCTTAGATTCAGATATGTGCCGCAACGATTGCTCTGATACCACTCGTTGGGATTTTGGCCTGCGGAATCACACATCTAGATCTAGATCTAGGATAGCAATCCAATGGCACCAAGCACACACAAGAGAACACAACGATTTAGGCACCAAGCACACACAAGAGAACACAAAGATTTAGGCACCAAGCACACACAAGGGAACACAAAGATTTAATGTGAAAAACCCTTGCAGGAAAAACCACGACATAAAGTGAAAGATCTTGACTATGAAAATAGAAGTTACAAAGAGAGGACTTATACGATTCGAATAACCTCGAATCTCACCCTTACTACACCCTTTGATAACCCTAGAACCCTTTAGAATACCTATAGGAAGCTTTAAAATACCTTAAAATAGCCCTAGGGACCCTTATTTATAATTTAGGAAACTTTACTTATGCACCAAGTCCGGAAAAGTCCGAAAACTGCCTCAAATTTACGTAGTCCATGCAGGATCTTTGTAACCTCAACTGGTCGAGCCGAGGCCTTGACTGGTCAAGCCATCCCCTCGACCAGTCGAGCAGCTTGGACACTAAAAGCCCAAGTCGCTGGACTTTGAGTTGAACAGCCCTTGACTAGTCGAGTGGCCCACTCGATCGGTCGAGCCAGGCCCTCGACCGGTCGAGCAGCGCATATTTAAGGCATCTGTCAACAATATTAATATCAAATTTAAGACATTTTGTGATACCACTTGTTGGGATTTTGGCCTGTGAAATCCACAGATCTAGATCTAAATCTAGGATAGCTATCCAATGGCACCAAGCACACACAAGAGGACATAAAAATTTAATGTGAAAAACCCTTGCGAAAAAAAATTACAGCACAAAGTGATAGATCTCCACTATGAAAATAGAAATTACAAAGTGAGAGGACTTACCTGATTCGAACAACCTCGAATCTCACCCTTGCTACACCCTTTGATAAACCTAGAATCCTTTAGAATACTTTAAGAGCACCATCAATACCTGTGTAATTACATCCATTTACCTCGAGTACACTAAGAGAAATAAAATTCTACTTCAAATCAGGAACGTGCCAGATATCAGTCAAGGTACCCTCCACCTCATCAAACACCTTAATGCATACCGTACCAACAGCCACAACTTTACAGGAAATGCCATTGCCCATAAATACCTATTCACCATCGTAATCCATGTAGCTGGTGAACCAACTCCGTTGAGGAGTCATGTAAAAAAATGCTCCTGTGTCTAGCATCCACTCGTCCTTACAATCATCGTATGGTCGCCTGATAGTAGACACAGACAAAACATTAGTATCACATCCACTCGATCCATCTGATGTGATAGCATTGGCATCCTGTTTGAAGCCTCAGAATCTTCTCTCTTCGATTTAGGATTTTCACAATCCTTCTTCAGATGTCCTTCCTTCCCACAGTTCTAATACTTTACCTTTCTTTTGCTCTTGCCCTTGGATTTGGACCTATAACCTGAAGAACTTGTACCTTGTTTAGAATTTCTATCCCTTGTAAGCAGTGCCTTAGAAGATATCCCCATGTTGATGTTAAGGCTTTCTCATAGCCTTCCCTTGAAGGGCCAAGATAACGGTGTCGACACTCAGGGTTTTATTTGTTGAGCACATTGTGTCTTTGAATGACTCATAAGATGCCGGAAGAGAATTCAATAACATACATGCTTCTTCTACATCTTTCATTACTTCCTCCATATAAAGCAATTTGCAAACCAATTTATTAAAGTTGCTGATGTGAGCCTCCAGATCTCCACCCTCTACCATCTTGAAGTTATAACACTGTCGCTTCAAGTGTAGGCAATTTTTAGATGATTTATTCGCATAGACATCCTCTAACTTCGCCCATAACTTAGCCGCAGTTTTCTCCCTCATGATGTTGTAGAGAACCTCATCTGTGGGACATAAACGGATCGATGATAAAGCCTTCTTATCAAGAGTATTCCAATCATCATCAGTTATAGTAGACTTTCACTCCTCAAGAGCACCATCTTTGCCTTGCGCCAATCATGGATCTAATAGACACCTGCTATGCCGTTGACGTGAATATCTTTGAGAAGTCGATACCTTCTCTCTAAGCATAACTCTCCACTACCAACTTTGCCCTGTATTTATGTTGTATCCTCTTGAAGATCCACCTGCATCTAACTGTTCTCTGGCCCACTGGAAGCTCCACCCGCTCCTATGTGTCGGTCTGGTATAATGAGTCTATTATATCACCCATAGTCACCTTTCACTTTTCAGTACTAGGCTCACCTAGAGCCACAGATAGAAGATGAATCCTCCTGTGATATTGGAGTCGTCCATATACCTCGTCGATATCCTGCGATTATGCAGTGTGATTCTTCTCACAGGTGCCTGCTCCACCTGCTCTGTATCCCTGTCCACATGTCTCAGCCTTCCTGCCCTGCCCGGTCATGTGGCCATACTAAACATGCCACACATGTGCAGAGATGAAATCTGCTACATCTACTTTAACTCCACCTTTTGAAGTACTCTCGATCAACCTGTACAAGTTTTCGAGTCGTTGTGCTTTCATGATTAACTGTGCCCCCTTAGATACTTTAAGAGCACCATCAATAGTTGTGTACTTGCATCCATTTACCTCAAGTACACCAAGAGAAATCAAATTCTGCTTCAAATCAGGAACTTACCTGACATCAGTTTAGGTATGCTCCACCCCATCAATCATCTTGATGCGCACTGAACTAATAACCACAACATTACAGGCAATGTTATTGCCCATAAACAAATTTCCACCATCTCACTCCCTATAGCTGGTGAACCAACTCCGATAAGGAGCGCTCCAGTGTCTAGCATCCACTCGTCCTTACGATCATCATATGACCGCTTAATAGTAGACAGACAAAACACTACCATCACGTCCACTCAGTCTATCTAAAGTGGCAGCATTGGTCTCCCTGCATGAAGCCTCAGAATATTCTCTCTTCGATTTAGGATTTTCACAATCTTCTTCACATGTCCTTCCTTTCCACAGTTCTAGCACTTTACCTTTGCCCTTGACCTTGCCCTTAGATTTGGACCTAGAACCTGAAGAACTTGTACCTTGTTCAGAATTTCTACCCCTTATAAGCAGTGCCTCAAAAGATATCCCCATGTTGAAATTAAGTTTTCTCATAGCATTCCCTTGAAGGGTCGAGATAATGGTGTCGACACTCAGGGTTTTATTTGTTGAATATATTGTGTCCTTGAATGACTCATAAGACGCCGGAAGAGAATTCATCAACATACATGCTTGTTCTTCATCTTTTATCACTTCCTACATATCTTGCAATTTGTAAACCAATTTATTAAAGTTAATGATGTGAGCCTCCAAATCTCCACCCTCTACCATCCTGAAATCGAACCACTGCCGCTTCAAGTGTAAGCGATTTTCAAAGGATATTTTCGGATAGACATCCTCTAACTTCATCCATAACTTAGCCGCAGTTTTCTCCCTCATGATGTTGTAGAGAACCTCATCCGTGAGACATAAATGGATCGATAATAAAGCCTTCTTATCAAGAGTATTCTATTCATCATCAATCATAGTAGACTTTTACTCCTCAAGAGCACCATCTTCACCTTGCTTAATTAAGGAACTCATCATCTTGATCTTCCCTAACTCAAAATTATTTTTCCCTGTGTACTTCTCAATATCATACTTAGTGCTTGTCATTATTACCAATCCCTCAGATTCAGATCTGTGCCCCAACGATTGCTTTGATACCACTTGTTGAGATTTTGGCCTGCGAAATCACACAGATATAGATCTAGGATAACAATCCAATGACACCAAGTACACACGAGAATACACAAAGATTTAATATGGAAAACCCTTACGAGAAATAACCACTGCACAAAGCGACAGATCTCCACTATGAAAATAGAAATTACAAAGAGAGAGAACTTACCCGATTTGAACAACCTCGAATCTCGCCCTTGCTACACCCTTTGATAACTCTAGAACCATTTAAAATACCTTTAGGAAGCCTTAGAATACCTTAGAATAGCCCTAAGGACTCCTATTTATAGTTTAGGAAACTCCACTTACCCACCAAGTTCGGAAAAGTTTGGAAACTGGCTCAAATTTACGCAGTCTGCGCAGGATCTTCATAACCTCGACTGGTCGAGCCAAGGCCTTGACTAGTCGAGGGACCCCCTTGACTGGTCGAGCCATCCCCTTTACCAGTCGTGCAGCCTGGACACCAAAAAATCCAAGTCGTTGGACTTTGAGTCGAACGACCCTCGACTAGTCGAGTGGTCCACTCGACCGGTTGAGCTAGGCACTCGACCGTTCGAGCGGCACAAATTTAAGGCATCTGTCAATGTTCGAATCAGGTTAGTCCTCTCTCTTTGTAATTTCTATTTTCATCGTGGAGATCTGTCACTTTGTGCCGTGGTTTTTTTCCGCAAGGGTTTTCCATGTTAAATCTTTGTGTTCTCTTGTGTGTGATTGGTGTCATTGGATTGCTATCCTAGATCTAGTTCTGTGTGATTCTACAGGCCAAAATCCCAACAAGTGGTATCAGAGCCAAGTTGGGGCACAGATCTACTACCCACTTGACCAGTCGAGCGAATTTTTTTTTCAGATTTAAGGCATCTGACAACAATCTCCACCATGCCTTCAATCTTCAACCGTGTAGCTTATTGACCTCTTCTCTTATCTCTGCATCACATCATAGTTTCTCATCCACATTTCGTCCTTCTTTTTCATCATCGCCAAGCCTAGAGAAGTTACATAGAACTTGAACTTATATAAACGAATGATCTAGGTGAGCACGTCTGTTGTATCAAAATCCACGTGCCCACCCACCTTTGCTCTTATCTTCTTAAAAGGAAAGATGGAGTCTTCTTACCATCCCACCGCTACCCAATATTTCTTGTCGGGGTATTTGCTTACAACACTGATAGCCTGTGAAATAATCATTCTAATTTAGACCATGTGTAAGACCCATATCCTAGACCGTATCGTTTAAAAGACTTCCACGGTCTTCCCGGTCGAATCCCAGCAACGTCGACCCTTGACCCTGATTCACACGTCGTTAACCCGAGACTTGTAACCTAGCGACCGCGTCGTCGTCGCGGTTCCGATGCCGCGTCTCGCGTGCCGAGGCGATACCCAGGCCAGGAGATATGGGCCCGCGTTCAGTTCGAGAAAACGCCGCGTATTTACAAACCCAAGATAATCTTTCAAATCAATCACATCACATCATATCAATCAAGTACCACATCACATCTCATGTCAAAGTACAACTCCATCCCCAAGCAACCCCAAAGTCAAACTCTCTCTTACACAAAGTACACCCACCACATCACTCACTCATCTCTCTCTTTCAATCTCTCTCTCACTCCCTCTCCCTCATTCTCTCCAAGCAACCATCCATGGCTTCCATGGGAGAGAAATTAGTGTGGCCCACCTTCCTACCTTCCATTTTCCACTATCCAAGTCCGATCTCAACCGTTAAAGTCCATCCATTCGAGCTCTATATCGCATTAGCGAAAGAAGGAAGAAGAGATCTTGAGGTGGGTGCTTTCGTTTGTTGATTTTGTAATTTGAGGGCCCACATATGTGGGACCCATCTTGATGCATGGATGTATAAGGAGGGCCCATAGTGGCGGGGTCCCTCCCCTCTCACAATCGTCTCTCTCTCTCTCTCTCTCTCTCTCTCTCTCTCTCTCTCTCTTTTCTTTCCTCTCCCTCTTAATGTGCGGCCCACCCGATGCGTGTGACATATCCACGTCATCCATCATCGTGGGGCCCACCATGATGCCTGTGTTACATCCAAACCATCCAACGGTGGGACCCCAATCGGCAGACTGACGCCAGTAGGCCTTGTGTGTCCCACGTGATACATGTGTTCATCTACAACGTATGTATGTTACACCTACGCCTTTCATCTGTTCCATCCAGCCGTCCATCTGGACATTTTGCTGGGTGGGGTCCGCCATGATGTATGTGCTGAATATGCGCATCCTCCATCTGGTCGGTTGCTGTGCGGACTGACCATGGTGCATGTATTTTATGTCCACCCTTTTCATCTGGTGGGCCCATTTGGAGGTGCAGGCCCACCTTGATGTATTTGTGATCCACCCTTAAGGCCCACCTTGATGTATTTTGTGGCCCATCTGTGAAGCCCACTTTGATGTATATGAGGCCCGTTGTTGAGGCCCACCTTGATGTGTATGAGATCGTTGTTGTGGCCCACCTGTTGTATATGTTTGAGGCCCATGTGTAGGGCCCACCTATTTTGTATTTAAAACTCATGGGTTATGGCCCGTAGTGATGTGTATTAGGCCCAGGTATGTAGCCCACTTGTGAAGTATATTTGAGGCTCACTTGCGATGTATTCGATGCCCAGGGGCAAGGCCTGATGTGATGTATAGGCGGCTCATTGAAATTGTATGAGGCCCATGGGACGTGGCCCATTGTGATATATCCAAGGTCCATGGGCGCGGCCATCCAGATGTATCTGAGGCCCATGGGCGTGGCCCGTTATGATACGTTTGAGGCACTTATAGGAAGCCCAATGCGATATATGAGACTCCCATGAATGAGGCCCAATGTGATGTATGTGTGGTCATTTCGTTGTGTACGAATCCCTCATGTAGGTCACTCCTTGGGAGCAATGTTGGTAAGATGTCCACATTGATGTGCAATGATGGTTAGATGTCCTCATTGTGACCTTCCCATAGGCTTTGTTAGGCTCATTCTCATCATTCCCTTAGTGGGTTAACCCAAATAGGTGGACCTCATTCACCGTAAACGGACGGCTCTGTGCTACCGGATTTAATATAACCACGACCGAGTGTCGATCTTTATACTATGATTGATCGGCTGATCATCCATGGCCCCCATTTTGTTTATCTGTTGATTATCGGTGCTGATTACCGATTCTGTTTGTCGTGGCCGATTGACCGATTACCTATCGAGGCCGATTATCGTGACCGATTACCGATCGTGGCCGATTATCCTGACCGATTACCGATCATCGATTGACGTGGCTGATTGCCGACTCTACGTGTCGTGGCCGATTGACCGATTACCGATCGAGGTTGATTATCGAGACTGATTACCGATCATGGCTGATTGTCGATTGATGTGGCCGATTGCCGATTCTATTTGTCATAGCCGATTGACCAATTACCCGTCGTGGCCGATTATCGTGACCGATTACCGTTCGTGGCCGATTATTGATTGACGTGGCTGATTGCCGACTCTGTGTGTCATGGCCGATTGACCGATTACTGATCGAGGCCGATTATCGAGACTAATTACCGATCGTGGCTGATTGTCGATTGATGTAGCCAATTGTCGATTCTGTTTGTCATGGCCGATTGACCAATTACCGATCGAGGCCGATTATCATGACCGATTACCGATCATCAATTGACGTGTCCGATTGCCGACTCTGCGTGTCGTGGCCGATTGACCGATTACCGATCGAGGCCGATTATCGAGACTGATTACTGATCGTGGCTGATTGTCGATTGATGTGGCCGATTGCCGATTCTAATTGTGGTGGCCGATTGACCGATTACCGGTCGTGGCCGATTATCGTGACCGATTATCGATCGTGGCCGATTATCGATTGACGTGGCCAATTGCCGACTCTACGTGTCATGGCTGATTGACTGATTACCGATCGACGCCGATTATCGAGACTGATTACCGATCGTGGCTGATTGTCGATTGATGTGGCCGATTGCTGATTCTGTTTGTCGTGGCCGATTGACCCATTACCGATCGAGGCCGATTATCATGACCGATTACCGATCGTGACTGGTTACCGATCATCGATTGACGTGGCCGATTGCCGACTCTGCGTGTCGTGGCCGATTGACCGATTACCGATCGAGGCCGATTATCGAGACTGATTACCGATCGTGGACGATTGTCGATTGATATGGACGATTGCCGATTTCGCTTGTCATGGCCGATTGACCGATTCTGATTATCGAGGCCGATTACCGATCGAGGCCAATTATCGTGGCCGATTATCGATTCAGATTGTCGTGGCTGATCGCCGATTCCGATTATCGAGGTCCAATGGGATGTATATTCGGCCCGTTGTGATGTGTATCCAGCCCGTGTTTAAGGCCCAATGTGATGTAAATGAAGCTTATGTGATGAGGCCCACTGTGATGCATTTGAGGGCTAGGCGATGGAACCCATTGTAATGTATGTTAGGCCCAAGTGAAAGGCCCATCGTGATATATTAAACTCTTGAGTGAGGCTCATGGTGTTGTATATTTGGCCCTTGTGTGAGGCCATGAGTCCACTATATGTTAGGCTTTATGTGAGTCATTCCTTGGGGGACAATGTTGGTTAAATGTACATGGTCGATGTCGATTGTCAATGTCGGTTATTGATACCGATTATGAGTATGTGATTGCATAGCATCATGATACATGGCCATACGCATCATATGCATGTCTATTATGAGATATGATTGACCATTGCATATGTCATAGTGCTGGTTGTTATGAGACTCCCTGATAGGCGGTGATTATCTCACATGAGCGCATGGTATGCGTAGGATTGATGCATGATTAGATTGTATGACTCATGCATCTCGCATTGTGTTGTGATTACTATATGCCCTAGCGACATCAAGGCCGTAGCCTCCACAGGCATATCGTGGATGGCCAGATGGGATACCGAAAATCTATTCTACATGAGGTGCTATAAATATCCTTGGGTGAAAGTCTCAGAACCCTCTTGGTTCCAGAGGTTGCTCCAACGTTTAGACTGAGTGGGTAGATGATCGCCAAGTGCCGATTACCAGATGGCTACGCTCTCTACTGTGTCGTGGTCGGTTGGAAGGGGGTGTGGCCTTACCTGCCCGAGAGGAGGGGGCAATGCTAGGCTGAGTCTGACCAGCTAGAAGAATCGTTCTGCTATTGATGAGCCGGGCCCGATGTTGGCAGGCGGATAGTGAGGTCTCTTCCACTCACCTTGTTGTACACGATGGGACGGCAATCTGGTTTGGAGTGTAATAGACCCCAGTGATTTCCCAGAGAGGAACCGTACTGATATGTGGACTTATTGGATAGGAGTTACATGCTCATTCATTCATTCACTATCCACTCGGGCTGGTGGTGCGCAACTAATTATTATGTACCTTCATTATGGCAAGAATTTTGGTTGGGCGTGCGACTAACCTGAGATCAGGGGCTTACCACGTTGAGTTTGACTATCCAAAGTTAGGTATGGGAATGATTTGGATAGAAGTCCCTTGTGGTGGACCCCGTAGCCTGCGATATTACGTACTATCATCCCTACTTCACACTCCAGCATGGTCATTTCATTCGCATCGCATATTGCATTACATCCTCGGCATCTGATATTTGACTCTTTATGACTCCTTAGTGCATAGCTATTTTATATTACGTATTCTAATATTGATTGACTTATGAACTTGTCCATACTTCCGCTTACTCTGTCATTATATGATTTATGATCTTGTCAGTATTTCTGCTTATTCCGATAATGTACGATTTATGAATTACCAGTAATTTCGGTATTGTATGATGATGGTATTGTATTGAATACTTGACACTTACTTTGTGCACACACTTACACCTCCTTCTAAGCTTTCTATAAGCTTATGCACGATAGATGTGTGCAGGTGATGTTAGGTTGCAGTTATGTTGAGCTTGGAGAGTGCAGCGGTCTTCTGGAGCTTGAATTTTTGATTTATGTATTTTCCCTTCAGCATTGTACTCAAATGATTATATTAGTGGATATGTGATGATGATGCTGCTTTTTTTATTTGGATAATCTTGTGGTTATGCTTATTATTAGTTAAATGTATATTTTTTAAAAAAAAATCCTCTTTATAGGATCCCAGGATCGGAATCTGGTGTGTGAACGCTAGGAGCCGAGAATGGGGTACTATGGAGGCTGTCGGCACCGGATTTGGCAATCGGGATTCCTGTGAATCTGATTTTCGGGTTTGGGGCGTGACAGAAGTTGGTATTAGAGCATAACTTGGGAATACCTGAAGATAACATCACATATCTCTTGATAGCTACCACGCACTTTGTGATTGTTGAGAACTTAGAATGATTAGATCTCCAAGTTCAGATAACGTGGAGATTTTCTGATATAGCTCCCTATCGTTGAGATTGTGAGGCTGCATAGTTTCAATCGTTCCTGATCTAGGATCCGAGGTTCAGTAGGATCATCATAATGCTGGCGATGCGTCTTCGGAAGGTGAGGTTGATATTAGAGAACGCTCTATCTTCATCCTTTTGTAGAATGATTTAGCCTTGACACATATACTTGATGATGTTTCCTCTTCCCTAGTTAGTTCTGTAAATTTTGAGGACGAAATTTTTATTAGGAGAGGAGAGCTGTAAGAGCCGTATCCTAGACCTTATCGTTCGGTAGACTTCCGTAGTCTTCCCGGTCGAATCCCAGTAATCTTGACCCTTGACCGGCATTTGCGCGCGACCCTGATTCACACGTCGTTAACCCGAGTCGACTTAACCCGAGACTTGTAACCTAACGACCCCATCGTCGCCGCGGTTCCGATGCCACGTCTCATGAGCCGAGGCGATACCTATGCCAGGAGATGTGGGTCCGCGTTCAGTTCGAGAAAACGCCGCGCATTTATAAACCCAAGACAATCTTTCAAATCAATCATATTATATCACATCAATCAAGTATCACATCACATCAATCAAATATCACATCACATCAATCAAGTATCACATCACATCTCATGTCAAAGTACAACCCCATCCCTAAGCAACCCCAAAGTCAAACTCTCTCTTACACAAAGTACACCCACCACATTACTCACTCATCTCTCTCTTTCAATCTCTCTCTCTCACTCCCTCTCCCTCATTCTCTCCAAGCAACCATCCATGGCTTTCATGGGAGAGAAATTAGTGTGGCCTACCTTCCTACCTTCCATTTTCCACTGTCCAAGTCCGATCTCAACTGTTGAAGTCCATCCATTCGAGCTCTAGATCGCATTGGCGAAAGAAGGAAGAAGAGATCTTGAGGTGGGTGCTTTTGTTTGTTGATTTTGTGATTTGAGGGCCCACATATGTGGGACCCATCTTGATGCATGCATGTATAAAGAGGGCCCATAGTGGCGGGGTCCCTCCCCTCTCATAATCGTCTATCCTCTCTCTCTCTCTCTCTCTCTCTCTCTCTCTCTCTCTCTCTCTCTCTCTCTTCTTTCCTCTCCCTCTTGATGTGCGGCCCACCCGATGCGTGTGACATATCCACGCCATCCATCACCGTGGGGCCCACCATGATGCCTGTGTTACATCCAAACCATCCAATGGTGGGACCCCAACCTGCAGACTGTCGCTAGTAGGCCTTGTGTGTCCCACGTGATACATGTGTTCATCCACACCGTCCAGATGGTCTGGACGGTGTTGGACAAGTTAGACAGTCCTGTGGACCCCACTCATGATATTTGTGTTTTATCCTGCTGCTACAGCAGCCGTGGGACCCACACGTATGTGGACTCGATGTGATGCATGCATTGTATCAACGTTGTCCATCTAGTTTACTCTATGCCGCCCACCTGTTTCCCAATCCCCATGGTCCAGATGGCTGGACGATCGGCCAAACTGCGTTGTATGTGCAGATCCTCACCGTCCAGTAGATCTGGACGGTGGGCCACACCCAGACGTATATGTTGTATCCCGTCCATTTCCGCTCGCGGTGTGCTAGTAGCTGCAGAAGCTGCCTTGACGCAGCAAGCTTCGTGGTCCCACCAGCAGTTGACGTCACCAAGATCTGTGGGGCCCACCTTGATGTACAAACCTTACATCCAACCGTCCATCTCAGGGATGTGGGGCCCACCTTGTATGAGCACATCCTCACGGTCCAGCACTCTGGACGGTGGGACCCACTTTATGTATGGACCATATATCTAGTCCGTCCAGCAATATACATCCAGAGCTTGGACGATTTTTTTTTTAAAAAAGATTTAAATCTCTAGTGGAGCTCACCACCGTCCAGCACATGGGACAGTGGGGTCCACCCATAGTGCTTGTGTTTTATCAACACCCTCCATCTGTAGGGTCCACTCATATGAGGTATGGATTGCTCCCACACCGTCCAGTAAAGGACGATGCTGCTGGAGCACCTTGATGTAAGTATTTCATCAACGCCATCCATTTTTTTGTCGAGTGGGACCCACCCACAAGTGTATCACGTGTGGGGTGGGGCCCACCTCTGATATATGTATTTCATATCCTTGACCGTCCATCCATTTTGAGCAAGGACGTAGGACCACCTTTTAATGTATGTGTTGTATATTCACCATCCAAATGTTTTTTTTTTCTGAACGGTGGTGATTCACCTGATGCACGTGCTGACATCACGTGGTCCCACCATCATGAAAGTGTTTTATCTACACTGACCACCCATGCGGCCTACCACAACATATGCATGTTAACCTACGCCTTTCATCTGTTCCATCCAGCCGTCCATCTGGACATTTTGCTGGGTGGGGCCCACCATGATGTATGTGCTGAATATGCACATCCTCCATCTGGTCGGTTGCTACACGGACTGACCATGGTGTATGTATTTTATGTCCACCCTTTACATCTGGTGGGCCCATTTGGAGGTGTAGGCCCACCTTGATGTATTTGTGATCCACCCTTAAGGCCCACCTTGATGTATTTTGTGGCCCATCTGTGAGGCCCACTTTGATGTATATTAGGCCCGTTGTTGAGGCCCACCTTGATGTGTATGAGATCATTTTTGTGGCCCACCTGTTGTATATGTTTGAGGCCCATGTGTAGGGCCCACCTATTGTGTATTTAAAACTCATGGGTTGTGGCCCATAGTGATGTGTATTAGGCCCAGGTATGTAGCCCACTTGTGAAGTATATTTGAGGCTCACTTGCGATGTATTCGAGGCCTAGGGGTAAGGCCTGATGTGATGTATAGGTGGCTCATTGAAATTGTATGAGGCCCATGGGACGTGGCCCATTGTGATATATCCAAGGCCCATGGGCGCTGCCATCCAGATGTATCTGAGGCCCATGGGCGTGGCCCGTTATGATACGTTTGAGGCGCTTGTAGGAAGCCCAACGTGATATATGAGATGCCCATGAATGAGGCCCAATGTGATGTATGTGTGGCCGTTACGTTGTGTACGAATCCCTCATGTAGGTCACTCCTTGGGAGAAATATTGGTTAGATGTCCACATTGATGTGCAATTATGGTTAGATGTCCTCATTGTGACCTTCTCGTAGGCTTTGTTAGGCCTATTCTCATCATTCCCTTAGTGGGTTAACCCAAATAGGTGGACCTCATTCACCGTAAATGGACGGCTCCGTGCTACCAGATTTAATATAACCACGAATGAGTGCCGATCTTTATATTATGATTGATCCGCTGATCATCCATAGCCCCCACTTTGTTTATCTGTTGATTATCGGTGCCGATTACCGATTCTGTTTGTCGTGACCGATTGACCGATTACCGATCGAGGCCGATTATCGTGACCGATTACCAATCGAGGCCGATTATCGTGATCGATTACCGATCGTGGCCGATTATCGTGACCGATTACTGATCATCGATTGATGTGGCCGATTGCCGACTCTGCGTGTCGTGGCCGATTGTCCGATTACCGATCGAGGCCGATTATCGAGACTGATTACCGATCATGGCTGATTGTCGATTGATGTGGCCGATTGTCGATTCTATTTGTCGTGGCCGATTATCGTGACCGATTACCAATCGTGGCCGATTATCGATTGACGTGGCCGATTGTCGACTCTGCGTGTCATAGCCGATTGACCAATTACCGATCGAGGCCGATTATCGTGACCGATTACCGATCATCGATTGACCAATTACCGATCGAGGCCGATTATCGTGACCGATTACCGATCATCGATTGACGTGTCCGATTGCCGACTCTGCATGTCGTGGCCGATTGACCGATTACCGATCGAAGCCGATTATCGAGACTGATTACCGAACGTGGCTGATTGTCGATTGATGTGGCCGATTACCGATTCTGTTTGTCGTGACTGATTAACCGATTACCGATCGAGGCCGATTATCGTGACCGATTACCGATCATTAATTGACGTGGCCGATTGCCGACTCTGCATGTCGTGGCCGATTGACCGATTATCGAGACTGATTACCGATCGTGGCTGATTGTCTATTGATATGGCCGATTGCCGATTCTATTTATCGTGGCCGATTGACCGATTACCGGTCGTGGCTGATTATCGTGACCGATTACCGATCGTGGCCGATTATCGATTGACGTGGCCGATTGCCGACTTTACGTGTCGTGGCCGATTGACCGATTACCGATCGAGGCCGATTATCAATATTGATTATCGATCGTGGTTGATTGTCGATTGATGTGGCTGATTGCCGATTCTGTTTGTCGTGGCCAATTGACCCATTACCTATCGAGGCCGATTATCGTGACCGATTACTGATCATCGATTGACGTGGCCGATTGCCGACTCTGCGTGTCGTGGCCAATTGACCGATTACCGATCGATGCCGATTATCAAGACTGATTACCGATCGTGAGCGATTGTCGATTGACGTGGACGATTGCCGATTCTGCTTGTCATGGCCGATTGACCAATTCTGATTATCGAGGTCGATTACCGATCGAGGCCAATTATCGTGGCCAATTGTCGATTCCGATTGTCGTGGCTGATCGCCGATTCCGATTGTCGAGGCCCAATGTGATGTATATGCGGCCCGTTGTGATGTGTATCCAGCCCATGTTTAAGGCCTAATGTGATGTGTATGAGGCTTATGTAATGAGGCCCACTGTGATACATTTGAGGGCTAGGCGATGGAACCCATTGTAATGTATGTTAGGCCCATGTGAAAGGCCCTTCATGATGTGTATTAAACTCTTGAGTGAGGCTCATGGTATTGTATATTTGGCCCTTGTGTGAGGCCATGAGTCCATTATATGTTAGGCTTTATGTGAGTCATTCCTTAGGGGATAATGTTGGTTAAATGTCCACATGGTCGATGTCGATTGTCAATGTCGGTTATTGATACCGATTATGAGTATGTAACTGCATAGCATCATGATACATGGTCATACGCATCATATGCATGTCTCTTATGAGATATGATTGACCATTGCATATGTCATAGTGCTGGTTGTTATGAGACTCCCTGATAGGCGGTGATTGTCTCACATGAGCGCACAGTATGCGTAGGATTGATGCATGATTGGATTGTATGACTCATGCATCTCGCATTGTGTGTTGTGATTACTATATGCCCTAACAACATCAGGGTCGTAGCCTCCACAGGCATATCATGGATGGCCAGATGGGATACCGAAAATCTGTTCTACATGGGGTGCTATATATATCCTTAGGTGAAAGTCCCAGAACCCTCTTGGTTCCAGAGGTTGCTCCAACGTCTAGACCGAGTGGGTAGATGAGCGCCGAGTGCCGATTACCAGATGGCTACGCTCTCCACTGTGTCGTGGTCAGTTGGAAGGGAGTGCGACCTTACCTGTCCGAGAGGAGGGGGCAATGCTAGGCTGAGTCTGACCAACTCGAAGAATGGATCCGCTATTGACGAGCCGGGCCCGATGTTGGCAGGCGGATAGTGAGGTCTCTTCCACTCACCTTGTTGTGCGCGATGGGGCGACAATCTGGTTTAGAGTGTAATAGACCCCGGTAATTTTTCAGAGAGGAACCGTACTGATATGTGGACTTATTGGATAGGAGTTGCATGCTCATTCATTCATTTACTATCCACTCGTGCTGGTGGTGCGCAACTAATTATTGTGTACCTTCGTTATGGCAAGAATTTCGGTTGGGCGCACGACTAACCTGAGATCAGGGGCTTACCACGTTGAGTCTGACTATCCAAATTTAGGTATGGGACTGATTTGGATAGAAGTCCGTTGTGGTAGACCACGTAGCCTGTGATATTATGTACTATCATCCCGACTTCACACTCCAGCATGGTCATTTCATTCGCATCGCATATTGCATTACATCCTCAGCATCTGATATTTGACTCTTTATGACTCCTTAGTACATAACTGTTTTATATTAGATATTCTAATATTGATTGACTTATGAACTTGTCCATACTTCTGCTTACTCTGTCATTATATGATTTATGATCTTGTCAGTATTTCTGCTTATTCCGATAATGTACGATTTATGAATTACCAGTAATTTCGGTATTGTATGATGATGGTATTGTATTGAATACTTGACACTTACTTTGTGCACACACTTACACCACCCTCTAAGCTTTGTATAAGCTTATATACGTTAGATGCGTGCAGGTAATGTTAGGTTGTAGTCGTGTTAAGCTTGGAGCGTACAGCAGTCTTCTGGAGCTAGAATTTTCAATTTATGTATTTTCCCTTCAGCATTGTACTCAAATGATTATATTAGTGGATATGTGATAATGATGTTGCTTTTGTGATTTGGGTAATCTTGTGGTTATGCTTATTACTAGTTGAATGTATATTAAAAAAAAAAATCCTCCTTATAGGATCCCAGGATCGGAATCTGGCGTGTAAATGCTAGGAGCCGAGAATGGGGTACTTTGGAGGCTGTCGGCACCGGATTCGGCAATCGGGATTCCTGTGAATCTGACTTCCGGGTTTGGGGCGTGACACCATGGCATACACTGCCAGTCGCATTCGAATAAGGCTCATGAAATATCCTGTTTTTCCTCATCTATTTTGGGATACGTCCTAAGGATAACTTGAGGAGAGACGCGTAGGGAACGCTCTCCGGCTTTACTGGCCCATCGCATCCTTGATCAATACTTACACACAGGGTATTTCTCTTGTGATTACCAAAGCCTACTCCTCCTTTAGTCTAAATGTCGAGAACCATTTTTGCAGCCCCCCAATCCTTCATCCTTAATGTCCCACTTAACTGAGTCTTTAGTACATTGATTTCAGATATGTCATAATTGGCAATCTACATGTCATCAATTCCTGATTCACCATGAAGGAATCAAATTACTGCCTAGGCGACAGGTCGAATCACGACCTCTTGCAAAGTCTTTTCTCAACCCCTTTAGCTTCGAATCACTCTGGTTGCTTCATGTAGATCTGCTCTTCACTTTCCCTTGCAGAAGTGTGGACTCCACATCCATCTTTTCAGCTCAAGATCACATTGGTCAACCGGCGCCAATCACGCATCTAATAGACACCCGCTATGACATCGACGCGAATATCTTTGAGAAGCCAATACCTTCTCTCTGAGCATAATCCTTCGCTACCAACCTCACCCCATATCTATGTTGTATCCTCCTGAAGATCCACCAGCATCCAATTGCTCTCTGGCCCATTGGAAGTTCCACCCGCTCCCATGTGTCGATCTAGTATAATGAATTCATCATATCGTCCATAGTCACCTTCCACTTCTTAGAACTAGGCTCACTTAGAGCCATCAGAATAGAAGATGTAATCCTCCTGTGATATTGGAGTCATCCATGTACCTCGCCGATATCCTGCAATCATGCAGTGTAATTCTTCTCATAGGTAGCTGCTCCACCTGCTCTGTATCCCTGTCCACACGTCTCAGCCTTCTTGCACTACACGCTCATGTGGCCATGCCCAACATGTCACACACATGCAGAGGTGGAATCCACTACATCCAGTGTACCTCCACCTTTTAAAGTACTCCCGATCAACTTGTACAAGTTATAGAGTTGTTGTGCTTTCATGATTACCCATGCCTCCTTAGATACTTCAAGAGCACCATCAATACCTGTGTATTTGCATCCATTTTCCTCAAGTACACTAAGAGAAATCAGATTCTGCTTCAAATTAAGTACTTGCCTGACATCAGTCAAGGTACGCTCCACCCCATCAAACATCTTGATGCACAACGAACTAACAACCACAACATTACAGGCAACGTCATTGCCATAAATACATGTCCACCATCGCACTCCCTGTACCTAGTGAACCAACTCCAATGAGGAGTCATGTGAAAAGACGCTCCAGTGTCTAGTATCCACTCGTCCTTACGATCATCATATGACTGCCTGATAGTAGACATAAACAAAACATTACCATCACATCCACTCGATCCATCTGACGTGGCAGGATTGGTGTCTAGTATCCACTCGTCCTTACGATCATCATATGACCGCCTGATAGTAGACACAAACAAAACATTACCATCACATCCACTCGATCCATCTGACGTGGCAGCATTGGCCTCCCTATATGAAGCCTCAGAATCTTCTCTCTTCGATTTAGAATTTTCACAATCCTTCTTCACATGTCCTTCCTTTCCACAGTTCCAGCACTTTACCTTTCATTTGCCCTTGTCCTTGGATTTAGACCTAGAACCTGAAGAACTTGTACCATGTTCAGAATTTTTACCCCTTGTAAGCAGTGTCTCAGAAGATATTCTCATGTCGGCGTTAAGCTTTCTCATAGCCTTCCCTTGAAGGGTCGAGATAACGGTGTTGACACTTAGAGTTTTATTTGTTGAACACATTATGTCCTTCAATAACTCATAAGACGCTGGAAGAGAATTCAGCAACATACATGCTTGTTCTTCATCTTTCATCACTTCCTCTATATCCAGCAATTTGCAAACCAATTTATTAAAGTTAATGATGTGAGCCTTCAGATATCCACCCTCTGCCATCTTGAAGTTATACCATTGTCGCTTCAAGTGTAGGCGATTTTCAGAGGATTTTTTTTGCATAGACATCCTCTAACTTCGCCCATAACTTAACCGCAGTTTTCTCCCTCATGACGTTATAGAGAACCTCATCCGTAAGACAAACGGATCGATGATAAAGCTTTCTTATCAAGAGTATTTCATTCATCATCAGTCATAATAGACTTTCACTCCTCAAGAGCACCATCTTCGCCTTGCTTGATTAAGGAACTCATAATGTTGATCTTCTATAACTCAAAATTATTTTTCCCTGAGTACTTCTTAATATCATACCTAATGCTTGTCATTATTACTGATCCCTCAGATTCAGATCTATGCCCCAACGATTGCTCTGATACCACTTGTTGAGATTTTGGTCTGCAGAATCACACAGATCTAGATCTAGGATAGCAATCCAATGGCACCAAGCACACACAAGAGAACATAAAGATTTAACGTGAAAAACTCTTGCGGGAAAAAACCACGGCATAAAGCGACAGATCTCTACTATGAAAATAGAGATTACAAAGAGAGAGGACTTATCCGATTCGAACAGCCTCAAATCTCACCCTTGCTACACCCTTTGATAACCCTAGAACCCTTTAGAATACCTTTAAGAAGCCTTAAAATACCTTAGAATAGCCCTAGGGACCCCTATTTATAGTTTAGGAAACTCCACTTACGCACATAGTCCGAAAAAGTCCAGAAACTGTCTCAAATTTATGCAGTCCGCGTAGGATCTACGTAACCTCGACTAGTCGAGCCATCCCCTTGACCACTCGAGCAGCCCAGACACCAGAAAACCCAAGTCTCTGGACTTTGAGTCGAACAGCCCTTGACTAGTCAAGTGGCTCACTCGACTGGTCGAGTCAGGCCCTCGACCGGTCGAGCAACGTAGATTTAAGGCATCTGTCAACAAAATCTACCTGTGTCATTAAGTGTGTCACATTGAGCTAGGGTGAGGGCCTAAAGATTTGTGCCATCCATCATTCAGGTGGACCATATAATTGGAAAGCATACAGGCAAATATTCACCCTCTACACTATTTTCCTTGATATGGCTCATGTTGATCACGTGCAGGTATGATATTTTAGCTCCAAGCATAAATTTGTGTATAATTTAATGGTTGGAGTGGATTTCCTCTAATCATCGCGTGGGCATTGCAAAAATCAAGGGTAGACATGTGTCCCAATTATTTCCTTTGGTATGTCCTCCTTAAGCTGCATATCAGCCTTCTTTTTAATGCATGTGCCTAACTCGAGATTACATGTCTAATGGTAGGAGTTGATTGGCATGCTCATCAAGGTGGGCCTAGATAAAAATGAAAGATAAGTATTGGATTTAAAATAAAAATAAAAAATTATGAGTTCAACCTGTAGGTATTTACAGTACTTAGTGATACAGGGGACCATGCCCACAATATATAGAAGCCTACCAAGATGATGGAAACCTACCTCAGAAGATGAGATGCGGGTTGATGGAATCCAACTCAAGTAAGTGGATTGATCAATCCACTTGATGCATTCACTCATCAACACATCTCATAACATTCATGCATCCCTATTTTAATTATGATGTGCATGAGCCATGATGGTTCACTCATTGGGCTTAGCTAGCCAACGTTATATTGATGAAAAAACTATAAAAATTTAGTGGAAGATGAAACAATAGCTCAATTCCCAAGACATGAGACTGAACCAGCGGATTATCCAAAAAATGGCAACGGCCTTATTTTGAAAAAGATAAACTAGATGCATTGAATTAGTAGCTTGTTGAAAATGAAACCGATCAGTCCTCTTTGATTATGCTTTGGAAGTTAACTATACTTGAGAAACTTAAACTAATGAATATTTCCAATGATTGGTTGGCCAAAAATTTAATAAAGCCCAATTTAATCAGAAACTGTTTCATGTGGCTAGCCCAATAGATAGAAATGGATAGCCCGTGCGTCTAAACGGTCAGAAAATGTTGCATGCAGTAGCTATTATACTACATGCACAACAGTCAGAAACTACGAATAACAGTTAGTTTCTGCAACAGCTAGAAATGGTCGTGTGGATTAAAAGCCCTGAACCAAAACTATTAGCCATCATAGCCTATATAAACAGTGCTTGGATGGGTTTATAATTCATCACAAATACACTATAAGTATACTTGAACGAATCAAGTCCTTTCTTACAAACAAAATACTCCAGTAAGACAACAAAGTTTATCTGAACCATTGCCTGAAGAACAAACCAGCGTTGTGGTCTAGAATGGTTCATCCGAACCATTAGCTGAAGAACAGACTAGTGTAGTGGTCTAACACGCATTTCTTCTTCTCTAATTTTGGAATTTTTTCTTTTATTATTTCTGCCAGACATTTGTGTATAAGAGTTCCATTGGTGGATCCTCATATTTACTGAACACATATCCACACCAGGCTCGCTGTATCCTAGAAGCGATTTGCCTGAAACTTTTCAGCGTACTCAATCCACTTGAGTATGGGCAAATAACGCTTCAAGGAGAACGTTCTCATATGTGCTTCAGCCTGTCCTGATTTTTGATTTATTTTTTTTCGGTTTACATATTTTATAGAAAATATTATTTCTGTATTATTTTCCAACATCTTGGATAGCCACGATGAATTACTTGGTGGGTTTCGAGTTTTTGAGTTGCGGCGAAAATCTCGATTTCTCACAAGATGTTTATGGGAATCCCTATCTAATGCTACAAGGGCTCCCATAAGTGCTAGGTTTAACATCCTAGATGCTCCAGGGAGGCTTCTAAAAGCAAATGAATGGCTGAGATTGTGCCAAGTGCCAAAATCGTGAAGATTCCCTATGCTTTTCTCTCTCTTACCTTGTGAAAACCCTAAACTGGATCGAAATGGAGGGCTGGGATTATCCTAAATGAAGGGTTGAGATAATGCAGAGAATCCCAACTAGGATCGCTAACATGACAACAAGAATATGTTCCATTCTCAAAAAAATGCCGCACACCACCTTATTTATGCCAGAATTCATGGATGCACACACGTGTTTCAATGTACGAGAAAAGTCAGGGTTGGGTCGAAATTTCCATCCGATCACGATGAACGGTTCAAATAATCCAAATGGATGATCATGGTTCGCCTTAATCCATCGAGAATGGGCATAGTCCGTTTAAACTATTCACTCGGCGGGAAAACAAAGGGATTTTAACCATACTGGCCTTGCTATATGGTCAAATTCCTAAAGGGATTCGACATTTAAATATTCCGAGTGTGACCTTTTGATAAGCTTCAGAAAAATTTTCGAACCCAAATGCTCTCGTCCTTGGATCAGTATTAGTACAGTTTAGAGTGAGGAAGAAGTTACGAGTTGACGTGGATGGAAGCCTTTTTAAGCATCTACAAGGCCTAACTCGTGGGGCCCACATTGATGTATGTGTATAATCCATGCCGCCTATCTTTTTTGCCGTGTTATTTTAGGGCTAGGGCTCAAATATCAGCTTGATCCAGAGCTCATGTGAGCTACATAATAAAAAATAAAAGTGACAATGAGACCCACTGTTGAAACTTTCCAGGCTTACTGCGATGTTTGTTATAAGTGGACATTGCTCAAGTTAGGACTTTTTGGGCCCATAATAAGCTGGCCGACAACCTTGCCCATGCTTGTCGGACAGCTCGCCGTGGGCCCAAAAAGTCCTGACTTAGGCAGTGTCCATTTCTAACAAACATCACAGTGAGCCTAAAAAGTTTCAACAGTGGGTGTCACTGTCACCATTATCTTCTATAATGTGGCCCACACGAGCTCTAGATCAGGCTGATATTTGCACTTTAGCCCTAAAATGACATGGCAAAAATGATAGGCAGCGTGAATTATACACATGCATCAATATAAGGCCTAAATCGTGGGGCTCACATTGATGTATAAATTTTTCAAGGCAAAATACAAAAAATAAGAAAGGTCTAAAAATCAAGTAGACCCCATGACTGAAAACAGTGGCAATTAAATGCCTACAATTAAAATTTGCATTTGGCACATTGTGATGTTTATTTGCCATCCAACCTATTATTAGGCCATGCAAATGTCCTTTTTTAAAATAAAAAAAAATAATAATTTAAAAAGACATTAACTTGATCTAAAATGGTCTAGTCAGAAAATAATAATTATGACGAGCCTATAAACATGAGAATTATTAATAGTTTACCGTACAGCCACTTATTGTACGTAAAAGTGAAATCTAAAATAGTTTTCATCCACATAGTATATCCTTTCTGTATAAAAATTTCAAGACAAATATAACAAATAAAAATAAAAAATAAAAATAAAATAAAATAAATGAGGAAGATCTAAAATGGGTAGACCCGCAACTGAAATCAGCGGCAACTGAATGACTACCGTTAAAAATTGCATTTGTCCCACTGCAATATTTATTTTCCATCAACCTGTTGATTAGGTGACGCAGTGAAAAAACACAAATTTCGGCTTATACAAAGCGGTTTAGTCGAAAATAATCCCTATGATGAGCTTATAAATTTTTTTGACTGTGTTATTCGGTCACCCGTGTTCCTATAATATGATCCACCTGAGATTTGGATATGCTTCATGGTTGGATCATGCGATCCAAAATGAATCGATGGTATAGATGAAACATATACAGCATGGTGGGGTGCAGTGAATTTCCAACCGCTTCAGAATAGCAACGCCTGGCAGAGGTTCGGAACCGGAAACGGACTGGCTACTACCCCTGCCACCTGCCGATGGCTGATAGCCGGTGCTCTGTGGGCCCCACCATGATGTATTTTTTTCATTCATGCCGTTCATCTATTTTTTGAGATCATTTTATGATATGAGACCAAAAATGAGGTATATCCCAATCTCAATGGACCACATTACATGAAACAATATTGAATGAACGTTGACCATTAAAATTTATTTGGGTGCCATAAAACGTTTTGGATCAGGCTGATCTTTGCTTCTTCTTCTTTTTTTTTTTTTTCCCCTTCATCTGGGTCTGTATGACATAATCAACGGATTGGATGTCAAATAAACAGTACAGCAGGCCTTAGGAGGATTTTAATGGTGGATATCCAATCACTATTGTTTTCCTGTGGTGTGGTCCACCTGGGATTTGTATTCCTCTTAGTTTTAGGAATAAGATTTACAATGATCTCTAAAAATAGATGAACAGAATGTATGAAATACATACATCATGGTGGGGTCCATGGAGCACCGACCATCAACTTCAGGGCTAGTGGCAGGGGCGTAGCCAATCCGTTTCCATCGGAACAGCCCCTTTTCTGGGAGAGTATTAGGTGAGACCCTGTAGTCACCCAAGACGGTGCGGCACTTACCATGGGCCAACGTACGTATTCTATATCCACGTGGTTTTTTCATATTATTTTTAGGACATTATTCTAAAAGTGAAGTAAATCCAATTATCGGGCAGACCATACCATAGAAACAGTGGTGATTCAACGTCATATCATTAAAATTTTCTCCAGGCACACCTTAATGCTTCTGTAGTGTTGATTTGACATCTTATGCTTCTGTAGTGTTGATTTGACATCTTATCTGTTGAGAAGGTCAAATAAGCCTGAATGAAGGTGAAAACAAATAGCAACTTGATACAAAACTTCCTAATCCTTTAATTGTTAATCACTGATGTTTCTTATGGTAATTGAATCTATTTTATTTTTCGAATAATGCCAAAAATAATGATAAAATAAAATTGAATGGACGGCATAGATACAGAATACGTATGTTAAGGTGGACTCCACGGTAAGAAAATACATACGTTAAGGTGAACCCACGGTCAGGCCGCACCATCTTAGGTGAGTCCGGCCTCACCTAATTCGCTCCCCTTTTTCCCCCGCCCAGCTCCCGCAGTTACCGACGGGGAAGCGGATTGGCTGGTGTGACACACACCAGCAATATAACTGGTGTATTGACGTTAGCAAGTTTCATGGGTCTTACCATAAAGTGTGTGTTATATCCAAACTGTCCATCCATTTTTCGAGCTCGCCCTAAGGCTTGAGATGAAAAATAAGACAAATCTAACTATCAAGTAGACCACAATGCAAAAAGCGGTGGGGGATTGAGCATCTACCATTGAAACCCTTTTAGGCTTCACATAAGTTCTGGATCAATATGAAATTTGTTTTCCTCTCCGTTCAAGTCTTTGTGACCCTATGAATAGATTTGATGGAAAATAAACGTTATGGTGGGCCTATGAAAATTTTAATGGTGAAATTCATTATTTCTGCCGTTATTTGTGGTGTGGTCCATTTGATTTTTTAATATGATTTATTTTTTGGATAGTACTCTAAAATAATCTCAATAAATTGATGAACAGTGTGTATATAATAAATATATCAATGTGAGGCCCATGTAACTTTGATCTCGTTTGAACCGTCGGTGCAACTCAAAGAGCTAGAGGAGCATCAGCAATCGTCTTTGGACGACACGTACCTGCACCAGCTATACAGCCGGTGTATCAACACCAGCAAATCCACTTCCTAGGGCCGGAAGGTCCTGTCAGGGGTATGTTGTGCCCACCTTGATATATATTTTTGAACTTCATCTATCCATTTTGAAATATGACTCTATGGCGTTATCCCAAAAGGAGGTAGATTGATTTTTCAATTGGACCACACCACAGCAAGCAGTGGATCAAAATCATTAGGCCTTGTCATGATATTTATTTGACATCTGTCCAGCTCAAAACGTCATATGCATAAACCTGAATTAAGTAAAAACATAAATATCAGCCTGACCCCAAACTTTTGTCCTCAATAAGTTACCTGAAATGATCTTTTAAAGTAGATGAATCTCATTGATAAAATATATAAAATACTATGGGCCGACAAAGCCCCTGACAAGACTATCCGTTTATAGGTAGATACTACTGACACAACTTCCATAGGCCAAAAGAGGGATGCAAAGCCTGTGGAGTATAAGAAAGTGAGGGTTCTGCGCGAGAGGTGGCTTAGTTCTCCTTTGCAGGGGAGGGGGGGTCGTAAGAGGTTTAGAGAGAGAAAAATAAGAGATAGAGTGAGAAAAAAGAGTATTTTAGATATTTAAAAAATACCGTTCGTCATATTTAACAATGGCAGACAATAGGCGCCTAAATGACTAATGGTGCAGCCTTGGGCGGGTACATGAAAAGAGTTTAAAAGAAAGCTGTTAAGAGTCTAAAAATGGGTGTTCTACTGTAGCTGAAAATAGAAAAATGGGTTTAAAAGAAGACTAGTATAGCTCAATTATTAATGAGAGCACTCAATCACATTGCACTATTGTTCATTAAATGTTACAGGAAACGCTCACCTGCGAACCAATTTGTACGTACGAACTTTTTTGAGAACCCATCATACGTGATGTGGATCCAAAATCTGAGCCGTTCATGTGAAGCAGCAACTCGTGAAACCCCTTGGGCCCAAGTTTTACTTTGGTATACAACTTTGATAGGCTATGAAAAATAAAAACAGTTTCCTCTCTTGATTTGCATTTCTCTTTGCTATGGCCCACCAGAACTTACATCGGAGTGAAAATTTGTTATATGGGGTTTCATGGGATTCCGCATCACATGGACCATTCAGATTAGACACCCAAGGTGTGTGCAAAGGTGCGCACATGCTTAGGTGCACACCTTTGCACATCACGGTGGGGCCCACACAGCTCGACCTCATAGTATCATCCCCTCCCCCCCCCCCCCCCCCCTCTCTCTCTCTCTATATATATACCCTCTCTCTCTCTCTCTATATATATATATATGTATATATATATATATATAGAGAGAGAGAGAGAGAGAGAGAGAGGGGGGGGGGGGGGGGGGGGATGATACTATGAGGTCGAGCTGTGTGGGCCCCACCGTGATGTGTGTTGAACATCTACACTTGATGGGTCCTCTTTAGGTTATAAGATATCTAAAAATCAGCTATACGGAATTTAAACAGACCATACCATCTAAAACCATGTGATGACATGCTTGAAACATATAAAAGCACTTGGGGCCCACCTGAGTTTTGGATGCAGCTGAAACTTGGTCTAACCTCTCATCCAAGTGAGACACACACAATGAATGGGCTGGATTTGTGAACTACATCTCCATGGGCCTAATAACTTATTATGAATGTTTTAATAGGAGGGTAACCCCTCTCAACTATTGTATGCCGTGTAGCCCACCCAAGTCATGAATTGACTAGCTTTTTAAGTGTGTGGCCACCATGGAACGGTGCATCAACTGATGGGTAGATGCTCGACACACATCATGGTGGGCCTACACTACTCAAGCTCATGAAAAGTTCCTATGAGGTCCACCTCATAGTGTATATATATATATATATATATATATATATATATATATATATATATATATATATTTGAAATGCCCACTTGGAAAGCAGTTACCACACACACACACACACATATTAGAACGAAAATCCGGGCTGTCCATGATGGGCTGCTCCATTGCTTCAGCAAGGGATTCCAAAATATCATCGTTGAATCTGATTCTTTGTTGGTGATCAATCTATTACTGGGGTAACTCTCCAGGCTGGAAGTATCAATTGTATTGAGTACCCCAATATAAGGGTTCTTCCTCATATATATATTGAAGTAGTCGGCTCTTTATAAGGCAATTACAGGGAATTAGAATCAAACTAAACTAGGAAACTATAATCAAGCTATTAATTACAGAATATTTATATATTACCAAAATCATGCCATAATTATAGAGATTAATTATAGCTAATGTATATCTGCCTGACATCTCCCCTCAAATTGATGTTGGGCGATCAAGAAGCATCAATTTGCCTACCATTACACCAAAACAACGAAAAAAAGACGGTTAAAAACCGTCTCAAAAGGTCAAAAAGGACAGTCCTGGACCGTTGCAACGGCCGTCAAATTTTGACGTGTCGTATTTTTTGAAGGATGGCCATAAATCGTCTCTAAAGAAGGACGGTCATGGACCGTCTCTAAAGAAGGACAATCATAGACCGTCTATAATGGTGGGTATTAGGCGACTTATATAATGCTGAAAAGGACAGCCCATGACCGTCCATAAAAAGGACAGCCCATGACCGTCAATAAAAAGGACGGTTATAAACCGTCTCTTATGAACCTGAAAAAGACGGTCTTAGACCGTCTCTTATGAATCGGAAAAGGACGGTCTACTACCGTCCTTTAAAAGGCATGAACCGTCTCTTATGAATCTGAAAAAGACAGTCATGAACCGTCTCTTATGAACCTGAAAAGGACGGTCATGAACCGTCCTTTAAAAGGATAGTCTTCAGCCGTCTCATATTTGCATACACCTGTTCATATCATATTCTTCCTGATATACACCTGTTATATACACTTTTTACAACATCGTATTCTTCCTGATATACACTTGTTATATAATATATTTCATCATATTCACGTTCACATCCATCTAAACCCAAACTACGTAAATCCATCCAAACAAAAACTAAATTCATCCATACATAAACTACATCCATTCAAACAAACAATATACACCTGTTACAATATCATATTCTTCCTAATATACACCTGTTATATACACCTGTTACAACATCGTATTCTTCCTGATATACTCCTGTTATATAATATATTTCATCATATTCACATTCACATCTATCTAAATCCAAACTACATAAATCCATCCAAACATAAACTACATTCATCCAAACATAAACTACATCCATCCAAACACAAACAATCTTATCCACATTACATTCATCCACGCATAAATACGCTCACACCAACCCTGCAAAACTCCAAATCATGAGCCAAAATACCAAACAATTTCTCATCCAAGAAAAACCAAGACTAAATCATAATATTCATACTCTATAGAGACTCTCAAGGTGAAGAATTACTTATAGAATATGATGCGATGAGGCTTCTATCCCATTGCTTGCCTGAATGCAATCAATTGTGCTCTGCTAAATACCATAGATATTCTTTAAACACTAAATTCAAACACTTGCACCAAAGATCATACAAAAATAGAGGAGAAAAAGACTTACCGGATCATCCCTTTGTTCATAGAACCTCTCTGAGGATCCTGCACAACTTGAAAAAGATCTCTTATCAGCTCCTACCGATGCGGCTGTGTCGAGAACAACTTCAAAAGAGGCAAAAGAAGAAACACATCAGACATTTAAAGTTCAACAACTTCAAAGAATCACAAACCTTGACATTAATTTTTAAGGCAACATTTTCGAGATACTATTTATTGACTCTGGATGCCTGTCTCGGTTGGCAACACTGCAACACTATGCCCAACTTCGTTTCGCAAACATGTTTTATCTTTCCTGCTAAATTAGAAAACAAAATGCTTTAGTTGATTCATTGCATCTCTCTAGGATCTAGGGTCTTGTTTGCACTCATCATATGAACCACTCATGTCAAGTAAAATGATAATAAGCAATTGGAGATGTTTTTTCTTATCTCCACTTTGTAGGTTTGCAGTGGCTTGTTTGTGTACATCCATCAGAGCCATCTCAATCCTATTAGGGCAATCGGTTTTAGGTTTAGGTTTAGGTTTTAGGCTTAGGTTTAGGTTATAAGTGCAGGTTATAGGTTTAGGTTTAGGTTAGGTTATAGGTTAAGGTTTAGGTTTAAGAAATTGGGTTCGGGTTCGGGATCAGGTTTAGGTTTGGGTTTTCAAGTTTAGGTTTAGGTTTAGGTTAAGGTTAAGGTTAGGGAGTTGAGATTAGGATTAGGTGTAGGTCTAGGTTTAGGGATTTGAGAATACATTTAGGTTTTAGGTTTAGGTTTAGGTTTAGGTTTAAGTTTTAGGTTTAGGTTAAGGTTAGGTAATAGGTTATAAGTTTAGGTTATAGGTTATAGGTTATAAGTTTTGGTTTAGGTTTAGGTTATAGTTTTAGGTTAAGGTTTAGGTTTAGGTTATGGGTTATAGCTTTAGGGAATTGAGAATAGTTTAAGGTTAAGGTTTAGGTTTAGGAAATCGGGTTTGGGTTCGGGTTCGGGATCGGGTTTAGGTTTGGGTTTTCAAGTTTAGGTTAGGGAGTTGAGATTAGGATTAGGTGTAGGTTAAGGTTTAAGGATTTGAGAATACATTTCAGTTTTAGGTTTAAGTTTAGGTTTTAGGCTTAGGTTTAGGTTATAGGTTTAGGTTATAAGTGCAGATTATAGGTTTAGGTTTAGGTTTAGGTGATTCCCCTTGTGAAGGTATTGTGGACGCATCACTCTGAGGAGGAGGCTACCTGGGAGACAGAAGCCGAGATCAGAAAGAACTACCCACAGCTTCTCGGGGAGTACGAAAAGGTACAAATTTCGAGGATGAAATTATTTGTTAAGGGGGGTAGATTGTAACGCCCGTGAAAAATCCATACTTGGGCTCGAGTACCAACTCGACCCGAAATCGCGTAAAATTAATTCCTATGGAAATTAAACATAAGTTAGCTAGCGCAACGCTAGAGTAGCTGGAAAATAATCCCTGATCACTTTAAATACGTTATACAAGACCCAAATCGAGTAGAACAAACGACTCTACAATACTCTATAACCTCGGATCAAACTCTAAGTGGGTTTGTTCTCTGGACCACTTTGAATTTTTGTATTGGATCTAGACTGCGCGTCGAAAGTCCGATACCTCCTATCTTAGACCGTTAGAACCGCGTACCTGGACTTGACAATCATTTCGAAAATCAAGTCAAACCGATAATCACAGACTATTTCATTGAGCCCGGACTGAAGAGAGTGCGAATAGGGACAGAATTGGAATTTCAAATTCAAATCCAGCACACGACTTAACGCATCAGTATTAAGCATTCTGACCATCAGAATTCAGCCAGATTACACTCTCAGATCAGGAAAATTTTTTATTTTTTTATCATGAGACTTTCAGCCCTGATCTACGTGCGGTGACCGCTGAACTGAAACTGGTCCACCACGCGCGATCTGCGAACCCTGTCGGACTGAAAACTTAATACGTGCTATATCTGGTACGTATGAACTTAAGTCCGATCGCATTCGACCAGGGGACCACCAGAAAGCATCTTTTGGACCTAAACAGCCCCGAATTGGATATGCACGAAGTAAACTTCGTTCCGGAGCCTGTTTTCGGCGTGTTTAAGCTTATAAAAGGGGTTGAAACCCTCATTCCTCTCTCCCATATGAAAATTGCAAAACCCTAGCTTTGGGAGAGAGAAAAGGAGAGAGTTTGAGAGAGAGAGTAGAGGGATTTTTCCCGCCTTCGTGTCGCTGATTGCACGTGCTTCAGCAACTCTTCCCAATCACCTGGCCGGTGATTCTTCCACTTTTTCAGGTATGAAACGACCCTAAAAGTTGCTGATTTAGGGATTACTTGGATTCGTAGCGTGTTATCTAACATACTTCGTAAAACAGGTTCTCCTACTGCCGTAGACGAAGCATATACGCTCCGTTCGAATTCACGCGTCTACAAGAGACTAGGTGAGGATTTTAGACGTTTTGATTGACGGTTTCCAATACTTTCAATGTCGTTTAATAGTAGATTATCGACGGCATCGCCGTTTGACATGTACAATATGCTTTCCGTTTCCTGTTTCGTAAATCAACGAAGAATATGAGATTTAGGGCATTTTAATCATTTGTAGGAAGTACTGTTTACATTCATATTTTGCTGATGTGATTGACATGGCTTGTTGTCGCATTAGGAAGTTAGGAATACGTGCATAATTAGTTTGGCTAAGAGATTCGCCAAATTGCGCACTTCGGGTCGACATACTATATGTAGACTTAAGTGTGTAGTGTATGTGTTTGTATAAATGCTTGTATTAGTATGTATTGAATTAAATGATGTTATGAAATAGTTTGAGGTTGATTTCTCAATTAATATGCTGACCTAAATGATTTCCTACATGTTGACTATATGCATGATTTCATTACATGTACGAAATATATGTGCTTGAAGATTTACTTAAGTTGTATGTTATAACATGTGTTAACATGCTCACATGATTGTATTTCAATTCCAATACTCCAACATAAATTGCTGATGTGATTCCATAATTGTTTGGGACTATACCTAGTCCAGGCAGTAGGTAACCGAGCGAATTCGTGGTTGGCTGGTCTTGGCCACGAATGACGCGTCGATGAACGCGAGCCGTGTTTGGAGTTGGCGGCAGTGGTTAGGCCACACGAAGTGTTTTACGCACTTCATGTCGTTCGACTTGAGATGCGATCGCGCTAGTCGAGCCCGTCAAGTAACCCAACTGGCCGATGTATGTTCACCCTGTATGAGTCATAACTGCTTGAACCTAGGGTACTGAACTTACCATTATAAACCCTGTTAACCATGATACCTTGATCCACGAAGACTCATGAGCCGGGCATGGTGGTATGGGACACCGTGGTCGAGCTGTCGGCCTACGCTGGGGCCACAAACCTCCCCGTAGTGACCAGTGAGCACCTAGACTCGTGAACAGATTATGGTGGTATGAGACACTATATTCTAGCTGTCGGCCTACACCGATCAGGCGACGAGTCCTTTGTAGTGACCGCGAGTGTATTCTGAGTCCACGGGAGGCGATGACCCTTCCGTTGCAGTAGAGTACGGTAGGCCTGTATTGATAAGGTGATGGGGGAGCGGTGCAACGAGTGCGAGCAACAGCCCTGGTAGCCCTTGCAGCGACCTACATAAATATACCTCGTATGAGATTACTAGGAGTGACGACCCTAGACAGGATCTGTGTTGGGATTGATATAAGGGAAGTACCTTAGTTTCCTAATCCTGCTGTTTGAATGGACTAATAACAACTCGAAAATCATATCACCATAACATTGCATGTGCCTGGAAGATGTGGAGCACTCTAGGAAGTGTGGCATGCCGCGGTCGTAAGATGTTGCCGTATGAGGGAGATCGTCGGTGAGGGCATACATCACGTCATATCATCTTGCATTAACAACAGTATTAGGATTGTCTGATTTACTGCTTTACTATTATCGCATGATTGATTTGTGAACATGCTAATCTTTGCTCTATGATTCCACTGAGTTGATCACTCATTCCCACGTTACGGGATGGTGTTTGCAACACCCACCAGACCCTGTTGTAGATGCAGGTGATGCTGAGATCCAGGAGGTAGAGCCAAACTTTGACGAGGACCAGGACGAGTTCTCGTACATGTAGTATCATGATGGCTTTGCGTAGGCGACCTGGATTGATGGGACATCAGTGGGACTATTTTGAACATTACATTTTGTTCTGTATATGTATACGAGACTCAGAGATGTATTCATACCTTAGAGACAGATGAGATTTACTTTGTTTTTTCATACAGTGATATATATATATATATATATATATATATATATATATATATATTGTTTAGTCTTCCGCTTGCTTTTATCATTGGATCTGAAGTATGAATTGCAGTTTTTAGTATACTATTACTCATGTGAATGCTTTAAATCAGACAACATTGAATCATAATCATTTTTGTTGCATAAGTGTTGGTCTAGAACTCGGGAGTTGAGTTTATACACGACCCCCGATTTTCAGGGTATTACAATTTAGGTTTTAGGTTTAGGAAATCGGGTTCGGGTTCGGGATCTGGTTTTAGGTTTAGGTTTTCAAGTTTAGGTTTAGGTTTAGGTTAGGGAGTTGAGATTAGGATTAGGTGTAGGTTTAGGTTTGGAGTTTTGATAATACATTTAGGTTTTAAGTCATAGGTTTTGGTTTAGGTTAAGGTTATAGGTTTAGGGAATTGAGAATAGGTTAAGGTTTAGGTCTAGAAAACCGGGTTCAGGTTTGGGATCGAGTTTAGTTTCAAGTTTTCAAGTTTAGGTTTAGGTTTAGATTAGGGAGTTGAGATTAGGATTAGGCGTAGGTCTAGGTTTAGGGAGTTGAGAATACATTTAGGTTTTAGGTTATAGTTTATAAGTTAAGGTTTTAGGTCATAGGTTTTGGCTTAGGTTAAGTTTATGGGTTTAGGTTTAGGTTATAAGCTATAGGTTTAGGGAATTGAGAATAGGTTAAGGTTTAGGTTTAGGACATCGGGTTCGGGTTTGGGATCGGGTTTAGGTTTGGGTTTTCAAGTTTAGGTTTAGGAGTTGAGATTAGGATTAATTGTAGGTTTAGGTTTAGGGATTTGAGTTTACATTTAGGTTTTAGGTTTAAGTTTTGGTTATAGGTTAAGATTTAGGTTTCAGTTATAAGCTATAGTTTAGGAAATTGAGAATAGGTTAAGGTTAAGGTTTAGGAAATCAGGTTCGGGTTCGGGTTCGGGATCGGGTTTAGGTTTAGGTTTAGGTTAGGGAGTTGAGATTAGGATTAGGTGTAGATTTAGGTTTAGGGATTTGAGAATACATTTAGGTTTTAGGTTTAGGTTTGGGATCGGGTTTTAGGTTTGGGTTTTCAAGTTTATGTTTAGGTTTAGGTTAGGGAGTTGAGATTAGGATTAGGTGTGAGTTTAGGTTTAGAGATTTGATAATACATTTAGGTTTTAGGTCATATGTTTTGGTTTAGGTTAAGGTTATAGGTTTAGGTTAAGGTTTAGGTTTAGGTTTAGGTTATAAACTATAGGTTTAGGGAATTAAGAATTGGTTAAGGTTTAGGTTTAGAAAATCGGGTTCGGGTTCGGCATCGGGTTTAGTTTTGGATTTTCAAGTTTAGGTTTAGGTTTAGGTTAGGGAGTTGAGATTAGGATTAGGTGTAGGTTTAGGTTTAGGGAGTTGAGAATACATTTAGGTTTTAGGTTTAGGTTTAGGTTTTAGGTTTTAGGTTAAGGTTTAAGTTTTAGGTTTAGGTTAAGGTTCGGTTATAGGTTATAGGTTATGGTTTTAGGTCATAGCTTTTGGTTTAGGTTAAGTTTATAGGTTTAGGTTTAGGTTTAGGTTAAGGTTTAGGTTTAGGTTATAAGCTATAGGTTTAGGGAATTGAGAATAGGTTAAGGTTTAGGTTTAGGAAATCGGGTTCAGGTTCGAGATCGGGCTTAGGTTTGGTTTTCAAGTTTAGGTTTAGGTTTAGGTTAGGGAATTGAGATTAGGATTAGGTGTAGGTTTAGGTTTAGGGATTTGAGAATAGGTTAAGGTTTATGTTTATGAAATCGGGTTCGGGTTCCGGATCGGGTTTAGGTTTGGGTTTTCAAGTTTAGGTTTAAGTTTAGGTTAGGGAGTTGAGATTAGGATTAGGTGCAAGTTTAGGTTTGGGTATTTGAGAATAGATTTAGGTTTTAAGTTTAGGAAATCGGGTTCGGGTTTTAGGTTTGGGTTTTCAAGATTAGGTTTAGGTTTAGGTTACGGAGTTGAGATTAGAATTAGGTGTAGGTTTAGGTTTAGAGATTTGAGAATACATTTAAGTTTTAGGTCATAGGTTTTGGTTTAGGTTAAGGTTATAGGTTTAGGTTAAGGTTTAGGTTTAGGTTATTAGCTATAGGTTTAGGGAATTGAGAATAGGTTAAGGTTTAGGTTTAGAAAATTGGGTTTGGGTTCGGTATCGAGTTTAGTTTTAGGTTTTCGAGTTTAGGCTTAGGTTTAGGTTAGGGAGTTGAGATTAGGATTAGGTGTAGGCTTACGTTTAGGGAGTTGAGAATACATTTAGGTTTTAGGTTTAGGTTTAGGTTTTAGGTTATAAGTTAAGGTTTAGGTTAAGGTTAGGTTAAGGTTTTAGGTCATAGGTTTTGGTTTAGGTTGAGTTTATAAGTTTAGGTTTAGGTTAGGTTTAGGTTGTAAGCTATAGGTTTAGGTTTAGGGATTTGAGAATACATTTAGGTTATAGGTTTAGGTTTAGGTTATAGGTTAAGGTTTAGGTTTAGGTTTAGGTTTCGGTTGTAAGCTATAGGTTTAGGGAATTGAGAATAGGTTAAGGTTTATGTTTAGGAAATCGGGTTCAGGTTTGGGATTGGGTTTAGGTTTGGGTTTTCAAGTTTAGGTTTAGGTTTAAGTTAGAGAGTTGAGATTAGGATTAGGTGTAGGTTTAGGTTTGAGGATTTGAGAATACATTTAGGTTTTAGGTTTAGGAAATTAGGTTCGGGTTCGGGATCGGGTTTTAGGTTTGGGTTTAGGTTTTAGGTTTAGGTTATAGGTTAAGGTTCAGGTTTTAGGTTTGGGTTAAGGTTAGGTTATAGGTTATAGGTTAAGGTTTTAGGTCATAGGTTTTGGTTTAGGTTAAGTTTATAGGTTTAGGTTATAAGCTATAGGTTTAGGTTTAGGGATTTGAGAATACATTTAGGTTTTAGGTTTAGGTTTAGGTTTCGGTTATAAGCTATAAGTTTAGAAAATTGAGAATAGGTAAAGGTTTAGGTTTAGAAAATCGGGTTTGGGTTCGGGATCGGGTTTAGTTTTGGGTTTTCAAGTTTAGGTTTAGGTTAGGGAGTTGAGATTAAGATTAGGTGTAGGTTTAGGTTTAGGGAGTTGAGAATACATTTAGGTTTTAGGTTTAGGTTTAGGTTTTAGGTTATAGGTTAAGGTTTAGGTTTTAAGGTTAGGTTAAGGTTTTAGGTCATAGGTTTTAGTTTAGGTTAAGTTTATAGGTTTAAGTTTAGGTTTAGGTTAAGCTTTAGGTTTAGGTTATAAGCTATAGGTTTATGGAATTGAGAATAGGTTAAGGTTTAGGTTTAGGAAATCGGATTCGGGTTCGGGATCGGGTTTAGGTTTGGGTTTTCAAGTTTAGGTTTAGGTTTAGGTTAGGGAGTTGAGTTTAGGATTAGGTGTAGGTTTAGGTTTAGGGATTTGAGAATACATTTAGGTTTTAGGCTTAGGTTTAGGTTTTAGGTTAAGGTTTAGGTTTAGTTTTAAGTTTAGGTTTCGGTTATAAGCTATAGGTTTAGGAAATTGAGAATAGGTTAAGGTTTAGGAAATCGGGTTCAGGTTTGGGATCGGGTTTAGTTTTGGGTTTTCAAGTTTAGGTTTAAGTTTATGTTAGGGAGTTATGATTAGGATTAGGTGTAGGTTTAGGTTTAGGGATTTGAGAATACATTTAGGTTTTAGGTCATAGGTTTTGGTTTTAAGCTTAGGTTTAGGTTTTAGGTTTAGGTTTAGGTTATAAGTGTAGGTTCTAGGTTTAGGTTTAGGTTAGGCTATAGGTTAAGGTTTAGGGAATTGAGAATAGGTTAAGGATTAGGTTTAGGAAATCGGGTTTGGGATCGGGTTTAAGCTTGGGTTTTCAAGTTAGGTTTAGATTTAGGTTAGGGAGTTGAGATTAGGATTAGGTGTAGGTTTAGGTTTAGGGATTTGAGAATACATTTAGGTTTTAGGTTTAGGAAATCGAGTTCAGGTTCGGGATCGGGATCAGGTTTTAGGTTTGGGTTTTCAAGTTTAGGTTTAGGTTTAGGTTAGGGAGTTAAGATTAGGATTAGGTGTAGGTTTAGGTTTAGAGATTTGAGAATGCATTTAGGTTTTAGGTCATAGGTTTTGGTTTAGGTTAAGGTTATAGGTTTAGGTTAAGGTTTAGGTTTAGATTATAAGCTATAGGTTTAGGGAATTGAGAATAGGTTAAGGTTTAGGTTTAGAAAATCGGGTTCGGGTTTGGGATCGGGTTTAGTTTTGGGTTTTCAAGTTTAGGTTCAGGTTTAGGTTAGGGAGTTGAGATTAGGATTAGGTGTAGGTTTAGGTTTAGAGAGTTGAGAATACATTTTGATTTTAGGTTTAGGTTTAGGTTTTAGGTTATAGGTTAAGGTTTAGATTTTAGGTTTAGGTTAAGGTTAGGTTATAGGTTTTAGGTTAAGATTTTAGGTCATAGGTTTTGGTTTAGGTTAAGTTTTTAGGTTTAGGTTTAGGTTATAAGCTATAGGTTTAGGGAATTGAGAATAAGTTAAGGTTTAGGTTTAGAAAATTGGGTTCGGGTTCGGGATCGAGTTTAGTTTTGTGTTTTCAAGTTCAGGTTTAGGTTTAGGTTAGGGAGTTGAGAGTAGGATTAGGTGTAGGTTTAGGTTTAGGGAGTTGAGAATACATTTAGGTTTTAGGTTTAGGTTTAGGTTTAGGTTTAGGTTTTAGGTTTTAGGTTAAGGTTTAGGTTAATGTTAGGTTATAGGTTATAGGTTAAGGTTTTAGGTTATAGGTTTTGCTTTAGGCTAAGTTTATAATTTTAGGTTAAGGTTTGGGTTTAGGTTATAAGCTATAGGTTTAGAGAATTGAGAATAGGTTAAGGCCATAGGTTTTGGTTTAGGATTATGTTATAAGCTATAGGTTTAGGGAATTGAGAATAGGTTAGGGTTTAGGTTTAGGAAATCAGGTTCGGGTTCGAGATCGGGTTTAGGTTTGGGTTTTCAAGTTTATGTTTAGGTTAAGGGTTTGGTCCCTGCAAATATAGATATAAACACGGCTTGTCCAAATGGTCAGGCGCTTCCAATACTGTCCATAGGAAATGGACAGTTTCATTATGGTCGTAACAATGGTTCCCACCATCCTGGGACCCCCGCTCATCCGGATAGCTCTGACGCACATCCGAGTCTACTCCATTAATTTCGAGTAAATACATAAACACGACCTGTCCAAATGGCCAGGCCCCTCCAATGCTATCCATAGGAAATGGACAGCTTCATCATGGTCATAACAGCGGTTCCCACCTTCTAGGGACCCCCGCTCATCCGGATAGCTCCGACGCACATCCGGGTATGCTCCATCAATTTCGAGCTAATACATTTAAAAATAACATAAATATATCTAAAAGAATCTGTATACCTGGGGAAGGCCTCCCATATTTGTATTGCTGGTTACTCATCCCTTTGTCTACAAGTCACAATCGACCAACAATTTCTATCGTTACCTGTACTCTGAACCCAACACAAATATAACTGGGAAACAATATAAGGAATAAGAAAGAATGAATCTACCTGTACACATCATTAAATGTTTCCTTATAAGGAGGTGATATTATATCTTTGATAGCCACAACCTGTATGACAGAAAAATGCAACCGATACAGTCTATTACAATTCAAAGGAGAAAAAAAAATTTGTGGCTGCACCGATATTCTAGTACATTACGAACAGCTGCTTACGTACCCAAAAAGTCATATTGGGATCAAGCCACTACGTAGTTCTTTTTAATTAACCAAGTTACTAAAGGTCATAAATTTCATATTTAACAAAGCATCATTGAACATCGTCTCAATCGTTTTTGGTTGGTGCATTTTAAAAAATTCAAATACACAATCAATGTATATTCTTGTTACATCTCGTACTGCAACAAGAGATAACGTTCTGTCAATACTTCAGTTACATTTGAAATTAAAATCCTTTAGTGACTTGGTTAATAAAAAACAAATGACAACAAGCCATAATTAATAAAAAGGATGCTAAAGATTAAATAAATAAAAAAGGCAACTTGATCAAAAAAGGATTTCAGTGAATAATCAAGTTTTTGTCATACAAAATGTCGTAGAGTTCAAAAAGTTAAACAAAACTATTGAATATTCAAATTTTCATTAGGAATTTGCGCCAAACAACAATTTCGCCCAATTGAATATCTTCAAATAATAAACGATTCAATGCCTTTAATGTATTCATCACTTAATATATCTTTCGTCATCCAATTCTTGCTTGGGGGCGTCAAATCCATTTCTGATATCACATGCATGCAGCATATAAAAAGTGAGATACAATAATATATAAAAAAAGAGGCTTACAATAAGCTGTCAAAACATGCCACACATGTGGTCACCAATCACAATAAAATAAAGATCTATACATATCGGCAAATATATGCACATGATTAGGTGTAGGTTTTGGGTTATAGGTTCTAGCTTTAGGGAACTGAGAATAGGTTAAAGTTTAGTTTCAGGAAATCGGGTTCGGGTTTGGGATCGAGTTTAGGTTTGGGATCACGCATACATACATACATGCATGATGATACATCCATCCATCCATGCATGCATACATACATAAACACATGCATGATGATCCATCCCTCCATGATCTAACAATCCATCCATCTATCCATGCATGCATACACACATACACACATGTGTGATGATCCATCCATCCAGTCTTCCATCCATGCAAGCATACATACATACATATACACACACATAAATCCATCCATGCATGTATGCATGCATACACACACATGCATAATCTGTCCATCCATGCATGCATGCATACGTTTCATCCATCCATGCGTGCATGCATACATATACACACATACATACATGTGTTTTATCATAAAACCATGCATGATGCATCCATACAAAAAAAAAATCAAATGAAATTTTTTTTTTTTTATATAAACAGATTTTTTTAATATTATTATAAACAAAAATAGATTCTTTTAATATTATTATAAACAACTATAAATGATTTACAATTAACCCCAGCAAAGAGTTCAAATTTCATTTGCAAGCGTACTGACTATAAATGAAAAGATTGGTTTTCCATTTACAAGGCTTAAACAATTTGTGGGTTATACAAACATAGACAATCGTTTACCTGTAAATCATTTACAACTTAAAGCTAAACAAGACAGGCTGTAAAGATGTACATCATTTATAACATAAACCATTAACATGCATCCAAAAGATTCCTTAATTGAGTTTGGATTATTTTATTGATTCAGGTTATTAATAGAAGTTATCTATTGGTTTTGATGGGTGATTGTTCAAGTAGCCAAACAGCTGCAGCATATAACACTCTAAAATAATCAAATGAAAAGCATTGAATAAACATGCATGCATCCATATATGTGGTTGTTTCAGGGTTAGGACATGAAACTGAGAAGCATGGAAGAATCCTAACTAACTCAGAATGCCAAAAGGATAAGAGAATTATGATAGATGCATATTTAATAAGTTGGAAATTCATATACAATAAGATCACAAGAGAGTTGTCAATAGATGGATGCCAATATCATACAGGCTCTGTATCATATGGGCTACGATCAGCTATATCTGTTACATGTTGATAGAAATAGAAAAGTCCCCTCTTGGTGTCCTGCCTTCTATCCTTTAAGCATCATGAGTAAGATTATAGCACAAACATGCCTACATTCATATCCATATTTCTAACAAAATGACCTATCCATCAAGTGTATTTTCAAGATATTGAAGAGGGACTAAAAAACAATCAAACAAATGAGATCAGGACGTCATATGTATTGAGCATAATTCCACACAATAGCTAAAGAAATTAAAGCTGGCATTGGTGGAATTATGGTACTTACAGGATAGTTGTCAATGTGCATTACATACATGTAAACAAACAATTTTCACATATGCAAAGGTAGGTCAACATGCGTCTATGTGTAGGTGTGATTGTGCATATGCATGGATTTGCCAACAGTGAATCTGTACCAATATATGCACTAATTCCTGCAACATGTGCATTTTGCTCACAACTATACATCATGCATTTGCATCCATGCACACTTTCATGAATATTTAATGCAACATGCATACAAATAAAGATGACTAGCTTAGGAATCTAAGAAATTTACTTTTTGTTGTAAAAGAATTATACTTGAGAAAAATTCCACTCAATTTATCAGTCATGTGATAGCCAAAAAGATGACAAGGTTAGGAATCTGAGAAATTTAATTTTTGCTGTAAAAGAATTATAAAATTTTGTCTTTAGGTTAATCTGAAGATATGGCACAAATTAATCAACATAAAGAAAGTTTTCATCAGATTTATGGAAAACTAAAACAGTCATCCCATATTCTAATAATGAATTCATGACTCTAACTTAAAAAAAGATGCTGCCCTAACTTCAGCTGTAGCGGCAAACCCATTAATTTTGAGACTTTAGTGATATTCTTTAACAATTTCCTACATGTTATACATAAATGCAAGTAAATCTGTCATTGAAACACAAAAGACATGATTATAGCAATACAATATTAGTTTGATAAACTATATTCGGCATAGGTGTGGTATTCAACCAGAAAACAACCTCAGTAGGAAAATAAATAATCATTAGACAAACACAATCCCACCATGTCAGCAAGTGTGATCCAGTCTGATTGGCTACCGTTCTTTTGAACCATGTAATAATGGATCTTATGAATCAACAAAAGAAATATAATTTCACCAAAATTCCATGAAACTGAGCTGACAGACACGAAAACAAATGTGATGCATCCAGGCCATCATATCTTTCAATCAGGCCCAATTATGTCCTCATTGATGGCCAATTGAGTGTCCATCTAAGGGTTCCTATTAAGATCAAGCTGGATTGCTACTTCAGTTTAATCATCAAATCACAGTCAACACCTTCCATAGTCATATTTTATTTTTGCAAGTTCAACGATAATGCAAGAACTGGTTAGGTTTTCAACAATTCCAATATTGGTTGGTATAGGAGTTCTTTAAATTGCAATCAATGTCCACTAGCCACTATGGTTCTGCCTAAAGAAGACAAGATTGGCTAGGAGTTCTAGCTAGAACTTATATATAATGCTTACCTGTTTTAGTTCATAGGCGAGAAGAGTCTTGAGTTGGATATGGTTGTGATTGCTTTATAGTGGACATTCCAGTCCAGCAATCCTCATTTTATCCAAAGCTCAGTTGGATCACACACAGGAAAGAGTGGGGATTATGACATCCACTGTTGAGACTTTCATAGGGCCCACAACGATGTCTATTTGTCACCCAACTTATTCATAAGCTCACACAAACATAGGGAAAACACAAATATCAGCTTGATTCGAAACTTCTGCCGCCCTAAGAAGTTTTCAACAGTGGGTCTTCGATCCCCACTGTTTCCTGTGGTGGGCCCACTTAAGCATTGGATATGCTTCCATTTGGGCTCATGCCATAAAATGAGTTGAAAAATAGATGGCCTGCATGGATAAGACACACACATCACAATGGCCCCATAGAGTTTACTTGCATGCTGAGTTACAAAGTATGCAATCCACGTTCTCCAACAGAGACATTTCATCAAACACATGTTGTGCACACCTTAAACATTCATAACAAATGATGAATGACAAAACTATTCTATGTCTGCATCTATTGTATACATTGTATACATCTATAGTAACCCAGGCCATCTAGATCATTGGTCCCATTGTTTACCAGACATGGCCAACGAACCCCCACTGCGGATTTACAGATCTAAAAATTAATAACCTAAATAGAGAAATGAGTACCTGGCCCGGGAAGAGATGAAGGGCAGGGCTCCTGGCCACACCAGATCTGGAGACGATGCAAGTGAGGAAGAGAGACAGAGAGAGTCATGGGTAGGAAGAAGCTTAGAGTCGCGTGGGTGTCTGGGACTGGGACTGCGAGAGAGAGAGAGAGAGAGAGAGAGAGAGAGAGAGAGAGAGAGAGAGAGAGAGACTCGACGAGCGGGTGTCTGGACTGGGACGAAGAGAGAGAGAGAGAGAGGCAAAGGGCAGAGGGTGAGGGAGCGTGTTGAAATGGGGGAGAAATTGGGCGCGGTTCTGTTTTGAGCATGCACCCAATTTTGGGCGGGACCGTGGTTGATGGTCGGTGCTCTGTGGGCCCCACTCTGATGTACATGTTTCATCCATTCCGTTCATCTATCTTTACAGATCATTTTAGTGATTGATACAAAAAATGATAGGGATATAAATTCTAGGTGGGCCACACCACAGGACAAAAATAATGAACGGATATTCACAATTAAAATCCTCCTAAGGCCCACTGTACTGTTTATTTGACATCCAATTTGTTGATTTGGTCATAATGACCCAGATGAAGGGAAAAAATAAATATCAGCTTGATCCAAAACTTTTATGGCCCCCAAAACGTTTTTAATGGTCAAAATTCATTCAACACTATTTCCTATAATGTGGTCCACTTGAGATTGAGATATAATTCATTTTTTTTATCATATCATAAAATGATATATAAAAATAGATGGACAACATGGATGAAACACATACATCATGGTGGGGGCCACAAAGCACCGACCACCAGTCATTGGCCAGTGTCGAGGGGTGTACTATGGGGGCACTATAACTTATAGTGCTTCTCGTTGTATCTAAACACTTAGAAAGTCCAATTGGTTGATCTCAACCATCTATTAACTTCAGAACACAGTTTCTAGGCTACCTTGAAAAATATTTAAACTGAACGAGTGATATAATCTATGGTTAATTTGGCCTTTTTCTCTAACCATCCTTTTTCCAAGACATGGATAGGATGCTTTCAATTGGCTAACAAAAGTGATTCTTTAGACTCATAAGGAATCCATAATGGTCCTTAAAAATTTGATGAATCAAATTGTTAATCAGACCTACTTTTTTGTAAATGATCTTGACCGTCCATTTTTAAGACCATTAAGACCATTGATCATATCTTTTTTTTTTAGTTAAATCAGTATGATTTATTTATGGTAGCCTATCATGAAATATGAGTTGGACCTAATAAACAGTCTAGATCAATGGATTGTACTCACAAATTTCCTAATATAACTAAGAGAACTGTAGAGCACTGTAAATAGTGCTATAAAAGCACTGGAGCATTTTCCCAATTGCTATTATAGGTTAGGAAGTAAAGAAACGATTTGATACACCGGCTCTATCAAAGTTATGAAACATCGTCTTCTTTTCCATCAACCTGTCAAATAGGTAAAGTAAATGTGGGCCACGTACGCCATGGTATCTGATATGAAATCAGGTGAATCCAAACATAGATCAGGGAAATAACGTCAAATATCAATGGACAACCGTTGGTGTGACATAAGTTACATGTGTGGAGCTTTCTATGAGTGGAACGGCTAGATTTTCATAATAAATTATTATCATTGTGTGGGACACATTTTGTATAGATAGGATTTACTAGATATGGGATAGAATGGAGGAAAAAGTTATATCATAACTTATGATCAGTAGCTAGGTCTGATATTTTGCTTTGATGATGTAAACTTGGCTGATTGCGTCCGATGGAAGCTATGATCGAATGGTTGGTAAAAGAGGAGCAGACCCCGATACCAAATGGTTTTGGGATCATCGCCTCAGCGTATGTAGAGAAGGGTGAGATGGGGAAGGCGGTGGAATATATGAAGAGGGCGATTTTGGTATTTCTAGGAAATGAAGGATGGAGGCCAAACAATAGGGTGTAGTGTGTTGGGTTGGTTGGGTGGCGAAGGTGATGCTGAAGGGACAAAAGCTTTCGTGTGTTTGTTGAGTTTTGTGATTCCAATGAATAGAGAGATGTATGATGCATTGATCAAGGCGAATGTCAGAGTAGAGAAGGATTGCATCTACCAACATGTCCTGGTAATTTATTTATTTTTTGTTTTTTTCAAATTTTTCAATTTTTTTTTTTTTTGTAAAAAAATCTAAAGTGATCTGAATAGTGCCCCATCCGATCCAACTCGGTTTTCCTGACCGAGTCGGACTCGGATCGGATCCGGACATGTATACTTCGGGTCGGTTAGAGGCCGGCGACCCAAACTCGGTCCCAGTTCGGATCGGGTTCGGATTAAGCCATTGAGATTTCAGATCTGATCGGGTTGGACCCAATCCAGTCCGACTTGGACTGATGTCTAGTAGTAACATCACGGCGGGCTCTAAGAAGGTTTCAATAGTGGGTGTCACTATCCCACTCTTTTCTATGGTGGGTCCACTTAAACTTTGGATCTGCCCCGTCAGTTAGATGCACCATGGAAGTGGGCCACGAGATTAAAAATAAAGTCAATCCATGACTTGGGTGGGCCACACCACATACTATAGTTGAGAGGGTTACCCTCCCATTAAAATGTTCATAATCATTTATTAGGCCCACCTAGATGTGGTTCATAGATCCAACCCATTCATTATGTGTGTCCCACTTGGATGAGGAGTCAGACCAAGTTTCATACACATCCAAAACTCATGTGGGCCCCACCAAATGCTTTTATATGTTTTAGGGATGTCTTCGCATAGTTTTAGATGCTATGGCTCACCTGAGTTTCGTAAATAACTGATCCTTGGACTTAAAGGGGACACATCAAATGCATGGTGTTGATGTTCTACACACATCATGGTGGGGCACACAGATTAACCTCATGGGAAGTTCCCATGAGGTGACCTTATAGTACCATTTCACTATTTAGGTAACTCCTTCATGGGTGTTACTCTAACCGTGTAGGGCCCACCTTGATATATTTTATGTATATTGATACCATCCATTCACTCTATTTTACTGATCATTACCTTCAATTTGACTAGTTACTCACTTCGATCATACTACATATGAGAAAGATATTGGGCAAACAAGAATGATCAATAATTTGAGTGAATTTTGATTTAAACATCTGAAGTTATTTACTCTTCATGTTTGGGCTGATCAGATTATTTAAAAACAGTTAAAGGTTGTTCATAATATCAAAAATATATAAATTAATAGAAAATACAAACATCAACTTGATCCAAAACTTCTATGGCCTCTAAGAAATTTTAAATGGTAGAGGTTCAATCACACTATTTCTTGTGGTGTGGTCCACTTGAGCTTTGGATATGCTTCCTTTTTGTTCTTTAAACCTCAAATTATCTGTTAACATGGATGAATGGAGTGGATAAAATAAATAAATAACGGTGAACCCCACAGAGTTTACTTTAGTAAAGGTAACGAGTAACTCACTTAAATGTAGTGGAAAAAGGTTTCCTTAAAACATTCATAATCATATATTGAGCCTGCCTAAATGTGATTCACATATCCAACCCACTCATTATGTGTGTCCCACTTGGATGAGGGGTCAGACCAAGTTTCAACTACATCCAAAACTCATGTGGGCCCCACCAAGTGCTTTTATATTTTTTAGGATGTCTTCACATAGTTTTAAATGGTATGGCCCACTTGAGTTTCGTTTACCGATGATTTTTGAGATATCTCATAACCTAAAGGGGACACATCAAATCCATGGTGTTGATGTTCAACACACATCATGATGGGGCCCACAAAACTTACTTGCATCAATTCTTAGGTTCTCACGAGGTCAGTAAGTTGGGTCACAATTTTAACCAAAATATTTGGCCCATTTTACATGTCTAGTCCATTCACTCTATTTTACTATCAATACTCTCAATTTGACTAGTTACTCACCTCAATCAGGCTACATATGAGAAAGATATTGGGCATACAAGATTGATCAACAATTTCAGTGAAATTTGATTTAAACATCTAAAGTTATTTACTATTTAATTTGAACTAATTAGATTGTCCAAAAACGATTAAAGGTTCAATTAGTGGATGTGCCTAATAATTTAGTAATTTTATTTTTAAAAAATAAATTTAACATTTTTTTTTCAAAATGTATATTTTTTTTCTCTTTTAACTAAATATCATTTTTATTATAAATAAATTTAACATTTTTTTTTACAAAATTTAGTTTTCTTTTTTAAAATATTTTTTTTTTACAATTTGTCAATTTTTTCACAATTTTTTTTAAAATTTTTTAAAATTTTCCTTTTCAAAATATCATTTTTTTATCAAACTTTTTTTTTTTCAAAATCATTAACATTATTCAAAGTTCTTAATTTTTTTTTTCAAAATCTAGATTTTTATAAAATTAAAGTTTTTTTTCTCTCTTTTAAAATTTTCTTAAACATTGTTAATTATTTTTCTAAGCTTCTCAACTATTTTTTTTCGAAATTCATAATTTTTTTGCGTGTCTTATTTTTGACCTGAGCATTAGAGACGGTTTAAGACCGTCTCTAATAGAGACGGTTGTTGACAGTCTCTAATAGAGACGGTCTTTGACAGGGCTATAAGATGGTTTGGGACCGTCTCTAATAAAGATGGTCTTTGATAGTCTCCAATAAAGACAGTTTAGGATGTCTCTAATAGAGACGGTCATTAACAGTCTCTAACAGTCTTTGGTAGGGCTATAAGACGGCTAAAGACCGTCTCTAATAGAGATGGTCTTTGACAGTCTCAGATTACAAGCAAAAGACAGCCAATGACCCTCTCTAATTCAGAAGGCCAATGACCGTCTCAGATGATCGCATATAAGATAGTGAAGACCGTCTCTAATGCGGATGGCCAATGACCATCTCGGATGACCCATATAAGACGGTCAATGACCGTCCTAAATGATTTGTGGACGTTCAAATTTTTAAGACACTATTAAGGACGATCAGTGGTTGTCTAAAATTTTAGAGACAGTTTATGGCCGTCTCTAAAGCGTCTTTAAACCAAGCAATTTTAGAGACAGTCCAGAATCGTCTTGAAATCCATCCTTTTTTTCCATTTTTCACGTAGTGTAAAAGAAACTGATAACGTTGGCAGGTCATGGCCTTTGTAAATACGTCAACTATCTGAAGATCAGAAGAAACATGCGGAAGAGAAATAACAAGTGTCCAATGCCTCCCTAATAAAATGACAGTCCACCTCAATATGCTTCTTACGCTCATGATAAACGGGATTAGCAGCAATCTGAATGACACTAGTGTTATCAGCATGAAGAGGAGTAGGATCAATTTAAGAAAACCCAAGCTCAGCCAAAAGCCCACGAAGCCAGACAATCTTAGAACAAGCAGCAGATATTGCACAATACTCAGATTCAGTCGAAGATTTAGAAACACGAGCTTGTTTCTTACTTTTTTAAGAGATCAAAGAATCATTGAGAAACATGCACCAACCTGCAACAGACCGCCGAGTATCAAGACATCCAGCCTAATCCGTATCACTATAAGCAACCAGACAAAGAGACGAGCCAGTGGGAAAGAACAACCCACGACCAGGTGAACCTCGAAGATATCGAATTATACGACACACAACATCTAAATGGAGATGGCGTAGAGTCTGCATAAACTGGCTAACTTGCTAGACAGCGAAGGAAATATCAGGTCGAGTAATAGTCAAATAGTTCAGGCTACCTACCAACTAGCGAAACATAGTGGGATCATAAAGAAGATCACCCTCCGCACTGCGATATTTCACGTTGATCACCTCCATAGGAGTATCTACCGAGGGAGAATCCTAAAGACCAGCCAAACTAATCAAATCTTGGGTATATTTGTGTTGATTCAAGAATATACCCGAAGAATCTGTGTGCACCTCTAAACCCAAAAAATACGTAAAAGGACCAAGACCCTTCATGTGAAAAGAAGTCTAAAGATGCTGCTGGAGGCGAGTAATCAAACTAGAGTCAGTCCCAGTAATGACAATATCATTCACATACACAAGTAAAAGAACAAGACCAGTTGGGGTTTTGCAAAGGAACAAAGATGAGTCATATTGGCTTTGGACAAAGGAGAAGCGAAGCAGAGTGGACCGGAACTTTTTAAACCATGCCCGAGGAGCCTATTTTAAGCCATAGAGAGACCGCTTCAACTTACACACAACAGAAGATGGAGAGGAAAACAGACCTGGAGGGGGAGTCATGTAAATATCCTCTTTGATATCACCATAAAGAAAAACATTTTTAACGTCCACTTGGTGAAGAGGCCAACCTTGGGAGGCAGCGATAGAGATAATCGTGTGCACTGTAGTCATCTTTGCTACTGGAGCAAATATCTCTTCATAGTCTACCCTGAAATAGCGGTGAAGACCGCTTGAGTTGAAGTAGGAATATACTAATATGTCCTAGAGGGGGGTGAATAGGACTTTTTAAAGTTTTTATGAATTATTAAAATTCCTATCACACTAATCCTATCTCAGGGTAAAGATAAGGATTACTCAAAATTAACTCTACTGGCTTCCAAGCCTGGTAGAGGATCCAATCACAGAACTATTTAGATGATAAGCATGAAGCAGTTATAGTCTATGATAAATATGACTGTGTGCGAAGTGTGAGCAGATATGAATGCAATTAATATAATCACACAAATGATCAAGCACAAGAATCAAACACAAACACAATCATTTTTATAGTGGTTCGACTACTTGTCTACTCCACTCCCGGCTTCCACACTCAACCCTTGAGTGACCTGATTTCACTAAGGAGGTTTCTCATGGTTCACCTCAAACCTAACACTACAAGAAATATGGTTTTTACCGACGAAACTTTTACCTATGAAATTTTTAGTCATAGCTAAATGATCTTTTGAACTTTTCAAAAGGAAACCACTCCATTTACCTATGAAATAAATTTTAGTAGGTAAAACTAGATCTTTACCTACGAACATATTCGTAGCTAAAGGGTCAGCTAAATTTCTCAAACGAACCACTAATCGAAAACTTTCCTTTTACGTAGGAAATCTAATTTCGTGGGGAAAACCAATATTTACCTATGAAACCATTCGTAGCTAAAGGGTCTTTTAAACTTTTCAAAAATTAAAAAATTGAAACCACTCCTTTTACCTACAAAATAAACACTCATAGGTAAAAGTCGATCTTCACCTATGAAAATAAGCGTAGTTAAAGGGCCTTTAAATTTTCAAAAATCAAAAACTTTACTTTTTCCTACAAATTCCACTTTCGTAGGGAAAATACATATTTTCCAACGAAAATATTTGTAGCTGAAGGGGATGTGATCTTTTTACAAAATCCAAAACCTTCCTTTTACCTACGAAATTAACAATTCATAGCTAAAGGGTCTTTAAAATTTTTAAATTTCAAAAAATTGAATCCTCTCGTTTTACCTACGAATATATTCGTAGCTAAAGGTTACTTTTACCTACGAATTACAGTTTCATAGGGAAAACCTTTATTTACCTACGAAAATATTTGTAGCTGAAGGGTATGTGAAGGGAAAAACAATATTCGCCTACGAAACTATTTGTAGCTGAAGGGTATGTGAAACCAACTTTCGTAGGAAAAATACATCTTTACCTACGAAAATATTCGAAGCTAAAGGGTCTACTATATTTTTAGAAATCATCAAAACTCAACAACCTTACTTTTCCCTACGAATCTTAATTTTGTTGGTAAAACACCAATTTAGCTATGAAAATATTCGTAGCTAAAGGATCTTAACATTATAGATGATGGATCTGTGAAATTTTTCAAAAAAAAAAAATATAATCCAAAGCATTCCTTTTACCTACGAATTTTACTTTCGTAGGTGAAACCTATCTTTACCTACGAAATTATTCGTAGCTGGAGGGTATATTGAATTTTAAAAATCGTAAACCCTACTTTTACCTACGAATTATAATTTCGTAGGTAAAACCAGTATTTACCTTCGAAAATATTCGTAGCCAAAGGGTCTTCCCAATCTTCCTTCCCTCGTCTTGCAAATTTTTGCTTGAAAATTTTCGCGGGTTGTTGGAATTGGTGGCGGTAAGACATTTACCGATGAAAATATTCGTCGGTAAAAGTGTCTCCTAAATCTTTTTTTCCGACGGCTAGAAACCGTTGGTAATAATGTAAAAATGTTTTAATTTTTTAAAATTTTTATTTATAACCTAAATGTATATATGTATATAGTTTTTATATCATATGAATGAAATATTATATATATATATATATATATATATATATATATATATATATATATATATATATATATATATATATATATAATTAAAAGGTAATATTTAAATAACATGAAAAAAAATGTTGAAAAGTTTAGAAATTTTAAATATGTTTAAGAAAAATTTTGAGAACAAAATAATTCTTTTGAAGAGAAAAATTAGCATTTTGAAAATTTTGAGAAAAAATTAAAATATGAGAAAAAATTTTAGATTTTGTAAATAAAATTTCAAAATTTGTATTTTAAATATTTTTGAAATATTTTATAATAAAAATGATATTTATTTAAAAGAGTAAAAAAAATATACCTTTTGAAAAAAAAAATGTTAAATTTATTTGTGAAAAATAAAATTACTAAATTATTAGGCACACCCACTAATTGAATCTTTAATCGTTTTTGGACAATCTAATCAATTTAAATTAAAGAGTAGATAACTTCAGATGTGTGAATCAAATTTCACTAAATTTGTTGATCGATCTTGTATGCCCAATATCTTTCTCATATGTAGCTCGATTGAGGTAAGTAACTAGTCAAATTGAGAGTATTGATCAATAAAATAGAGTGAATGCATCAGACATGTAAAATGGGCCAAATATTCTGGTTAAAATTGTGACCCAACTTATTGGCCTCGTGAGAACCTATGAATTGACGTTAGTAAGTTTTGTGAGCCCCATCATGATGTCTGTTGAACGTCAACACTGTGGAATTGATGTGTCCCCTTTAGGTTATGAGATATCTCAAAAATCATCGGTAAACGAAACTTAAGTGGGCCATACCATTTAAAACTATGTGAAGACATCCTAAAAAAATATAAAAGCACTTGGTGGGGCCCACATGAGTTTTGGATGCGGTTGAAACTTGGTCTGACCCCTCATCCAGGTGGGACACATAATGAGTGGGTTGGATATGTGAATCACATTTAAGCAGGCCCAATATATAATTACAAATGTTGCAAGGAAACCTTTCTCCACTACATTTGAGTTACTCGTTACCTTTACCAGAGTAAACTCTGTGGGGTCCACTGTAATTTATTTATTTTATCCACTCCATTCATCCATGTTAACAGATAATTTGAGGTCTAAAGAACAAAAAGGAAGCATATCCAAAGCTCAACTAGACCACACCACAGGAAATAGTGTGATTGAACCTATACCATTTAAAATTTCTTGGAGGCCATAGAAGCTTTGGATCAAGCTGATGTTTGTGTTTTCTATTCATTCGTATATTTTTGATATTATGAAAAACCTTTATCCATTTTTGGATAATCTGATCAGTCCAGATTGAAGAGTAAATAACTTCAGATGTTTAAATCAAAATTCACTCAAATTATTAATCAATCTTATTTGCCCAATATCTTTCTCATATACAATATGATCGAGGTGAGTAACTAATCAAATTGAGGGTAACGATTAGTAGAATAGAGTGAATCGACCAGACATATATGTAAAATGGGCCCATCATGATGTGTGTCGAACATCAACATCATACATTTGATGCCTCCCCTTTAGCTTATGAGATATCTAAAAAATCATTCGTTACGAAACTCAGGTGGGCCATACCATCTAAAACTATGTGAATACATTTATAAAATATAAATAGTACAATATTGGATGACATACCATTTTTATCGCCATAAAAGTTCTAGATCAAGCTAGCTTTTGTTTTTTCCCTTCATCTGACCATGTATGACCTAATTAGAACTATACACGAGAAGAGTAAGCTCAGGTACTCGCTTGACTCGACTTGTCAGGTGTTTGAGACGAGTACAAGTGGATTTTTTCTACTCATTATGATTTCAAGTAGAGTACGAGCTGGGTAGTACTTGACTTGTATACTCGAATTGGTACTCGACTCTGTACTCAACTCATACTCTAGACTCGTTTTTATGGTTATGCCTTTAAATGATACGAGAAAAGGATGAACGGCTTGGATAAATGGATACATCTTGGTGGGCCCGCTCACATGTTCGGGGTAGAGACGAGTGGGGGTAGGACACAATCAGCGTCTGCATGTATTGGCCTTCATTGCTCCAACTAAAATCGTCACGTGTGACTAACGCACCATAAAGAGTTTATTTTCCTTCTGCCGCAACTTATGATTCATCGTGTGTCGTTGCCCACTGAAGCACACAAGCTGAGTGTTCTGATGATCAAAACCGTCCGTGTTATGAAATCTGACTATGCTACATGGGCTACTTTAAGAAAATTTCTCTGAGACACTGATTCTGACTATCATCTTCCGGAGATGAATTTAGAACAATCAAAAGAAACTTTCAACAACTCTCATTGAAATCTAAAAATCAAAGGTCATTGTCAGGAATCTGTAGAATACCTTATATGTAGTAGTAGCAGTGATATAGACAGTTCAAATCACTAGACCATTTCAGAATGTGGGCCCCAGTGGGTGGCAACAAACATTGGATTACGTTCACGACGGACATAAAGAGAACTCCATCTAAAAAGTCCTAACTTGATCGCCACGCTAACCCAAATGCTATAAATTCTGATTCACCCCAACCTTTGAAATCCATCAAAAATTTGGACTCGACTAGACTCGATTTCTGCTCGTACTCGGTCGAGTAGAGCACGAGTAGCAAATCCATGCTCGATGCCCGAGTAGAGCTAAGTACGAGTAGGACTCGGGCATTAAGAGTCGAGTACGAGTAGGGTGATACTAGACTCGGCTTGACTCGTGTACAGCTCTATAGCTAATCAACATATTGGATGTCAAATAAACAGTATAGTAAGCCTTAAGAGGATTTTAATGATGGATATCCAATTACTATTGATTTCATGTGGTGTGGTGCACCCGAGATTTTTGTGGTGGGGTCCACTACAGATTTTTATCTGCCTCATTGTTTGACTAATGACATAAAATGATATCTTAAAATAGATGGACGATGTGGATATAACAAATACATCATAGTGGGGCCCACAAAACTTGATGGATGTTGGTTGGTGCTCTATGGGTCCCACCATGATGTATGTGTTTCATACATGCCGTCTATCCATTTTTACAAATCATATTAGGGCTTGACGCCAAAAATTAGAAGGATATAGATCTCAAGTGGACCACACCACATGAAAATAATAATGATTGGATATCCACCATTAAAACCCTCCTAAGGCCCATTGTACTTTTTATTTGACATCCAATCTGTTGATTAGGTCATATAGGCCCATATGAAGGAAAAAAACAATATCGGATCGATCTAAAACTTTATATGGCATCCAAAAGGTTTTTAATGGTCGACGCTCATTCAACACCATTTCCTATAATGTGGTCCAATTGAGATTGGGATATACCTCATTTTTTATGTCATATTATAAAATGAAAGGGAAAAATAGATGGATGGCAGGGATGAAACACATACATCATGGTGGGGCCCACAGAGCACCGACCACGTCACCCGGCCCACTCGCCCGCGAGAGAGACTTAAGTCTCTCTCGCTCTTTGTCTTCTCTCACTTTCACTCACGCCCTCTCTCTCTCTCTCTCTCTCTCTCTCTCTCTCTCTCTCTCTCTCTCTCTCTCTCTCTCTCTCTCTCTCGGCCCTCTCTCCACCGCGGCCTCTCTCTCTGTCTCTCTGTCTCTCTTAGTGCTCTCTCTCTCTCTCCACCGCGCCCTCTCTCCACTGTCGTCTCTCCACCACGCTGCACCGTCTCTCCACCGCCATCTCTAAAGTTCGATTGACAAGTATCTCTCTCTCTCTCTCAATCTCAATATTGATTGAAACGATTTGGGGATTTGGGGATTCGAGGATTAACCTTACCGTGGGACCAACCTTGATGATTTGTTGTATATCCACTATGTCCATCCATTTCTACAGACCACAGGAAACAATGGTGTTTGGGTCCCTCACCATTAAAATTTTCAAAGGGCCCATTGTCAGGTTTTTATAATTTTTATCTACCATCCGAGTATTGATAATGTCAAGAAGACATGGATGAAGGGAAAATATAAAGATCAACTTAATCCAAAACTTTTGTGGCCCATGAAAAGTTTTTAATGGTCATTTATCACTGTTTCTAGTGGTATGGCCCACCTGAGATTTGGATATTCATAAGGTTTGAGATTGCATCCTACAATGAGATTGAAAAACATATGGACAACATGGATATATAAACAATACATTAAGGTGGGCTCCACACGGTTAGGGTAACAGCCACCAACGTGTTACCCAGGTAACAGTTACTCTGCTAGCTGAATGTTTTGATAATCCTGACCATCCAACATGTGGCTATAAAAATTATTCAGAAACTTGAATGACTTAGATTTGGTACAGTTAATCATTAGAGTGTGGATATCCGAATATGAGGTACCGAAATCAGGGTTCATTGTTAGCCCTACACAAATATGCTACAAATGATATATATGCCTGTAGACATGTAATGTAGAGTCACATTAGAAAAAAATCAGACATAATATAGTTGTGAAATACTGAGTGTATAGGATTGCAAAAGCATTATCTCAATCACTGTTCAGGCACCTGATAGACTCTAAACTCAGCTTAGTTGATTGGGTTTACCAGGTGAGTCATGAGATGAAACACTAGTTTTGCACAAGGGTAAAAAAGTAAATGGAGAAAAGAAAAGAAGAAGAAAACAGCTGAATCAATGAACTTGACACAATCTTTTGTGAAATTGGCTTCTCTTCAACTCAGCCAAATCAAACTCAGAAATTGAAATTTTGATTTCAAAATTTATTGTAGATTTTTTTTTTTATATAACATTGAGCTAATAGAGCAGACTTTTAACTAACAACAGATTGTACATAGCCGGCTGCACCAAGTCAGCCTCTCTATGTAGAAAGATCTTACCAGAGTTATTCTTTAATTTAGATGCATTTGGTTGTACCAAATACCATGGAATTTCATGATTAATCAGTCTAATTTGGTGCAACCAAACACGCCCTTAGAGACCAATATTTATTATATCTTGGTTACCAAAATGACATTAGAATCCAGCCTAGAAAGCCAATTGTAATGTGGCAAGTTTGTTGTTGATGGATTACATTACATTGAAGCAATTATTGAGAAATCAATGGCCTGATTTTGGCTAACAAATATTGTTTATCCGATGTCCATCTTACATAACAAGATGCAAAGTGGCCATCACATTACATAACAGGTAATCTTTCTTTTGAGGGTTACTTTTTTTAATATCATATGATTATTTGGGTAAGTACGTGGCATTTCAAAAGGTGCTGGAAATCATGTAATGAACTAGGAATGATTATTTTTTTATTTCTATGATAAGCACTGTGCAAATATCTGAAAACTTGTTTTGCCCAAGTTTGAAAGTTGTGTTTTCTGCCCCTTAATGTCAGGTCTTCTTTTGTTACTATTTTGTAGCATCAGAAATTGTGGGTGTTGCAACAGAAGTTTTGAGTTGAAGTAGTTGATTAAGTAAGAACCTTTTCCAAATAGCTAATTAGTTTTGGTAAATGTTTAGCATTTTGTTCGCAAGGCATGTGTCACCTGATGAGTGGATAACTTATTTTTTGGATAAGGACATATGGACTCGTGGGATCATATGATGGACATTTGGGATCCCAAATAGCACACATCCTAAGTGTGTGTTGCATATGTGCTTGGCATTAAATATATTGAAATGTGATATTTTTTTTCTAAAGCCCAACAAAGGGATTTTCTATGGTTTGTGTTCGGGGGTTCTTTGGGGTGAGGGATTTGGGGCAGATATATGTGAAATCTATGGATTTTAAATCTCCCCCATTTTGTATTTTGTTGGGAGCATATCAAATCCTTTGATTTTGAAATTCTACACCCACAAACCCATGGATTTCATGTAAATCCAAGTATCAAAAAGGGAAAAAAATCCATGGAATATGACCTTCAAAGGTAAAAAAACCTTATTCTGTTATAATAAATACTTAAAAGTCGATGGGTTTTGGCTTGATTTTCAAATAATAAACCTTGGGATGTGCCAAATCCAAATCTAATTCAAACTTGTGAATTTGACAAGTTTATAGATATGCTAAATTCATATTCTTATTTCCCTCGTTCCAAACAGGACCTTTTCTTTTTTTTTTTTCTTTTTTTTTTTTTTTTTGCACCAAAAGGTGTGGTCTGCATTTCTGGGTGGATTCGTTTTCCTCTTTCAAACCATTCTTTGCTTTCTGTACATTCTAGGGAAAGTGGATCTAGGTGATTGGAGTAAATCACAATTTTGACATAGAAAATAGCTTTTTCTCTCCTTTTTTTCTTCTCCTCCCTGCATGATCCAAGGCAAGAGGTGGCAAGACAGACAGGACAACCTAGTGGGCCCTCAACAGTTCACTTGGATGTGTGGCAATGATGCTAAGATCAGCCCACTAGAACATGTGTTGATGATGTTTAAATCAGTTCCACTTGGACATGCATTTATGATGCTTAAATTAGTCCACTTGGACATGTGTTTACAATGCTTAAATCAGTCTACTCTACTTGGACATGGGTTTATGATGCTTAAATCAATCCACTTGGATGTGTGGTAATGATGCAATGATCAACACACTAGAACATGTGTTTGTTTAAAAACCTTAAATCAGTCCACTTAGACATGTGTTTACAATGCTTGAATTAGTCCACTTGAACATGTGTATCTAGATGATTAAATCAGTCCACTAGAACATGTGTTTATGATGCTTAAATCAATCAAGTCGGATGTGTGGTAATGATGTTAAGATCAGCCCACTAGAACATGTGTTTATGATGCTTAAATCAATCAACTTGGATGTGTGATATTGAATGCTTAATAACTAACTTAGCATTGTGTATTAGTTATCCACCAACC